>CM026396.1:42367903-42571425 GCA_014843695.1 Archivesica marissinica
AGCCAACCAAATATTACAGGACTATTGACACATAATGTGGCCAACCTAATACTACAGGACTATTCACACAGAATGTAGCCAACCAAATACTACAGGACTATTGACACATAATGTGGCCAACCTAATACTACAGGACTATTCACACAGATTATAGACAACCAAATAATACAGGACTATTCACACATAGTGTAGCCAACCTAATACTACAGGATTATTCACACAGATTGTGTCCAACCTAATACTACAGGACTATTCACACATATTGTGGCCAACCAAATACTACAGGACTATTCAAACATATTGTAGCCAACCTAATACTACAGGACTAATCACATATATTGTAGCCAACCTAATACTACAGGACTATTCACACATATTGTAGCCAACCTAATACTACAGGACTATTCACACATATTGTAGCCAACCTAATACTATATGACTATTCACACATATTGTAGCCAACCTAATACTACAGGACTATTCACAAATATTGTAGCCAACATAATACTGCAGGACTATTCACACATATTGTGGCCAACCAAATACAACAGGATTATTCACACATATTGTGGCCAACCAAATACTACAGGACTATTCACACATATTGTGGCCCACCACATACTACAGGACTATTCAAACATAATTAGCCAACCTAATACTACAGGACTATTCACACAGATTGTGTCCAACCTAATACTACAGGATTATGCACAAAGATTTTGTCCAACCTAATACTACAGGACTATTCACACATAGTGTGTCCAACCTAATACTACAGGATTATTCACAGAGATTGTGACCAACCTAATACTACAGGATTATTCACACATATTTTGTCCAACCTAATACTACAGGACTATTCACACAGATTGTGTCCAACCTAATACTACAGGATTATTCACAGAGATTGTGTCCAACCTAATACTACAGGATTATTCACACAGACTGTGTCCATCCTAATACTACAGGACTATTCACACATATTGTGGCCAACCTAGTACTACAGGACTATTCAAACATATTGTAGCCAACCTAATACTACAGGACTATTCACACATAATGTAGCCAACCTAATAATATAGGACTATTCACACATATTGTAGTCAACCAAATACTACAGGACTATTCAAACATATTGTAGCCAACCTAATACTACAGGACTATTCAAACATATTGTAGCCAACCTAATACTACATGACTATTCACACAGATTGTGTCCAACCAAATACTACAGGACTATTCACACATATTGTAGCCAACCTAATACTACAGGACTATTCAAACATATTGTAGTCAACCAAATACTACAGGACTATTCAAACATATTGTAGCCAACCTAATACTACAGGACTATTCAAACATATTGTAGCCAAACTAATACTACATGACTATTCAAACATATTGTAGCCAACCTAATACTACATGACTATTCACACATATTGTGTCCAACCTAATACTACAGGACTATTCACACATATTGTAGCCAACCAAATACTACAGGACTATTCAAACATATTGTAGCCAACCAAATACTACAGGACTATTCACACATATTGTGGCCAACCAAATACTACAGGACTATTCAAACATATTGTAGCCAACCTAATACTACAGGACTATTCACACATATTGTGGCCAACCAAATACTACAGGACTATTCAAACATATTGTAGCCAACCTAATACTACAGGACTATTCACACATATTGTGGCCAACCAAATACTACAGGACTATTCACACATATTGTGGCCAACCAAATACTGCAGGACTATTCACACATATTGTAGCCAACCTAATACTACAGGACTATTCACACATATTGTGGCCCACCAAATACTACAGGACTATTCAAACATATTGTAGCCAACCTAATACTACAGGACTATTCACACATATTGTGGCCCACCAAATACTACAGGACTATTCACACATATTGTAGCCAACCTAATACTACATGACTATTCACACAGAGTGTGTCCAACCTAATACTACAGGATTATTCACAGAGATTGTGTCCAACCTAATACTACAGGACTATTCACACAGATTGTGTCCAACCTAATACTACAGGATTATTCACACTATTGTGGCCAACCAAATACTACAGGACTATTCAAACATAGTGTAGCCAACCTAATACTATAGGACTATTCACACATATTGTAGCCAACCTAATACTACAGGACTATTCACACATATTGTAGCCAACCTAATACTGCAGGACTATTCACACATATTGTGGCCAACCTAATACTACAGGACTATTCACACAGACTGTTGCCAACCAAATACTACAGGACTATTAAAACATATTGTAGCCAACCTAATACTACATGACTATTCACACATATTGTGTCCAACCAAATACTACAGGACTATTCACACAGATTGTGGCCAACCAAATACTACAGGACTATTCACACATATTGTAGCCAACCTAATACTACAGGACTATTCACACATATTGTGGCCAACCAAATACTACAGGACTATTCAAACATATTGTAGCCAACCTAATACTACAGGACTATTCACACATATTGTGGCCCACCAAATACTACAGGACTATTCAAACATATTGTAGCCAACCTAATACTACAGGACTATTCACACAGATTGTGTCCAACCTAATACTACAGGATTATTCACAGAGATTGTGTCCAACCTAATACTACAGGACTATTCACACAGATTGTGTCCAACCTAATACTACAGGATTATTCACACATATTGTGGCCAACCAAATACTACAGGACTATTCAAACATAGTGTAGCCAACCTAATACTATAGGACTATTCACACATATTGTAGCCAACCTAATACTACAGGACTATTCAAACATATTGTAGCCAACCTAATACTGCAGGACTATTCACACATATTGTGTCCAACCTAATACTACAGGACTATTCACACATATTGTTGCCAACCAAATACTACAGGACTATTAAAACATATTGTAGCCAACCTAATACTACATGACTATTCACACATATTGTGTCCAACCAAATACTACAGGATTATTCACAAAGATTGTGTCCAACCTAATACTACAGGACTATTCAGACATATTGTGGCCAACCTAATACTACAGGACTATTCACACATACTGTAGCCAACCAAATACTACAGGACTATTCAAACATATTGTAGCCAACCTAATACTACATGACTATTCACACATATTGTGTACAACCAAATACTACAGGAATATTCAAACATATTGTAGCCAACCTAATACTACAGGACTATTCACACATATTGTGGCCAACCAAATACTACAGGACTATTCACACATTTGTGGCCAACCAAATACTACAGGACTATTCACAAATATTGTGGCCCACCAAATACTACAGTACTATTCAAGCATAGTGTAGCCAACCTAATACTACAGGACTATTCACACAGATTGTGTCCAACGTAATACTACAGGATTATGCACACAGATTGTGTCCAACCAAATACTACAGGACTATTCACACAGAGTGTGTCCAACCTAATACTACAGGATTATTCACAGAGATTGTGTCCAACCTAATACTACAGGACTATTCAAACATAGTGTATCCAATCTAACACTACAGGATTATTCACACAGATTGTGTCCAACCTAATACTACAGGACTATTCAAACATAGTGTAGCCAATCTAACACTACAGGATTATTCACACAGATTGTGTCCAACCTAATACTACAGGACTATTCAAACATATTGTAGCCAACCTAATACTACAGGACTATTCACACATATTGTAGCCAACCTAATACTATAGGACTATTCACACATATTGTAGCCAGCCTAATACTACAGGACTATTCACACATATTGTAGCCAATCTAATACTGCAGGACTATTCACACATATTGTGGCCAACCTAATACTATAGGACTATTCACACATATTGTAGCCAACCTAATACTGCAGGACTATTCACACATATTGTGGCCAACCAAATACTACATGACTATTCAAACATATTGTAGCCAACCTAATACTACAGGACTATTCACACAGACTGTAGCCAACCTAATACTACATGACTATTCAACAGATTGTGTCCAACCTAATACTACAGGATTATTCACAACGATTGTGTCCAACCTAATACTACAGGACTATTCAGACATATTGTGGCCAACCTAATACTACAGGACTATTCACACAGACTGTAGCCAACCAAATACTACATGACTATTCTAACATATTGTAGCCAACCTAATACTACATGACTATTCACACATATTGTGTCCAACCAAATACAATAGGACTATTCACACATATTGTGGCCAACCAAATACTACAGGAGTATTCAAACATATTGTAACCAACCTAATACTACAGGACTATTCACACATATTGTAGCCAACCTAATACTACAGGAATATTCAAACATATTGTAGCCAACCTAATACTACAGAACTATTCACACATATTGTAGCCAACCTAATACTATAGGACTATTCACACATAGTGTAGCCAACCTAATACTACAGGACTATTCACACATATTGTAGCCAACCTAATACTGCAGGACTATTCAAACATATTGTAGCCAACCTAATACTACATGACTATGCACACAGACTGTGGCCAACCAAATATTACAGGACTATTCAAACATATTGTAGCCAACCTAATACTACAGGACTATTCAAACATATTGTAGCCAACCTAATACTACAGGACTATTCACACAGACTGTAGCCAACCTAATACTACATGACTATTCACACAGATTGTGTCCAACCTAATACTACAGGATTATTCACAAAGATTGTGTCCAACTTAATACTACAGGACTATTCAGACATATTGTGGCCAACCTAATACTACAGGACTATTCACACAGACGGTAGCCAACCAAATACTACATGACTATTCACACAGATTGTGTCCAACCGAATACTACAGGATTATTCACAAAGATTGTGTCCAACCTAATACTACAGGAATATTAAGACATATTGTGGCCAACCTAATACTACAGGACTATTCACACAGACGGTAACCAACCAAATACTACAGGAGTATTCAAACATATTGTAGCCAACCTAATACTACATGACTATTCACACATATTGTGTACAACCAAATACTACAGGAATATTCAAACATATTGTAGCCAACCTAATACTACAGGACTATTCACACAGACTGTAGCCAACCAACTACTACAGGACTATTCAAACATATTGTAGCCAACCTATTACTGCAGGACTATTCACACATATTGTGGCCAACCAAATACTACAGGACTATTCACACATTTGTGGCCAACCAAATACTACAGGACTATTCACAAATATTGTGGCCCACCAAATACTACAGTACTATTCAAGCATAGTGTAGCCAACCTAATACTACAGGACTATTCACAAAGATTGTGTCCAACCTAATACTATAGGATTATGCACACAGATTGTGTCCAACCAAATACTACAGGACTAATCACACAGAGTGTGTCCAACCTAATACTACAGGAATATTCACAGAGATTGTGTCCAACCTAATACTACAGGACTATTCAAACATAGTGTAGCCAATCTAACACTACAGGATTATTCACACAGATTGTGTCCAACCTAATACTACAGGACTATTCAAACATATTGTAGCCAACCTAATACTACAGGACTATTCACACATAGTGTAGCCAACCTAATACTATAGGACTATTCACACATATTGTAGCCAGCCTAATACTACAGGACTATTCACACATATTGTAGCCAATCTAATACTGCAGGACTATTCACACATATTGTGGCCATCCTAATACTATAGGACTATTCACACATATTGTAGCCAACCTAATACTGCAGGACTATTCACACATATTGTGGCCAACCAAATACTACAGGCCTATTCAAACATATTGTAGCCAACCTAATACTACAGGACTATTCACACAGACTGTAGCCAACCTAATACTACATGACTATTCACACAGATTGTGTCCAACCTAATACTACAGGATTATTCACAACGATTGTGTCCAACCTAATACTACAGGACTATTCAGACATATTGTGGCCAACCTAATACTACAGGACTATTCACACAGACTGTAGCCAACCAAATACTACAGGACTATTCTAACATATTGTAGCCAACCTAATACTACATGATTATTCACACATATTGTGTCCAACCAAATACAACAGGACTATTCACACATATTGTGGCCAACCAAATACTACAGGAGTATTCAAACATATTGTAACCAACCTAATACTACAGGACTATTCACACATATTGTGCCACCTAATACTACAGGAATATTCAAACATATTGTAGCCAACCTAATACTACAGAACTATTCACACATATTGTAGCCAACCTAATACTATAGGACTATTCACACATAGTGTAGCCAACCTAATACTACAGGACTATTCACACATATTGTAGCCAACCTAATACTGCAGGACTATTCACACATATTGTGGCCAACCAAATACCACAGGACTATTCAAACATATTGTAGCCAACCTAATACTACAGGACTATGCACACAGACTGTAGCCAACCAAATACTACAGGACTATTCAAACATATTGTAGCCAACCTAATACTACAGGACTATTAACACAGACTGTAGCCAACCTAATACTACATGACTATTCACACAGATTGTGTCCAACCTAATACTACAGGATTATTCACAAAGATTGTGTCCAACTTAATACTACAGGACTATTCAGACATATTGTGGACAACCTAATACTACAGGACTATTCACACAGATTGTAGCCAACCTAATACTACATGACTATTCACACATATTGTGTCCAACCAAATACTACAGGACTATTCACACATATTGTAGCCAACCTAATACTATAGGACTATTCACACATATTGTAGCCAACCTAATACTACAGGACTATTCACACATATTGTAGCCAACCTAATACTGCAGGACTATTCACACATATTGTGGCCAACCAAATACCACAGGACTATTATTCAAACATATTGTAGCCAACCTAATACTACAGGACTATGCACACAGACTGTAGCCAACCAAATACTACAGGACTATTCACACATATTGTAGCCAACCTAATACTGTAGGACTATTCACACATATTGTGGCCAACCAAATACTACAGGACTATTCACACATATTGTAGCCAACCTAATACTGCAGGACTATTCACACATATTGTGGCCAACCAAATACTACAGGACTATTCACACAAATTGTAGCCAACCTAATACTACAGGACTATTCACAAATATTGTAGCCAACCTAATACTGCAGGACTAGTCACACATATTGTGGCCAACCAAATACTACAGGACTATTCAAACATATTGTAGCCAACCTAATACAACAGGACTATGCACACAGACTGTAGCCAACCAAATAGTACTGGACTATTGACACATAATGTGGCCAACCTAATACTACAGGACTATTCACACAGACTGTAGCCAACCAAATACTACAGGACTATGAACACATAATGTGGCCAACCTAATACTACAGGACTATTCATACAGATTATAGCCAACCAAATACTACATGACTATTCACACACAGTGTAGCCAACCTAATACTACAGGATTATTCACACAGATTGTGTCCAACCTAATACTACAGGACTATTCACACATATTGTAGCCAACCTAATACTACAGGACTATTCACACATATTGTAGACAACCTAATACTATATGACTATTCACACATATTGTAGCCAACCTAATACTACAGGACTATTCACACATAGTGTAGCCAACCTAATACAACAGGACTATGCACACAGATTGTAGCCAACCAAATATTACAGGACTATTGACACATAATGTGGCCAACCTAATACTACAGGACTATTCACACAGAATGTAGCCAACCAAATACTACAGGACTATTGACACATAATGTGGCCAACCTAATACTACAGGACTATTCACACAGATTATAGACAACCAAATACTACAGGACTATTCACACATAGTGTAGCCAACCTAATACTACAGGATTATTCACACAGATTGTGTCCAACCTAATACTACAGGACTATTCACACATATTGTGGCCAACCAAATACTACAGGACTATTCAAACATATTGTAGCCAACCTAATACTACAGGACTAATCACATATATTGTAGCCAACCTAATACTACAGGACTATTCACACATATTGTAGCCAACCTAATACTACAGGACTATTCACACATATTGTAGCCAACCTAATACTATATGACTATTCACACATATTGTAGCCAACCTAATACTACAGGACTATTCACACATATTGTAGCCAACATAATACTGCAGGACTATTCACACATATTGTGGCCAACCAAATACAACAGGATTATTCACACATATTGTGGCCAACCAAATACTACAGGACTATTCACACATATTGTGGCCCACCACATACTACAGGACTATTCAAACATAGTGTAGCCAACCTAATACTACAGGACTATTCACACAGATTGTGTCCAACCTAATACTACAGGATTATGCACAAAGATTTTGTCCAACCTAATACTACAGGACTATTCACACATAGTGTGTCCAACCTAATACTACAGGATTATTCACAGAGATTGTGTCCAACCTAATACTACAGGATTATTCACACATATTTTGTCCAACCTAATACTACAGGACTATTCACACAGATTGTGTCCAACCTAATACTACAGGATTATTCACAGAGATTGTGTCCAACCTAATACTACAGGATTATTCACACAGACTGTGTCCATCCTAATACTACAGGACTATTCACACATATTGTGGCCAACCTAATACTACAGGACTATTCAAACATATTGTAGCCAACCTAATACTACAGGACTATTCACACATAATGTAGCCAACCTAATAATATAGGACTATTCACACATATTGTAGTCAACCAAATACTACAGGACTATTCAAACATATTGTAGCCAACCTAATACTACAGGACTATTCAAACATATTGTAGCCAACCTAATACTACATGACTATTCACACAGATTGTGTCCAACCAAATACTACAGGACTATTCACACAGATTGTAGCCAACCTAATACTACAGGACTATTCAAACATATTGTAGCCAACCTAATACTACAGGACTATTCAAACATATTGTAGCCAACCTAATACTACAGGACTATTCAAACATATTGTAGCCAACCTAATATAAGGACTATTCAACATATGTAGCCAACCTAATACTACATGACTATTCAAACATATTGTAGCCAACCTAATACTACATGACTATTCACACAGATTGTGTCCAACCAAATACTACAGGACTATTCACACATATTGTAGCCAACCAAATACTACAGGACTATTCAAACATATTGTAGCCAACCAAATACTACAGGACTATTCACACATATTGTGGCCAACCAAATACTACAGGACTATTCAAACATATTGTAGCCAACCTAATACTACAGGACTATTCACACATATTGTGGCCAACCAAATACTACAGGACTATTCAAACATATTGTAGCCAACCTAATACTACAGGACTATTCACAAATATTGTGGCCAACCAAATACTACAGGACTATTCACACATATTGTGGCCAACCAAATACTGCAGGACTATTCACACATATTGTAGCCAACCTAATACTACAGGACTATTCACACATATTGTGGCCCACCAAATACTACAGGACTATTCAAACATATTGTAGTCAACCTAATACTACAGGACTATTCACACATATTGTGGCCCACCAAATACTACAGGACTATTCACACATATTGTAGCCAACCTAATACTACAGGACTATTCACACAGAGTGTGTCCAACCTAATACTACAGGATTATTCACACAGATTGTGTCCAACCTAATACTACAGGACTATTCACACAGATTGTGTCCAACCTAATACTACAGGATTATTCACACATATTGTGGCCAACCTAATACTACAGGACTATTCAAACATAGTGTAGCCAACCTAATACTATAGGACTATTCACACATATTGTAGCCAACCTAATACTACAGGACTATTCACACATATTGTAGCCAACCTAATACTGCAGGACTATTCACACATATTGTGGCCAACCTAATACTACAGGACTATTCACACAGACTGTTGCCAACCAAATACTACAGGACTATTAAAACATATTGTAGCCAACCTAATACTACATGACTATTCACACATATTGTGGCCAACCAAATACTACAGGACTATTCACACATATTGTGGCCAACCAAATACTACAGGACTATTCACACATATTGTAGCCAACCTAATACTACAGGACTATTCACACATATTGTGGCCCACCAAATACTACAGGATTATTCAAACATATTGTAGCCAACCTAATACTACAGGACTATTCACACATATTGTGGCCCACCAAATACTACAGGACTATTCACACATATTGTAGCCAACCTAATACTACAGGACTATTCACACAGAGTGTGTCCAACCTAATACTACAGGATTATTCACAGAGATTGTGTCCAACCTAATACTACAAGACTATTCACACAGATTGTGTCCAACCTAATACTACAGGATTATTCACACATATTGTGGCCAACCAAATACTACAGGACTATTCAAACATAGTGTAGCCAACCTAATACTATAGGACTATTCACACATATTGTAGCCAACCTAATACTACAGGACTATTCACACATATTGTAGCCAACCTAATACTGCAGGACTATTCACACATATTGTGGCCAACCTAATACTACAGGACTATTCACACAGACTGTTGCCAACCAAATACTACAGGACTATTAAAACATATTGTAGCCAACCTAATACTACATGACTATTCACACATATTGTGTCCAACCAAATACTACAGGATTATTCACAAAGATTGTGTCCAACCTAATACTACAGGACTATTCAGACATATTGTGGCCAACCTAATACTACAGGACTATTCACACAGACGGTAGCCAACCAAATACTACAGGACTATTCAAACATATTGTAGCCAACCTAATACTACATGACTATTCACACATATTGTGTACAACCAAATACTACAGGAATATTCAAACATATTGTAGCCAACCTAATACTACAGGACTATTCACACAGACTGTAGCCAACCAACTACTACAGGACTATTCACACATTTGTGGCCAACCAAATACTACAGGACTATTCACAAATATTGTGGCCCACCAAATACTACAGTACTATTCAAGCATAGTGTAGCCAACCTAATACTACAGGACTATTCACACAGATTGTGTCCAACGTAATACTACAGGATTATGCACACAGATTGTGTCCAACCAAATACTACAGGACTATTCACACAGAGTGTGTCCAACCTAATACTACAGGATTATTCACAGAGATTGTGTCCAACCTAATACTACAGGACTATTCAAACATAGTGTATCCAATCTAACACTACAGGATTATTCACACAGATTGTGTCCAACCTAATACTACAGGACTATTCAAACATAGTGTAGCCAATCTAACACTACAGGATTACTCACACAGATTGTGTCCAACCTAATACTACAGGACTATTCAAACATATTGTAGCCAACCTAATACTACAGGACTATTCACACATATTGTAGCCAGCCTAATACTACAGGACTATTCACACATATTGTAGCCAATCTAATACTGCAGGACTATTCACACATATTGTGGCCAACCTAATACTATAGGACTATTCACACATATTGTAGCCAACCTAATACTGCAGGACTATTCACACATATTGTGGCCAACCAAATACTACAGGACTATTCAAACATATTGTAGCCAACCTAATACTACAGGACTATTCACACAGACTGTAGCCAACCTAATACTACATGACTATTCAACAGATTGTGTCCAACCTAATACTACAGGATTATTCACAACGATTGTGTCCAACCTAATACTACAGGACTATTCAGACATATTGTGGCCAACCTAATACTACAGGACTATTCACACAGACTGTAGCCAACCAAATACTACATGACTATTCTAACATATTGTAGCCAACCTAATACTACATGACTATTCACACATATTGTGTCCAACCAAATACAATAGGACTATTCTCACATATTGTGGCCAACCAAATACTACAGGAGTATTCAAACATATTGTAACCAACCTAATACTACAGGACTATTCACACATATTGTAGCCAACCTAATACTACAGGAATATTCAAACATATTGTAGCCAACCTAATACTACAGAACTATTCACACATATTGTAGCCAACCTAATACTATAGGACTATTCACACATAGTGTAGCCAACCTAATACTACAGGACTATTCACACATATTGTAGCCAACCTAATACTGCAGGACTATTCAAACATATTGTAGCCAACCTAATACTACATGACTATGCACACAGACTGTGGCCAACCAAATATTACAGGACTATTCAAACATATTGTAGCCAACCTAATACTACAGGACTATTCAACATATTGTAGCCAACCTAATACTACAGGACTATTACACAGACTGTAGCCAACCTAATACTACATGACTATTCACACAGATTGTGTCCAACCTAATACTACAGGATTATTCACAAAGATTGTGTCCAACTTAATACTACAGGACTATTCAGACATATTGTGGCCAACCTAATACTACAGGACTATTCACACAGACGGTAGCCAACCAAATACTACATGACTATTCACACAGATTGTGTCCAACCGAATACTACAGGATTATTCACAAAGATTGTGTCCAACCTAATACTACAGGAATATTAAGACATATTGTGGCCAACCTAATACTACAGGACTATTCACACAGACGGTAGCCAACCAAATACTACAGGAGTATTCAAACATATTGTAGCCAACCTAATACTACATGACTATTCACACATATTGTGTACAACCAAATACTACAGGAATATTCAAACATATTGTAGCCAACCTAATACTACAGGACTATTCACACAGACTGTAGCCAACCAACTACTACAGGACTATTCAAACATATTGTAGCCAACCTATTACTGCAGGACTATTCACACATATTGTGGCCAACCAAATACTACAGGACTATTCACACATTTGTGGCCAACCAAATACTACAGGACTATTCACAAATATTGTGGCCCACCAAATACTACAGTACTATTCAAGCATAGTGTAGCCAACCTAATACTACAGGACTATTCACAAAGATTGTGTCCAACCTAATACTATAGGATTATGCACACAGATTGTGTCCAACCAAATACTACAGGACTAATCACACAGAGTGTGTCCAACCTAATACTACAGGAATATTCACAGAGATTGTGTCCAACCTAATACTACAGGACTATTCAAACATAGTGTAGCCAATCTAACACTACAGGATTATTCACACAGATTGTGTCCAACCTAATACTACAGGACTATTCAAACATATTGTAGCCAACCTAATACTACAGGACTATTCACACATAGTGTAGCCAACCTAATACTATAGGACTATTCACACATATTGTAGCCAGCCTAATACTACAGGACTATTCACACATATTGTAGCCAATCTAATACTGCAGGACTATTCACACATATTGTGGCCATCCTAATACTATAGGACTATTCACACATATTGTAGCCAACCTAATACTGCAGGACTATTCACACATATTGTGGCCAACCAAATACTACAGGCCTATTCAAACATATTGTAGCCAACCTAATACTACAGGACTATTCACACAGACTGTAGCCAACCTAATACTACATGACTATTCACACAGATTGTGTCCAACCTAATACTACAGGATTATTCACAACGATTGTGTCCAACCTAATACTACAGGACTATTCAGACATATTGTGGCCAACCTAATACTACAGGACTATTCACACAGACTGTAGCCAACCAAATACTACAGGACTATTCTAACATATTGTAGCCAACCTAATACTACATGACTATTCACACATATTGTGTCCAACCAAATACAACAGGACTATTCACACATATTGTGGCCAACCAAATACTACAGGAGTATTCAAACATATTGTAACCAACCTAATACTACAGGACTATTCACACATATTGTAGCCAACCTAATACTACAGGAATATTCAAACATATTGTAGCCAACCTAATACTACAGAACTATTCACACATATTGTAGCCAACCTAATACTATAGGACTATTCACACATAGTGTAGCCAACCTAATACTACAGGACTATTCACACATATTGTAGCCAACCTAATACTGCAGGACTATTCACACATATTGTGGCCAACCAAATACCACAGGACTATTCAAACATATTGTAGCCAACCTAATACTACAGGACTATGCACACAGACTGTAGCCAACCAAATACTACAGGACTATTCAAACATATTGTAGCCAACCTAATTCTACAGGACTATTAACACAGACTGTAGCCAACCTAATACTACATGACTATTCACACAGATTGTGTCCAACCTAATACTACAGGATTATTCACAAAGATTGTGTCCAACTTAATACTACAGGACTATTCAGACATATTGTGGACAACCAAATACTACAGGACTATTCACACAGACGGTAGCCAACCAAATACTACATGACTATTCACACATATTGTGTCCAACCAAATACTACAGGACTATTCACACATATTGTGGCCAACCAAATACTACATGACTATTCAAACATATTGTAGCCAACCTAATACTACAGGACTATTCACACATATTGTAGCCAACCTAATACTACAGGAATATTCAAACATAGTGTAGCCAACCTAATACTACAGGACTATTCACACATATTGTAGCCAACCTAATACTATAGGACTATTCACAAATAGTGTAGCCAACCTAATACTACAGGACTATTCACACATATGTAGCCAACCTAATACTGCAGGACTATTCACACATATTGTGGCCAACCAAATACCACAGGACTATTATTCAAACATATTGTAGCCAACCTAATACTACAGGACTATGCACACAGACTGTAGCCAACCAAATACTACAGGACTATTCACACATATTGTAGCCAACCTAATACTGTAGGACTATTCACACATATTGTGGCCAACCAAATACTACAGGACTATTCACACATATTGTAGCCAACCTAATACTGCAGGACTATTCACACATATTGTGGCCAACCAAATACTACAGGACTATTCACACAAATTGTAGCCAACCTAATACTACAGGACTATTCACAAATATTGTAGCCAACCTAATACTGCAGGACTAGTCACACATATTGTGGCCAACCAAATACTACAGGACTATTCAAACATATTGTAGCCAACCTAATACAACAGGACTATGCACACAGACTGTAGCCAACCAAATATTACTGGACTATTGACACATAATGTGGCCAACCTAATACTACAGGACTATTCACACAGACTGTAGCCAACCAAATACTACAGGACTATGAACACATAATGTGGCCAACCTAATACTACAGGACTATTCATACAGATTATAGCCAACCAAATACTACATGACTATTCACACACAGTGTAGCCAACCTAATACTACAGGATTATTCACACAGATTGTGTCCAACCTAATACTACAGGACTATTCACACATATTGTAGCCAACCTAATACTACAGGACTATTCACACATATTGTAGACAACCTAATACTATATGACTATTCACACATATTGTAGCCAACCTAATACTACAGGACTATTCACACATAGTGTAGCCAACCTAATACAACAGGACTATGCACACATATTGTAGCCAACCAAATATTACAGGACTATTGACACATAATGTGGCCAACCTAATACTACAGGACTATTCACACAGAATGTAGCCAACCAAATACTACAGGACTATTGACACATAATGTGGCCAACCTAATACTACAGGACTATTCACACAGATTATAGACAACCAAATAATACAGGACTATTCACACATAGTGTAGCCAACCTAATACTACAGGATTATTCACACAGATTGTGTCCAACCTAATACTACAGGACTATTCACACATATTGTGGCCAACCAAATACTACAGGACTATTCAAACATATTGTAGCCAACCTAATACTACAGGACTAATCACATATATTGTAGCCAACCTAATACTACAGGACTATTCACACATATTGTAGCCAACCTAATACTACAGGACTATTCACACATATTGTAGCCAACCTAATACTATATGACTATTCACACATATTGTAGCCAACCTAATACTACAGGACTATTCACAAATATTGTAGCCAACATAATACTGCAGGACTATTCACACATATTGTGGCCAACCAAATACAACAGGATTATTCACACATATTGTGGCCAACCAAATACTACAGGACTATTCACACATATTGTGGCCCACCACATACTACAGGACTATTCAAACATAGTGTAGCCAACCTAATACTACAGGACTATTCACACAGATTGTGTCCAACCTAATACTACAGGATTATGCACAAAGATTTTGTCCAACCTAATACTACAGGACTATTCACACATAGTGTGTCCAACCTAATACTACAGGATTATTCACAGAGATTGTGTCCAACCTAATACTACAGGATTATTCACACATATTTTGTCCAACCTAATACTACAGGACTATTCACACAGATTGTGTCCAACCTAATACTACAGGATTATTCACAGAGATTGTGTCCAACCTAATACTACAGGATTATTCACACAGACTGTGTCCATCCTAATACTACAGGACTATTCACACATATTGTGGCCAACCTAGTACTCCAGGACTATTCAAACATATTGTAGCCAACCTAATACTACAGGACTATTCACACATAATGTAGCCAACCTAATAATATTGGACTATTCACACATATTGTAGTCAACCAAATACTACAGGACTATTCAAGCATATTGTAGCCAACCTAATACTACATGACTATTCACAAAGATTGTGTCCAACCTAATACTACAGGACTATTCACAAAGATTGTGTCCAACCTAATACTACAGGATTATTCAGACATATTGTGGCCAACCTAATACTACAGGACTATTCACACAGACGGTAGCCAACCAAATACTACAGGACTATTCAAACATATTGTAGCCAACCTAATAGTACATGACTATTCACACATATTGTGTCCAACCAAATACTACAGGACTATTCACATATATTGTGGCCAACCAAATACTACAGGACTATTCAAACATATTGTAGCCAACCTAATACTACATGACTATTCAAACAGATTGTGTCCAACCTAATACTACAGGACTATTCAAACATATTGTAGCCAACCTAATACTACAGGACTATTCACACATATTGTAGCCAACCTAATACTATAGGACTATTCACACATATTGTAGCCAGCCTAATACTACAGGACTATTCACACATATTGTAGCCAATCTAATACTGCAGGACTATTCACACATATTGTGGCCAACCTAATACTATAGGACTATTCACACATATTGTAGCCAACCTAATACTGCAGGACTATTCACACATATTGTGGCCAACCAAATACTACAGGACTATTCAAACATATTGTAGCCAACCTAATACTACAGGACTATTCACACAGACTGTAGCCAACCTAATACTACATGACTGTTCACACAGATTGTGTCCAACCTAATACTACATGATTATTCACAACGATTGTGTCCAACCTAATACTACAGGACTATTCAGACATATTGTTGCCAACCTAATACTACAGGACTATTCACACAGACGGTAGCCAACCAAATACTACAGGACTATTCTAACGTATTGTAGCCAACCTAATACTACATGACTATTCACACATATTGTGTCCAACCAAATACTACTGGACTATTCACACATATTGTGGCCAACCAAATACTACAGGAGTATTCAAACATATTGTAACCAACCTAATACTACAGGACTATTCACACATATTGTAGCAAACCTAATACTACAGGAATATTCAAACATATTGTAGCCAACCTAATACTACAGAACTATTCACACATATTGTAGCAAACCTAATACTACAGGAATATTCAAACATATTGTAGCCAACCTAATACTACAGAACTATTCACACATATTGTAGCCAACCTAATACTATAGGACTATTCACACATAGTGTAGCGAACCTAATACTACAGGACTATTCACACATATTGTAGCCAACCTAATACTGCAGGACTATTCACACATATTGTGGCCAACCAAATACCACAGGACTATTCAAACATATTGTAGCCAACCTAATACTACATGACTATTCACACAAATTGTGTCCAACCTAATACTACAGGATTATTCACAAAGATTGTGTCCAACTTAATACTACAGGACTATTCAGACATATTGTGGCCAACATAATACTACAGGACTATTCACACAGACGGTAGCCAAACAAATACTACATGACTATTCACACATATTGTGTCCAACCAAATACTACAGGACTATTCACACATATTGTGGCCAACCAAATACTATAGGACTATTCAAACATATTGTAGCCAACCTAATACTACAGGACTATTCACACATATTGTAGCCAACCTAATACTACAGGAATATTCAATCATATTGTAGCCAACCTAATACTACAGGACTATTCACACATATTGTAGCCAACCTAATACTATAGGACTATTCACACATATTGTAGCCAACCTAATACTACAGGACTATTCACACATATTGTAGCCAACCTAATACTGCAGGACTATTCAACATATTGTAGCCAACCTAATACTGCAGGACTATTCACACATATTGTGGCCAACCAAATACTACAGGACTATTCAAACATATTGTAGCCAACCTAATACTACAGGACTATTCACACATATTGTGGCCAACCAATACTACAGGACTATTCAAACATATTGTAGCCAACCTAATACTACAGGACTATTCACACATATTGTGGCCAACCAAATACTACAGGACTATTCACACATTTGTGGCCAACCTAATACTACAGGACTATTCACACATATTGTGGCCCACCAAATACTACAGGACTATTCAAACATAGTGTAGCCAACCTAATACTACAGGACTATTCACACAGATTGTGTCCAACGTAATACTACAGGATTATTCACACATATTGTGTCCAACCTAATACTACAGGACTATTCACACATATTGTGTCCAACCTAATACTACAGGATTATTCACAGAGATTGTGTCCAACCTAATACTACAGGACTATTCAAACATAGTGTATCCAATCTAACACTACAGGATTATTCACACAGATTGTGTCCAACCTAATACTACAGGACTATTCAAACATAGTGTAGCCAATCTAACACTACAGGATTATTCACACAGATTGTGTCCAACCTAATACTACAGGACTATTCAAACATATTGTAGCCAACCTAATACTACAGGACTATTCACACATATTGTAGCCAGCCTAATACTACAGGACTATTCACACATATTGTAGCCAATCTAATACTGCAGGACTATTCACACATATTGTGGCCAACCTAATACTATAGGACTATTCACACATATTGTGGCCAACCTAATACTGCAGGACTATTCACACATATTGTGGCCAACCAAATACTACAGGACTATTCAAACATATTGTAGCTAACCTAATACTACAGGACTATTCACACAGACTGTAGCCAACCTAATACTACATGACTATTCAACAGATTGTGTCCAACCTAATACTACAGGATTATTCACAACGATTGTGTCCAACCTAATACTACAGGACTATTCAGACATATTGTGGCCAACCTAATACTACAGGACTATTCACACAGACTGTAGCCAACCAAATACTACATGACTATTCTAACATATTGTAGCCAACCTAATACTACATGACTATTCACACATATTGTGTCCAACCAAATACTACAGGACTATTCACACATATTGTGGCCAACCAAATACTACAGGAGTATTCAAACATATTGTAACCAACCTAATACTACAGGACTATTCACACATATTGTAGCCAACCTAATACTACAGGAATATTCAAACATATTGTAGCCAACCTAATACTACAGAACTATTCACACATATTGTAGCCAACCTAATACTATAGGACTATTCACACATAGTGTAGCCAACCTAATACTACAGGACTATTCACACATATTGTAGCCAACCTAATACTGCAGGACTATTCAAACATATTGTAGCCAACCTAATACTACATGACTATGCACACAGACTGTGGCCAACCAAATATTACAGGACTATTCAAACATATTGTAGCCAACCTAATACTACAGGACTATTCACACAGACTGTAGCCAACCTAATACTACATGACTATTCACACAGATTGTGTCCAACCTAATACTACAGGATTATTCACAAAGATTGTGTCCAACTTAATACTACAGGACTATTCAGACATATTGTGGCCAACCTAATACTACAGGACTATTCACACAGACGGTAGCCAACCAAATACTACATGACTATTCACACAGATTGTGTCCAACCGAATACTACAGGATTATTCACAAAGATTGTGTCCAACCTAATACTACAGGACTATTAAGACATATTGTGGCCAACCTAATACTACAGGACTATTCACACAGACGGTAGCCAACCAAATACTACAGGACTATTCAAACATATTGTAGCCAACCTAATACTACATGACTATTCACACAGATTGTGTCCAAACTAATACTACAGGATTATTCACAAAGATTGTGTCCAACCTAATACTACAGGACTATTCAGACATATTGTGGCCGACCTAATACTACAGGACTATTCACACAGACGGTAGACAACCAAATACTACAGGACTATTCAAACATATTGTAGCCAACCTAATACTACATGACTATTCACACATATTGTGTACAACCAAATACTACAGGAATATTCAAACATATTGTAGCCAACCTAATACTACAGGACTATTCACACAGACTGTAGCCAACCAACTACTACAGGACTATTCAAACATATTGTAGCCAACCTATTACTGCAGGACTATTCACACATATTGTGGCCAACCAAATACTACAGGACTATTCACACATTTGTGGCCAACCAAATACTACAGGACTATTCACAAATATTGTGGCCCACCAAATACTACAGTACTATTCAAGCATAGTGTAGCCAACCTAATACTACAGGACTATTCACAAAGATTGTGTCCAACCTAATACTATAGGATTATGCACACAGATTGTGTCCAACCAAATACTACAGGACTAATCACACAGAGTGTGTCCAACCTAATACTACAGGAATATTCACAGAGATTGTGTCCAACCTAATACTACAGGACTATTCAAACATAGTGTAGCCAATCTAACACTACAGGATTATTCACACAGATTGTGTCCAACCTAATACTACAGGACTATTCAAACATATTGTAGCCAACCTAATACTACAGGACTATTCACACATAGTGTAGCCAACCTAATACTATAGGACTATTCACACATATTGTAGCCAGCCTAATACTACAGGACTATTCACACATATTGTAGCCAATCTAATACTGCAGGACTATTCACACATATTGTGGCCATCCTAATACTATAGGACTATTCACACATATTGTAGCCAACCTAATACTGCAGGACTATTCACACATATTGTGGCCAACCAAATACTACAGGCCTATTCAAACATATTGTAGCCAACCTAATACTACAGGACTATTCACACAGACTGTAGCCAACCTAATACTACATGACTATTCACACAGATTGTGTCCAACCTAATACTACAGGATTATTCACAACGATTGTGTCCAACCTAATACTACAGGACTATTCAGACATATTGTGGCCAACCTAATACTACAGGACTATTCACACAGACTGTAGCCAACCAAATACTACAGGACTATTCTAACATATTGTAGCCAACCTAATACTACATGACTATTCACACATATTGTGTCCAACCAAATACAACAGGACTATTCACACATATTGTGGCCAACCAAATACTACAGGAGTATTCAAACATATTGTAACCAACCTAATACTACAGGACTATTCACACATATTGTAGCCAACCTAATACTACAGGACTATTCAAACATATTGTAGCCAACCTAATACTACAGGACTATTCACACATATTGTAGCCAACCTAATACTATAGACTATTCACACAATTGTCCAACCTAATACTCAGGACTATTCACACATATTGTAGCCAACCTAATACTACAGGACTATTCAAACATATTGTAGCCAACCTAATACTACAGGACTATTCACACATATTGTGGCCAACCAAATACTACAGGACTATTCAAACATATTGTAGCCAACCTAATACTACAGGACTATTCACACAGATTGTGGCCAACCAAATACTACAGGACTATTCAAACATATTGTAGCCAACCTAATACTACAGGACTATTCACACATATTGTGGCCAACCTAATACTACAGGATATTCAAATATTGTGCAACCTAATACTACAGCTATTCACACATATTGTGCCAACCAATACTAGGACTATTCACACAGAGTGTAGCCAACCTAATACTACAGGACTATTCACACATATTGTGTCCAACCAAATACTACAGGACTATTCACACATATTGTGGCCAACCAAATACTACAGGACTATTCAAACATATTGTAGCCAACCTAATACTACAGGACTATTCACACATATTGTAGCCAACCTAATACTACAGGAATATTCAAACATATGTAGCCAACCTAATACTACAGGACTATTCAACATATTGTAGCCAACCTAATACTACAGGACTATTCACACATATTGTAGCCAACCTAATACTATAGGACTATTCACACATATTGTAGCCAACCTAATACTGCAGGACTATTCACACATATTGTGGCCAACCAAATACCACAGGACTATTATTCAAACATATTGTAGCCAACCTAATACTACAGGACTATGCACACAGACTGTAGCCAACCAAATATGTAGCCAACCTAATACTGTAGGACTATTCACACATATTGTGGCCAACAAATACTACAGGACTATTCACACATATTGTAGCCAACCTAATACTGCAGGACTATTCACACATATTGTGGCCAACCAAATACTACAGGACTATTCACACAAATTGTAGCCAACCTAATACTACAGGACTATTCACAAATATTGTAGCCAACCTAATACTGCAGGACTAGTCACACATATTGTGGCCAACCAAATACTACAGGACTATTCAAACATATTGTAGCCAACCTAATACAACAGGACTATGCACACAGACTGTAGCCAACCAAATAGTACTGGACTATTGACACATAATGTGGCCAACCTAATACTACAGGACTATTCACACAGACTGTAGCCAACCAAATACTACAGGACTATGAACACATAATGTGGCCAACCTAATACTACAGGACTATTCATACAGATTATAGCCAACCAAATACTACATGACTATTCACAAACAGTGTAGCCAACCTAATACTACAGGATTATTCACACAGATTGTGTCCAACCTAATACTACAGGACTATTCACACATATTGTAGCCAACCTAATACTACAGGACTATTCACACATATTGTAGACAACCTAATACTATATGACTATTCACACATATTGTAGCCAACCTAATACTACAGGACTATTCACACATAGTGTAGCCAACCTAATACAACAGGACTATGCACACAGACTGTAGCCAACCAAATATTACAGGACTATTGACACATAATGTGGCCAACCTAATACTACAGGACTATTCACACAGAATGTAGCCAACCAAATACTACAGGACTATTGACACATAATGTGGCCAACCTAATACTACAGGACTATTCACACAGATTATAGACAACCAAATACTACAGGACTATTCACACATAGTGTAGCCAACCTAATACTACAGGATTATTCACACAGATTGTGTCCAACCTAATACTACAGGACTATTCACACATATTGTGGCCAACCAAATACTACAGGACTATTCAAACATATTGTAGCCAACCTAATACTACAGGACTAATCACATATATTGTAGCCAACCTAATACTACAGGACTATTCACACATATTGTAGCCAACCTAATACTACAGGACTATTCACACATATTGTAGCCAACCTAATACTATATGACTATTCACACATATTGTAGCCAACCTAATACTACAGGACTATTCACACATATTGTAGCCAACATAATACTGCAGGACTATTCACACATATTGTGGCCAACCAAATACAACAGGATTATTCACACATATTGTGGCCAACCAAATACTACAGGACTATTCACACATATTGTGGCCCACCACATACTACAGGACTATTCAAACATAGTGTAGCCAACCTAATACTACAGGACTATTCACACAGATTGTGTCCAACCTAATACTACAGGATTATGCACAAAGATTTTGTCCAACCTAATACTACAGGACTATTCACACATAGTGTGTCCAACCTAATACTACAGGATTATTCACAGAGATTGTGTCCAACCTAATACTACAGGATTATTCACACATATTTTGTCCAACCTAATACTACAGGACTATTCACACAGATTGTGTCCAACCTAATACTACAGGATTATTCACAGAGATTGTGTCCAACCTAATACTACAGGAGTATTCACACAGACTGTGTCCATCCTAATACTACAGGACTATTCACACATATTGTGGCCAACCTAATACTACAGGACTATTCAAACATATTGTAGCCAACCTAATACTACAGGACTATTCACACATAATGTAGCCAACCTAATAATATAGGACTATTCACACATATTGTAGTCAACCAAATACTACAGGACTATTCAAACATATTGTAGCCAACCTAATACTACAGGACTATTCACACAGATTGTAGCCAACCTAATACTACATGACTATTCACACAGATTGTGTCCAACCTAATACTACAGGACTATTCACACATATTGTGGCCAACCTAATACTACAGGACTATTCAGACATATTGTAGCCAACCTAATACTACAGGACTATTCAAACATATTGTAGCCAACCTAATACTACAGGACTATTCAAACATATTGTAGCCAACCTAATACTACAGGACTATTCACACATATTGTAGCCAACCAAATACTACAGGACTATTCACACATATTGTGGCCAACCAAATACTACAGGACTATTCACACATATTGTAGCCAACCTAATACTACAGGACTATTCAAACATATTGTAGCCAACCTAATACTACAGGACTATTCACACATATTGTAGCCAACCTAATACTACAGGACTATTCAAACATATTGTAGCCAACCTAATACTACAGGACTATTCACACATATTGTAGCCAACCTAATACTACAGGACTATTCAAACATATTGTAGCCAACCTAATACTACAGGACTATTCACACATATTGTAGCCAACCTAATACTACAGGACTATTCACACATATTGTGGCCAACCAAATACTACAGGACTATTCACACATATTGTAGCCAACCTAATACTACAGGACTATTCACACATATTGTGGCCAACCAAATACTACAGGACTATTCAAACATATTGTAGCCAACCTAATACTACATGACTATTCACACATATTGTGTCCAACCAAATACTACAGGACTATTCACACATATTGTAGCCAACCTAATACTACAGGACTATTCACACAGAGTGTATCCAACCTAATACTACAGGACTATTCACACATATTGTGTCCAACCTAATACTACAGGACTATTCACACATATTGTGTCCAACCTAATACTACAGGATTATTCACACATATTGTGGCCAACCAAATACTACAGGACTATTCAAACATATTGTAGCCAACCTAATACTACAGGACTATTCACACATATTGTAGCCAACCTAATACTACAGGACTATTCACACATATTGTAGCCAACCTAATACTACAGGACTATTCACACATATTGTAGCCAACCTAATACTACAGGACTATTCACACATATTGTAGCCAACCTAATACTACAGGACTATTCACACATATTGTAGCCAACCTAATACTACATGACTATTCACACATATTGTGGCCAACCTAATACTACAGGACTATTCACACAGATTGTGGCCAACCTAATACTACAGGACTATTCAGACATATTGTGGCCAACCTAATACTACAGGACTATTCACACATATTGTAGCCAACCAAATACTACATGACTATTCACACATATTGTGTCCAACCAAATACTACAGGACTATTCACAAATATTGTGGCCAACCAAATACTACAGGACTATTCAAACATATTGTAGCCAACCTAATACTACAGGACTATTCACACAGATTGTGTCCAACAATACTACAGGATTATTCACACATATTGTGTCCAACCAAATACTACAGGACTATTCACACATATTGTGTCCAACCTAATACTACAGGATATTCAAGATATTGTGTCCAACCTAATACTACAGGACTATTCAAACATATTGTAGCCAACCTAATACTACAGGAATATTCAATCATATTGTAGCCAACCTAATACTACAGGACTATTCACACATATTGTAGCCAACCTAATACTATAGGACTATTCACACATAATGTAGCCAACCTAATACTACAGGACTATTCACACATATTGTAGCCAACCTAATACTGCAGGACTATACACACATATTATAGCCAATCTAATACTGCAGGACTATTCACAAATATTGTGGCCAACCTAATACTATAGGACTATTCACACATATTGTAGCCAACCTAATACTGCAGGACTATTCACACATATTGTGGCCAACCAAATACTACAGGACTATTCACACAGACTGTAGCCAACCTAATACTACATGACTATTCACACAGATTGTGTCCAACCTAATACTACAGGATTATTCACAACGATTGTGTCCAACCTAATACTACAGGACTATTCAGACATATTGTTGCCAACCTAATACTACAGGACTATTCACACAGACGGTAGCCAACCAAATACTACAGGACTATTCTAACATATTGTAGCCAACCTAATACTACATGACTATTCACACATATTGTGTCCAACCAAATACTACGGACTATTCACACATATTGTGGCCAACCAAATACTACAGGAGTATTCAAACATATTGTAACCAACCTAATACTACAGGACTATTCACACATATTGTAGCAAACCTAATACTACAGGAATATTCAAACATATTGTAGCCAACCTAATACTACAGAACTATTCACACATATTGTAGCCAACCTAATACTATAGGACTATTCACACATAGTGTAGCGAACCTAATACTACAGGACTATTCACACATATTGTAGCCAACCTAATACTGCAGGACTATTCACACATATTGTGGCCAACCAAATACCACAGGACTATTCAAACATATTGTAGCCAACCTAATACTACAGGACTATTCACACAGATTGTGTCCAACCTAATACCACAGGATTATTCACAAAGATTGTGTCCAACTTAATACTACAGGACTATTCAGACATATTGTGGCCAACATAATACTACAGGACTATTCACACAGACGGTAGCCAACCAAATACTACATGACTATTCACACATATTGTGTCCAACCAAATACTACAGGACTATTCACACATATTGTGGCCAACCAAATACTATAGGACTATTCAAACATATTGTAGCCAACCTAATACTACAGGACTATTCACACATATTGTAGCCAACCTAATACTACTGGAATATTCAATCATATTGTAGCCAACCTAATACTACAGGACTATTCACACATATTGTAGCCAACCTAATACTATAGGACTATTCACACAAAGTGTAGCCAACCTAATACTACAGGACTATTCACACATATTGTAGCCAACCTAATACTGCAGGTCTATTCACACATATTGTGGCCAAACAAATACCACAGGACTATTCAAACATATTGTAGCCAACCTAATACTACAGGACTATGCACACAGACTGTAGCCAACCAAATACTATTCACACATAGTGTAGCCAACCTAATACTGCAGGACTATTCACACATATTGTGGCCAACCAAATACTACAGGACTATTCACACATATTGTAGCCAACCTAATACTGCAGGACTATTCACACATATTGTGGCAACCAAATACTACAGGACTATTCACCCAAATTGTAGCCAACCTAATACTACAGGACTATTCACACATATTGTGGCCAACCAAATACTACAGGACTATTCAAACATATTGTAGACAACCTAATACAACAGGACTATGCACACAGACAGTAGCCAACCAAATATTACAGGACTATTGACACATAATGTGGCCAACCTAATACTACAGGACTATTCACACAGACTGTAGCCAACCAAATACTACAGGACTATGAACACATAATGCGGCCAACCTAATACTACAGGACTATTCACACAGATTATAGCCAACCAAATACTACATGACTATTCACACACAGTGTAGCCAACCTAATACTACAGGATTATTCACACATATTGTGTCCAACCTAATACTACAGGACCATTCACACATATTGTGGCCAAGCAAATACTACAGGACTATTCAAACATATTGTAGCCAACCTAATACTACAGGACTATTCACAAATATTGTAGCCAACCTAATACTACAGGACTATTCACACATATTGTAGCCAACTTAATACTACAGGACTATTCACACATATTGTAGACAACCTAATACTATATGACTATTCACATATATTGTAGCCAACCTAAATCTACAGGACTATTCACACATATTGTAGCCAACCTAATACAACAGGACTATGCACACAGACTGTAGCCAACCTAATACTATATGACTATTCACACATATTGTAGCCAACCTAATACTACAGGATTATTCACACATATTGTAGCCAACATAATACTGCAGGACTATTCACACATATTGTGGCCAACCAAATACAACAGGATTATTCAAACATATTGTAGCCAACCTAATACTACAGGACTATTCACACATATTGTGGCCAAACAAATATTACAGGACTATTCACACATATTGTGGCCCACCAAATACTACAGGATTATTCAAACATAGTGTAGCCAACCTAATACTACAGGACTATTCACACAGATTGTGTCCAACCTAATACTACAGGATTATGCACACAGATTTTGTCCAACCTAATACTACAGGACTATTCACACATAGTGTGTCCAACCTAATACTACAGGATTATTCACAGAGATTGTGTCCAACCTAATTCTACAGGATTATTCACAAAGATTGTGTCCAACCTAATACTACAGGACTATTCACACAGATTGTGTCCAACCTAATACTACAGGATTATTCACAGAGATTGTGTCCAACCTAATACTACAGGATTATTGACACAGACTGTGTCCATCCTAATACTACAGGACTATTCAAACATATTGTAGCCAACCTAATACTACAGGACTATTCACACATAATGTAGCCAACCTAATACTATAGGACTATTCACACATATTGTAGCCAACCAAATACTACAGGACTATTCAAGCATATTGTAGCCAACCTAATACTACATGACTATACACAAAGATTGTGTCCAACCTAATACTACAGGACTATTCACAGTCCAACCTAATACTACAGGACTATTCACACAGACGGTAGCCAACCAAATACTACACTACAGGACTATTCAAACATATTGTAGCCAACCTAATAGTACATGACTATTCACACATATTGTGTCCAACCAAATACTACAGGACTATTCACACATATTGTGGCCAACCAAATACTACAGGACTATTCAAACATATTGTAGCCAACCTAATACTACATGACTATTCACACATATTGTAGCCAACCTAATACTATAGGACTATTCACACATATTGTAGCCAACCTAATACTACACGACTATTCACACATAGCGTAGCCTACCTAATACTGCAGGACTATTCACACATATTGTGGCCAACCAAATACCACCGGACTATTCACACTTATTGTAGCCAACCTAATACTGCAGGACTATTCACACATATTGTGGCCAACCAAATACTACAGGACTATTCAAACATAGTGTAGCCAACCTGATACTACAGGACTATGCACACATATTGTAGCCAACCTAATACTATAGGACTATTCACACATATTATAGCCAACCACATACTACATGACTATTCCCACATAGTGTAGCCAACCTAATACTACATGATTATTCACAGAGATGGTGTCCAAACTAATACTACAGGACTATTCAGACATATTGTGGCCAACCTAATACTACAGGACTATTCACACAGACGGTAGCCAACCAAATACTACAGGACTATTCACACAGATTGTGTCCAACCAAATACTACAGGAATATTCAAACATATTGTAGCCAACCTAATACTGCAGGAATATTCACACATACTGTAGCTAACCAAATACTACAGGACTATTCAAACATATTGTAGCCAACCTACTACTACAGGACTATTCACACAGACTGTAGTCAACCTACTACTACAGGACTATTCACACAGACTGTAGCCAACCTAATACTACATGATTATTCACACAGATTGTGTCCAACCTAATACTATAGGATTATTCACACAGATTGTGTCCAACCAAATACTACAGGATTATTCACAAATATTGTGTCCAACCTAATACTACAGGATTATTCACACAGATTGTGTCCAATCTAATACTACAGGATTATTCACACATATTGTGTCCAACCTAATACTACAGGACTTTTCACACATATAGTAGCCAACCTAATACTACAGGACTATTCACACATATTGTAGCCAACCTAATACTACAGGACTATTCACACATATTGTAGACAACCTAATGCTACAGGACTATTCACACAGATTGTAGCCAATAAAATTCTACATGACTATTCACACAGATTGTGTTCAACCAAATACTACAGGACCATTCACACATATTGTAGCCAACCAAATACTACAGGACTATTCACACAGATTGTAGCCAACCTAATACTACAGGACTAATCACATATAGTGTAGTCAGCCTAATACTACAGGACTATTCACACATATTGTAGCCAACATAATACTACAGGACTATTCACACATATTGTAGTCATCCTAATACTACAGGACAATGCACACAGATTGTCGCCAACCTAATATTACAGGACTATTCACACATAGTGTAGTCAGCCTAATTCTACATGACTATTCACACATATTGTAGCCAACCTAATACTACAGGACTATTCACACATATTGTAGTCAACCTAATACTACAGGACTATTCACGCATAGTGTAGCCAACCTAATACTACAGGACTATTCACACATAGTGTAGTCCACCTAATACTACAGGACTATTCACGCATAGTGTAGTCAGCCTAATACTACATGACTATTCACACATATTGTAGCCAACCTAATACTACATGACTATTCACACATAGTGTAGCCAACCTACTACTACAGGACTATTCACACATATTGTAGTCAGCCTAATACTACAGGAATATTCACACATATTGTAGTCAACCTAATACTACAGGACTATTCACACATGGTTTAGCCAACCTAATAATACAGAACTATTCACACAGACTGTAGCCAACCAAATACTACAGGACTATTCACACATATTGTAGCCAACCAAATACTACAGGACTATTCACACATATTGTGTCCAACCTAATATTACAGGACTATTCACACAGCATGTAGCCAACCAAATACTACAGGACTATTCACACAGATTGTGGCCAACCAAATACTACAAGACTATTCACACAGATTGTAGCCAACCTAATACTACATGACTATTCACACAGATTGTAGCCAACCTAATACTACAGGACTATTCACACATACTGTATCCAACCTAATACTACAGGATGATTCACACATATTGTGTCCAACCTAATACTACAAGAATTTTCACACATATTGTAGCCAACCTAATACTACAGGACTATTCACACATATTGTAGCCAACCTAATACTACAGGACTATTCACACATATTGTAGACAACCTACTACTACAGGACTATTCACACATATTGTAGCCAACCAAATACTACATGACTATTCACACAGATTGTGTTCAACCAAATACTACAGGACTATTCACACAGATTGTAGCCAACCAAATACTACAGGACTATTCACACATATTGTAGCCAACCTAATACTACAGGACTATGCACGCATATTGTGGCCAACTTAATACTACAGGACAATGCATACAGATTGTCGCCAACCTAATACTACAGGACTATTCACACATAGTGTAGTCAGCCTAATACTACAGGACTATTCACACATATTGTAGCCAACCTAATACTACAGCATTATTCACACATAGTGTAGTCAACCTAATACTACAGGACTATTCACACATATTGTAGTCAACCTAATACTACAGGACTATTCACACATAGTGTAGTCAACCTAATACTACAGGACTATTCACACATATTGTAGTCAACCTAATACTACATGACTATTCACGCATATTGTAGTCAGCCTAATACTACAGGACTATTCACACATATTGTAGCCAACCTAATACTACAGGACTATTCACACATAGTGTAGCCAACCTAATAATACAGGACTATTCACACATATTGTAGTCAGCCTAATACTACAGGACTATTCACACATATTGTAGTCAACCTAATACTACAGGACTATTCACACATAATTTAGCCAACCTAATACTACAGGACTATTCACACAGACTGTAGCCAACCAAATACTACAGGACTATTCACACATATTGTAGCCAACCAAATACTACAGGACTATTCACACATATTGTGTCAAACCTAATACTACATGACTATTCACACAGACTGTAGCCAACCAAATACTACAGGACTATTCACACAGATTGTGGCCAACCAAATACTACAAGACTATTCACACAGATTGTAGCCAACCTAATACTACATGACTATTCACACATAGTGTAGCCAACCTACTACTACAGGACTATTCACACATATTGTAGTCAGCCTAATACTACAGGAATATTCACACATATTGTAGTCAACCTAATACTACAGGACTATTCACACATGGTTTAGCCAACCTAATAATACAGAACTATTCACACAGACTGTAGCCAACCAAATACTACAGGACTATTCACACATATTGTAGCCAACCAAATACTACAGGACTATTCACACATATTGTGTCCAACCTAATACTACAGGACTATTCACACAGCATGTAGCCAACCAAATACTACAGGACTATTCACACAGATTGTGGCCAACCAAATACTACAAGACTATTCACACAGATTGTAGCCAACCTAATACTACAAGACTATTCACACAGATTGTAGCCAACCTAATACTACAGGACTATTCACACATACTGTATCCAACCTAGTACTACAGGATGATTCACACATATTGTGTCCAACCTAATACTACAAGAATTTTCACACATATTGTAGCCAACCTAATACTACAGGACTATTCACACATATTGTAGCCAACCTAATACTACAGGACTATTCACACATATTGTAGCCAACCTAATACTACAGGACTATTCACACATATTGTAGACAACCTACTACTACAGGACTATTCACACATATTGTAGCCAACCAAATACTACATGACTATTCACACAGATTGTGTTCAACCAAATACTACAGGACTATTCACACAGATTGTAGCCAACCAAATACTACAGGACTATTCACACATATTGTAGCCAACCTAATACTACAGGACTATGCACGCATATTGTGGCCAACTTAATACTACAGGACAATGCATACAGATTGTCGCCAACCTAATACTACAGGACTATTCACACATAGTGTAGTCAGCCTAATACTACAGGACTATTCACACATATTGTAGCCAACCTAATACTACAGCATTATTCACACATAGTGTAGTCAACCTAATACTACAGGACTATTCACACATATTGTAGTCAACCTAATACTACAGGACTATTCACACATAGTGTAGTCAACCTAATACTACAGGACTATTCACACATATTGTAGTCAACCTAATACTACAGGACTATTCACGCATATTGTAGTCAGCCTAATACTACAGGACTATTCACACATATTGTAGCCAACCTAATACTACAGGACTATTCACACATAGTGTAGCCAACCTAATAATACAGGACTATTCACACATATTGTAGTCAGCCTAATACTACAGGACTATTCACACATATTGTAGTCAACCTAATACTACAGGACTATTCACACATAATTTAGCCAACCTAATACTACAGGACTATTCACACAGACTGTAGCCAACCAAATACTACAGGACTATTCACACATATTGTAGCCAACCAAATACTACAGGACTATTCACACATATTGTGTCAAACCTAATACTACATGACTATTCACACAGACTGTAGCCAACCAAATACTACAGGACTATTCACACAGATTGTGGCCAACCAAATACTACAAGACTATTCACACAGATTGTAGCCAACCTAATACTACATGACTATTCACACAGATTGTAGCCAACCTAATACTACAGGACTATTCACACATACTGTATCCAACCTAATACTACAGGACTATTCACACATATTGTAGCCAACCAAATACTACATGACTATTCACACAGATTGTAGCCAACCTAATACTACATGACTATTCACACATAGTGTAGCCAACCAAATACACGAGGCCTTACCTCTTTGTTACTCCGACAGCATGTCCCCCGCGCGTACCCGATGATTTACCTCTGTGCCACACCGACAGGATGTCCCCCGCTTGTACCCGAGGCCTAACCTCTCTGCTACTCCGACATCATGGCCCCCGCGTGTACCCGAGGCCGTACCTCTCTGCTACTCCGACATCATGTCCCCCGCGTGTACCCGAGGCCGTACCTCTCTGCTACTCCGACATCATGTCCACCGCGTGTACCCGAGGCCGTACCTCTCTGCTACTCCGACATCATGTCCCCCACGTGTACCCGAGGCTTTACCTCTCTGCTACTCCGACAGCATGTCCCCCGCGTGTACCCGAGGCCGTACCTCTCTGCTACTCCGACAGCATGTCCCCCTGCATTTACCCGAGGCCGTACCTCTCTGCTACTCCGATATAATGTCCTCCGCGTGTACCCGAGGCCATACCTCTCTGCTACTCCGACAGCATGTCCCCCGCATGTACCCGAGGACTTGTCTCTCTGCTACTCCGCTTGTACGAGTCTGAAAGAATCAATCATCCTTGACTATTGTATGTAGAGTGTGCAACGGTTTGCTTCACCTTATCAATGTACTTGATAAATGTCATTGTATTTGAAAAATCATATGTCATAATATATGTGTATAATGTATTTGCTTAACATCGTTAAATGCATACATACTTTTTATCTTGGAAAGTACACAACCATGCAGTAAGTTAGCTGTACATTGGTTAGCAAGTGATTACAACAATTAAAATAATGGAAATGTACCGTAAATCACCATTAATCCGATAAGTCCCTCCATCCACTATTTCCAGCTGAATACATCCTGCTAACATTGATTTAAACAACTTTGCTTTTGTAGGCATTTTAGTACATATAAGGATCAACCTAAACCAATGCACTTATGTTGTATCCATATTTCATTATCCATATTGTATATATAACCTTTTCCCGATTCATATTATAAAGTACCACACAATTGATTCATTATTTGTTCCACATAATTTACACACTGCACGTGATCGACGTTAATACGTTATGTATGAAACCCAATTAGTTTCACCTGTTCACTTCAAAATGTTGAATACTTTCGGTTTGTATGGTTCCCTACGTAGTTGTACTTAATCCAATGTGTCGGCAACATAATTATTACTGACATCGACATGTATTTGTCCGATACAAACGTACATAATATATATAATTTCTATCATGTGCACAGTACATGGTTCACTGGTCAAACTCATATACAATATCCTGCATTGTATAATCATACTGTCTCATTATAACAGTCCGATACAAACGTGCATAATATACACAATTTCTATCGTGTGCACAGTACAAGGTTCACTGGTCAAACTCATATACAATATCCTACATTGTATAATCATACTGTTTCATTATAACAATCTAGATACGTTTCACGTATTTAATCCATTTAGTCTAACACTAACTGGCATTTCTCTGATCCCCGTCACACTCCGTGATACAAATGTTATAATTCGGATTTAAACAATTCAGTACTTTAGATGGATTGAAAATATTATATATTGTGCATTTTACAGATATTATTATCCCCATGTTGCATCACTCCAACAAAACATTTTTGTTTTCTTGTTTTACTTGAATTTTTCCAAGCAGTAGTATAAATTTCAACCAGTGCATGATCGTATTGTTGGTACATATTGACCTGTCCTTTCTACAGTGAACTACATGTATCTATAATCGTATGCAAGTAATAAAGTCAGCTGAGTCCGCATCAACCTTACATCTCATGCGCATATTTACCTAATTCCTTACAACATTGGTACCAAAATAAATATTATTTTTGACACACAATATTGATATTGATATTCTTATTAATGAATATTGATTTTCATCACATCATTATATAAATATACAGTTGGTGCCTATTGACCTGTCGCTTTACGGGTCATACGAATGTACATAAGGCACAGCCTACTAAAGAATACAAATAACTGTTAAGTAGCGGTAAATTTCGTCCTCTCAGTCCCTGGTGCATTAGCAATATGTTAATCTCCATAATCCTGTAATACCAGTACTATACAAGTGGACTATTATATTATTGTATTCAATCAACGACAGTTGAGTGCGCACCAACTTTACCAACATTGTCTATTGACTGAATTCACTATTTCATGTGATACTTCATTTTTTTCCTCCTACTGCTCCAACACTAAAATTGTTATCCTATTAGAATTTGAATGATTGCTTTTGAATATGTGTTTAGTTTGTCACTTCATGTTTTATTTGTGCTAGGGTCCGTTCTCGGGGGGATGGGGTGCTATATGGGGTCAGGATCGGTCATCCGATGTTGTATTAGATTATTCATAAACCAAATGTCACGTGATTTTCACATTGTATTATCATTATGTATACTTTTCCCAAATGTGTAGTTGTTTGACAAGTTATCGCGTGGCTATCGGTTTATTTTACAACGTTGCTTACGGTAGAGATAGAAAAACTGAATTCATTCATTCAGACCCAATTGCGGATATATGTAAATTACTAACTTGCGTATTATTAATATCAATGGGCCCGATACGACGACTATTGGTCTGTCTCTATCACACATTATATAAAGTGGATGTATTACTCTTTATCGCAACCAATACTGTATTATCATGCTGTGATATTTTTGGGAAAGACTTAAGCTGTTCGTTATATGATTTACCGTGTCTCAACTTTGATATTATCGCATTTATATTACTACTATTACTATTAAGTGGTAATATTGAAACAAATCCAGGTCCACACGATGAAACCACTTCAAACTGCTTATCGATTTTTTGTCAAAATATTAGAAGTATAAGGAATAAGATTGATTACATAAATGATAATTGGCTTGACTATGACATCCTCTGCTTTACGGAGACACACCTTGATATGTCGGTGTCTAATGAAATAATTAATTTAGAATCATTTTCAACAGTATACAGAAAGGATAACACTTGCCATTCAGGGGGCTTGCTCATCTATATATCGGATCATTTAATATCAGAACGTAAGCTGAATATTGAAAATTGTTTGGAAGAATCTCTTTGGGTAGAATTAAGAAATAAACATGAGACATATCTTATTTGTACGGCTTACCGCCAACCAAACGCTACTGTCGAGTTTTGGAACAAGTTTAATATATGTATAGAAAAGGCGTTCGAGTACTGTAACAAAATTATTGTGTTAGGAGATATTAACGAGGATCAATTAAACATCAACAACCATAAATTTAAAGATATGTTAGTTAGTTTATACAAATTTATTTTAGCTCGATTGCGAAACAAGTTCTTTCAACTTATATTAATCACTCTCGAGACCTCATTCCTGATGGAATCCATCGCCACGAGGGAGAGAAGAGACAACGTGGAATTTAAATGCCTTGCCTAAGGACACAATCGTAAAGATATGTTACTAATTAATGATATGAATAATGTAATACATGAACCAACACGTGTTACTGAACACTCGTCAACACTACTCGATCCCATCGCTGTTACTAATAATGTTCCAGTTTATGTCGCCGGGATTTGTTTAACCCCATACGAAATAAGTGATCATTATGGGACCTACATTTTTATAAATTATACAAACCACTCGAGCACCAGTTACAAGCGTCGTGTCTGGAATTACAAACGCGCCGATTTTAGTAAATTAAATAATCTTATACAATCGACAAATTGGTCAGTTTTAAGTTTACATTCAGTACACGAAGCCTGTGAATCATTCACTACCATGTTCACTAATTTAGCAAAACTATGTATTCCTACAACGTTTGTCACAATCCGACCAAACGATAAACCATGGTATGATTCAGTTATTCGTAGAACATCAAGGCAACGTGACAGGTTTAAGAAAACGGCAACCAAAACCAATTCTGCCACCGACTGGAACTTCGATTGATCAGTTGCATAGGAAAAGTCATGGAAAGGGTAATATACAAACATATTTACAATCATTTACATTCAAGTAATCTAATATATCCTTTGCAATCTGGCTTTCTGCCGGGACACTCGACTAATTACCAGCTTTTAGACATATATCATCAAATTTGTGAATCATTTGACAAACAACAAACAACCTGTATAGTGTTCTGCGACATATCGAAAGCGTTTGACCGTGTCTGGCACCGAGGCCTTCTTTTTAAACTTAGACAATATGGTATTAATGGTGAACTTCTTCAATGGTTAAACGATTACCTGTATAACCGCAAACAATATGTCGTGGTAGGATCTGAAATCTCAAGTATTCTGAGTCTAACAGCTGGCGTTCCTCAAGGCTCCGCCTTAGGACCGCTATTATTTCTGATATACGTCAATGACATAGCTGAACATGTGTTAAGCGTAACAAGACTATTCGCGGATGATAGCTCACTAGCTGTTTCCTCCAACAACATGCAATATATTGAAACAATATTGAATCAAGATCTCCAAAAAATTAATGATTGGTCACGCCAATGGCTAGTACATTTTTATCCTAACAAAACGGAAATTATGATTTTCCCATCCAGTGTTACTTTTAGACCGACTCTATATTTTAACAATACTAAACTCGATTTTGCTGAGCACAACAAACACCTCGGCTTAACATTATCATCAGATCTTAAATGGCACGAACACATACATAATATTACAGTATCAGCGACGACAGTTTTAAGTACAATGAGAGCGGTGAAATATAAAATAAAGAGAAATACTATTAACCAAATTTATATATCATATATGAGGCCCATTCTGGAATACGCTTCTGTCGTATGGGATGGGTGTACCGAGTACGAAAAGAGATCTTTAGAACTATTACAATTCGAAGCGGCACGTGTAGTAACAGGACTCACAAGGTCCGTATCAATCCATTTATTAACGAAAGAAATTGGTTGGGTACCGTTATCTGATAGACGTAAAATTCAAAAACTTATCACTGTTTTTAAAGCAAAACAAGGTCTTATACCGAGTTACCTTAGAAACATTTTCCCTAATATCGTATCTGAAACTACAGACTACCCATTACGTAATAATGACAACTATACAACAATCGCAAGGCGAACACAAGTCTTTAATAACTCGTTCATACCATCCTCAACAGCTCTATGGAATTCACTTGACGCAAGTATCCGAAATGCCGAATCACTAAATATATTTAAATCGAGACTAAGAGAAATGTTCAAAGCACCCATCGTACCTAAACACTTTTTATATGGCGAACGATCACTCTCTGTACTTCATGCCCGACTACGAAACAAGTGCAGCAATCTAAACAATGACCTGTTCAATAATTACATACGAGTAAATCCACACTGTGACTGACTCCCAAATCGAAGACTCAGAACATTTTTTCTTTCAATGTAATAAATTTACTGTTCAAAGAATTACTATATTCAATGAAACTAGAGCGTTTCATCCCCTTAGTGTCAACCTGCTTTTACATGGCCGTGAAACACTAAATGTGAACAAAAATATAATTATATTTGCAGCAGTTCAAAAGTATATTAAACAATCAAAGCGTTTCTAATTTGTGATCACGTTAGCAACACAACATTCGCTATGATATTACTTCCGATCGAGCGCACCATGGGGATCTCTCACCTGGGGAACGGAACTTAGCAACAGCGTTAGTAAAAGTTGAGTTTTTATTTTATTTTTATCATTCAAACACTGTTTCAATTGCCTTTCGACTTGATAAATAATATCTCATTATACTTCAAATATGCATGTCATAAGTTACATATTCGCCAGTATTGCATAAGTTCAACATACTCTCATGGGAAGGGCCAATTACTAATGTTGTTCAGAACTTGTGGCCCAACCCATTTGCTTTTGCTCTTATTATATATGTCTTTGAATTTATTATGTATATAGCAATAAAATATGATTAAACTAAAAAAACTGATTAAGTTGTCGGAAATGAATTATCGATACACCCGATGCTGTATCTTTTCCTGTTTTATTGATAATTTCATAAAAAGAGAAACTAATGAAGTTGTTAGAATTGGCGGCTTGTTACCGGTCGGTGGACAAGTACACGTAAATGTAATTACTGAATATTATATTATTACGACAATAAGGCACCGACTATCGGAGTGCTTTCCTCTGCAGTTTTATATTAACAATCGCCTTACTTCCACGACCGTTTATTGCATTACAATTGTACTATTGAACCAAATGACTTAGTATGTTTAGTTTAAACATTATTTATTTCAGTATTTGTACATATGTAATCAAGAAATGAATATTTTACATATAACTTAACAGCAGTAGATTGAAAGGGATTAGAACGAAAGAAAACTTATATAGTTCTTCTCCCTATCAATTGATTGATATACAATAGGCAGGAGAATAATATATATAACAATGAAAATACGTGAACTCTATTCTAGGTATATGCTAACGAATTTCAGAACTTATTGTATTAGTGAGTCAATAATTTTGGATGTAAAAGGGAAAATGGTTAATATTTAAAGGAACATGAACTATCAAATCGGAGAACGAGAAGAAAAAGAGATTAGTATTGAGAAATGTGGTTGAATAGGATCGGTTGTTGTGTCAATAACGACAGCATTCAGATTTGAATCCGACATGTGAACATTTTAGAAATCATCCATCTCAGAACCTTTCACTGCCAATAATGTGTTCGTGTATAGTATGGACAATTACGGTGTTGGTTGCAATATCCGAGAAGTAATATGTTTAAGTTGACATTACAAATTGTGGACAGCTTATTGAAGAGTGTTATACGTGGCATTGAAAGAAGAAGTGGAAGTTATCTTCTATGCCACCACATCTACACAATGGTGATTCTACAATGTAATTCCCATTATGATTGGAAGGATAGTTTGAGCTATTGACCTACAGAGAGGTGAATATATATATGCTCTTGAATTTGTATGCAGCTTTAATGTCTCGTGGTAAATGATGGGAAGCAAACTCAAATTGACAAAGTCAGCAGTATAGTACTGTAACAAAATGAAAGTGACCATTTTAACTAATGTGTAGTTGGGGCGGGGCCTCTTTATCAATGGATTTCAGAGCATTTTGTCGTACCATTGAAACATTTATTCAGTGATTTTATCATAAATTGGGACGAATGTATCTATACTAGATAAAGGACAGTGGTGTATTATTCTATATCACTTATAAGGGAAATTCCCGTTTATTTGATATATATGTAACTATATATTATATTGTTCGTAGTTGTCATTAGGTTATTTTATCTGAAACGTCGTCTAAAGCAACTGTCCGAGACGTTACCAGAAACATGTTGTAGTAAATCGTTATTAAATGTGGTTCTAGTGATTTACGACGATGGATATCTACTGTTCATTACATACATAATAATTAACTAATAACTACTGTTGAATCCAGTGTTGAATATATGGCTGGGGCAGAGTTGTGATCAGCTGTTGTTGAAAGGGGTGTCATGTACGCTCAAATTGCAGGAGCGGAGTAATAGGTCTCGAGTGGTTCTAAGTTTGTGTATATATATATATATAGATATACCATATGAGGTCATGATGGGTACGGAGTCGTTGTATATTTAGACCGTGAAGGTCACCATGTGTATTGATTCTACATAGACGTGTGTGTATCTATGTCTAAGCATTATGGTAACTATTGTCTTGTTGTTGTACCACAATGCTATAATATAAGGTGGTAAGAAGAGCCGAGTAGATTGACGTAGCACAAGGGTTTTATATTTGTTATTGTTGTAGTCGCTTCATGCCTGAACCAGGAGCCGTGAGAGGTGTAGCTCAGGGGCGTAGATCCTGTTCGGAACGATCAAGATAACAAGCTGGGGCACGAGCCGACTGGGATAGTTTGCCGGCGTGAGCTGGTGACGTCCATATACTGGAGAGTGTCAGCGGTTAGCGGTAGCTGTACAGCATCGAGTCCGCCGTCAGTGGACCGGGTCCTTAGGACGCAGGGAGTTAATGATCTTGTGCATTGTAAATCTTTAAGTGTGCATTATAGCACTGTGACGGCAATACTTGCCATATTTTAAAGTGTGCATTATAGCACTGTGATGACCATACGTGCCAATGTTTAAATAGGTGTATTATAGCCTAAAGTTAAAGCCGAGTGTGGAACGGCAGATAGTTAGATCTCGAACTGTTACATAAATTAACGGCATTACCAGCCGAAGACCGGAAGTGAAGCCATCATCGGTGAAGAGCCAAACTACGGACAAACATACGTCTCCTACCATACATTGTCTGTGTTGCTAGTGTTGTTTGATGTATATTAAAATTTGCATATCTACTTAATCTTTATGCATACACTTGATCCTGGTATCCGTGACCCTGAGATAAGCTGGCCCTCGTGTCATTCTGTGACAAGTACGCTAATTTAATATGATAACAAAACAATGTAAATATAATCCAAAACAAATATAGCAGAAATACAAATATAGAACTGCATACAATATAGCAAGTAATACAAATATATATAAATATGAAATATACATAGTAATACAAATATATATAGAAATATACATAACATAGCAATACAAATATATAATACAAATATAATTACATTAGAACATAGCAATACAAATATAGCATAGTAATACAAATATATATAGAAATATACAATTAGAACATAGCAATACAAATATATAACATTGTAATACAAATATATATAGAAATATACAATTAGACATTGTTGTTTATTCGGGTTTTACGCCTTCATCAGCACCATTTTGGGCTATATCACCGATGGGAAGTTTACCTAACAACACCTTTCCTGGGCAGGCTCCAGAGGTTAACCAGTACTTGGTGCACCAACAATTAGAACATAGCAATACAAATATAACATACATGCAGCACTATAAATAGTATACAACATAAATATACAAATATAACAAAAGTAAAACTGTAATCGGAAAATGAAAATGTGTCTGACATCAGGAAATAGAATCACATAAACAATAATGAATTGAACAATGTACATTTCCGCCACTGACATAGCTGAATAGTCATAAACAGATATATTGATAGTTTAGTTTATTTTTAAACTAAAATATATATAGATAGTTTAGTTTATTTTTAAACTAAAATATATATAATTGATAGTTTAGTATTTTTAAGCTAAAATATATTGATAGTTTAGTTTATTTTCAAACTAAAATATAAATTGATTGTTTAGTTTATTTTCAAACTAAAAGATATATTGATAGCTTAGTGTATTTTCAAACTATTCAATAGACTAACAATTGGTTTGTTTTTTGGGTTTAAAGTCGCACCAACAGCTCAGGTTATATGGCGACTCTCCAGCTATTACTGGTGGAGCACGATCCCAGGTGCCCCTCCGAGAAGTCGTTAATGCACCTGCGGACACAAGGGTAAAACCTCCGACATTCCGCAAGTCCGATTGATAACTCAATCACTTGTGGTTGAGGGGCAGGTGATTTGAAGTCAACAACCTTAACCACGGAGGCCCCGTTAGCTAACAAGTCCATGGGAACATAGCATAAACATACATACTCTGTTGATATTCGATATAAATAACTCTGGAATGGGTCTTTGTCTGTATCATTTTAAAGAATAAAATATGCATGCCATACATTCATCGCATTATCATTTTCTTTATCGACTCAACAACGCCAGTGTAAAATGGACTTTTTGCATCCAATTTGCCGCCTTCTTTCACAACAGCTCTATCGATGTTGTTCTTTTCAACAGTTTCTGCACCATACAGTAAGTTAGACGCCATTTTGTTCTTTTCGTTTCCCGCCATTGACGAGGCTAACCAATCAAATGCTTCATAGAGCCCGTTGTTGTCTTTGTGTACAGCACACACACCGAACACTACCCAGTTTCTGCGATGCATTCGTTTTTCATCATAAAGCTTGCTCATTATCTCCTTTGGTTTCAATGAGTTTGGAAGATCTTGTTTATTAGCAAGAACCAGAATAGGAATTCCTCTTAATTCATCTTCATCTACAGTCACATACAGCTCTTCGAGTGCTTCGTCTAACCTAGATCAAATAAACAATAGAAGTCTTTAAAATAAGGTACCACAGTGGTTAGTGCGATCGCTTTTCACCAATGCAACCCGGGTTCGATCCTCGGACCGTGAAGTATGTGAGATGGTGGTAGCCAGATGACAGGTGGATTTTCTCCGGGCACTCCGGTGTCCTCCCACATGAATGACCACATATACACTTTCATCCGCGTCAACGAGAGGATTAATATAAGTTGTTAGAACTTGCTTCGAAATCGTTGTAAAATAAATAATAACGTTTAAACTGTAAAATAAGTTAGGCATCTTTGTATGTATAAATGAGAATTTTAGCGATGGGTGAACATCATCCACTATAATTATGCATTATAGTTTAAACTTTTATTTATTTTACAACGAAAACATGTATACGTCCCCGCAAGGGGTTTGTTATGAACATACATACATACAATGTAACTTATGGTCAAACATACACGTATTTAAAACAATTAAATCCTATATTGATTAATGTAGGGCATGTGTTTGTTTGTAGTTCAGATTAGGTCACATGGCGACGTTCCAGCTATTATTGGTGGAGAAAGACCCCGGGACCCTTTGAGCAGTATTTCAGGCGCGGGTAGAACCACCGACCTTCCGCAAGCCAGCTGGATAGCTTAAGCACATGGAATAATTACCACACTCCAAGCATGATTCGAACCAGCAGCGATGATCAGGCCCACAGGCCCAAGTGATTTGAAGTCAGCGACTAATAATCATTCGGCAACGGAGACCCCGTGGACCAATATATTTACTTGTATGTAATTATGTTCCATTAATGTCAAAACCATTGCGGGGACTTAGACGTGTTTTCCTGGGTATTCTTAGCTGACCTAAGCGGTTACTAAGCAATATGTGTGAGGCGACTTGCTCAATTACACTTCATACGTGGCCTGACCGAGTATCGAACCCGGGACCGTTCGATTCCAAATCCGACGCTCTACCACTGGATCACGGACGCCACGCCCTACTTACCTGTGGTCCAACCGTTTTGTTTTATCATGTTTTGTACTTGTTATTACTTAATGTTGTATTACGTATTGCTGCTACTGTACATGTATGATAAATTCAATAAAATATGATTAAACTAAACTACTTACATGTACTTACTTATTTATCAACTTATCAAGCAACGACACGGTGCAATGCACATATGCATATTATATAGTGTGTAGATTTGCAATATTTTGACAATACATAGAAGTGTGTTACCTTTCCCTGTCATTACTGTCCAAAACATATACAAGCCCCTGTGTTTGTTGGTAGTAATGCCTGTATAGAGGCCGTATTTTAGCTCTGCCACCAACATCCCATGCTGTCATAGAAATATGCTTATAGTCCAGTGTTTCAACATTAAATCCAATGGTGGGGATTGTTGTTACGACTTCTCCTAGCTTTAATGTATATAGTGTTGATGTTTTCCCTGCAGCATCAAGTCCCATAATTAATATCCGAACTTCCTTCTTCCCAAAGAAACGTTTAAACAGTCCGTTTCCCATTGTTTCCGAGTCTTTTCAAACATACGATTAGGCGCTAAAACATTGAACTATAAGACAATCTGAACACTGAGTATATATATATAAACCGAAATAACATGTATTCATAAACACATATTCACGTCCACGTTATCAGTGTAAACAAAGATCCGGGTTTATTTTTAGACCTTCCGTACAGGGCTATTTATAGGTAAGCCTTTTTTCTCAACCACCCAACTGAATAATGACATCAACCACGCGTTTTGACCCTAACCCTGGGCGGAGCAAGTGATGAAGGCGTTCTTTATGCGTGGTTGATACTATATTCTGATCGGCTGGTTGAGATAAAGATTTTACGCTATTTATAACTTAATGTTATCGTAAAAGTAACACAGCGTGTTATTCATTCAATGCTTGCTCGATTACGAAACAAGTTCTTACAACCGCCACGAGTGAGAGAATAGAGGCAATGTTGATTAAGTGTATTTCCGAAGCATCATCACTGTGATTGTGTGTGGGCCCTGTGGGGGGGGGGGGTGTAACTCATACATAGGCGGACACGTTTCAAATGATGCATCATTGTTACATTGATCTTGAGTATGCAGGTGTGATTTGCAGTTTTAAACTGTAAACCCAATGCCTAACCATAATCATAATCCAATAATAGCAATTACCAGAACACTGTATAAACTCGATACATTATCATTTCAATTTAGTATTGATCAAATTAGCCTGTAATTTGTGAAGTGAATAATGCCTGTGACAAGTTAGCATTCGCGTCAATTGTGTGTGTTTTGTGCATGTGTGTGCGTGTGTGTGTGCGTGTGTGCGTGCGTGTGCGTGTGTTTTGTGCATGTGTGATTTGTGCATGCGTGTGTGTGTGCGTGCGTGGTGTACGTGTGTTTTGTACATGTGTGTTTTGTGCATGTGTGTGCGTGTGTGCATGTGTGCGTGTGTGCGTGCGTGCGTGCGTGTGTGTGTTTTGTGCATGTGTGAAGAGCAGCGGTCAGTTGCCGACACGAGCTCTAATTAAGGAGAATTACTCACTATTTTTCTGGACGAATGGGAATTTATGTGGTAATAATTACTGCTATGTATGTGTACAAACGGATATGTAGTCCAATGGTAACACACCGGACTCGTAATCCAGGGATCGCAGGTTCGATCCCCCGTCTGACCCTAATACAATTAACAGTCTCTCAGATGGGACGTTAAACCGAGGTCTCGTGTCGGTGCTTTACACTGTGCACGTAAAAGAACCAGATGAGACTCTGGAATGGGTCTCTCTCTCTCTGTATCATTGCGCTATTCTCCAAAACTGACTAATCTCTTCAGGAGGCGTCGCTCATATGAGCAACCGGTAGCGACGATAAATAAACGTAAAACACACACAATATGTATGTGTCTTATCGTCGTCATCATCACAATCACATGATGATTGTAATTACGATTATGATGATGGTGATAATGTTGTTGACGATGTTCATGACCACGATGGTGATAATGATAACGATGACGGCGACAGCGACGACGATGTTGAGTGTGCTGATGAGATAGCGATGCACTAATGCCATAGGTGCTCTCTGCGGTGTCCTCTGAGCCGTATTTCAGGCACGGACGGGTAACCAGGTAGAACAAGCAACTCTCAGCAAACTAACTGGATAGTTCCCTCACTTTCAAATAATCAACATCCCAAGTGATATTAGAATCTACATATGTGTGGTGCAAGTGATTTGAAGCCAACTACCTTAATCACTCTGCCAAGGAACCCAACACAATGCAAATACTAGTTATCTTACAATAACAATGAACGTATATATCGTATCAACAATAAGCATATCCTATTTGGTGTTTTATATCGCCCGCCAAATTCTGATTCAATCCACAACAGCCTTGTTGAAGATTCAATTGGACTAGCAGTTGAACAAAATATCACTGGAGATTTTAACTACAATGCTCTCAACCCATCTACTAATCTCAACAGTATAATCTTCTACAACTAATCGACGAACCAACACATTTCACTGAACATTCAGAATCCTTGATTGATCTTGTTCTTGTTTCAAATAGTGAACATATTCTTCATTCCGGAGTTGGCGAACACTTTCTACAACAAGACCAAAGGTACCATTGCCCTGTCTTTGGAATCTTAAAATTTCGGAAACCCAAGCATACATGTTTTGATAGACTCATCTGGAAATACGATCGAGGTAATTACGACCAACTTCGTTCTGACTTCAGTAACTATGAATGGAATGGCTGTCTTCAAGACGATATTGATACATTTGCATATAACATCTCCTCTAAAATTATAGATATTGCTAAACAAAACATACCAACTCATACCATAACAGTAAGACCATTAGAACCACTCTGGATAACTACCGACATCAAACACAAATACGCAAGCGAAAACGAGCATACAAGAAAGCCAAGACGACACAATCCATCTTATCAATGGCAGAAATTCAGACAAATTCGCAACGAAACGATTCTTCGTATTCGCCACGCCAAAACTGCTCATTTCTCTAAGCTCTCTGACAAACTAAAGAATGGATCATTTTCTTCTAAAGACTGGTGGAAAACTCTCAAATCATTCATGTCTAATCATTCTAGCAACACAATTCCTCCATTACAGCACCCAGACACACAACTACCGACCTTCTCTGACTCTGAAAAGGCAAATCTTCTTAACAACTACTTTCAAGAACAGACAAACATCGATGATGACAACAGACAAGTACCAGATCTGGGCCCACCGCGTTCCATGATTCGACTGCATGACATAAATATCGAAGTAGAGGAAGTTACTGATGTTTTAAAGTCTTTACAAGTCGACAAAGCGGCAGGACCAGACGGAATAAGCAACAGAATCCTCTATGAATCTTCTCAGGAGCTATCCAAACCACTATGTGATCTTTTTAATTTCTCATTACAATGCAGACGAGTTTCAACCAGTTGGAAAGAAGCCCACATTAATGATGTATACAAAAAGGGAGATGCATCACTCCCTAGCAACTATCGTCCAATCTCTTTGTTAAATACAATTGAAAAAGTATTCGAGCGTCTCATATTCAAACATCTTTTCAACCATCTTCGGGAATCCCAGTTTCTATCTTCTGCTTAATCAGGGTTCATACCGGGTGACTCAACTGTAAACCAGCTAACGTACATATACGATACACTATGTAAATCTCTAGATGATGGTCTTGACGTGAGAACGGTCTTCTTCGATATAAGTAAAGCCTTTGATAAAGTCTGGCATAAAGGTCTACTGGCAAAACTATTACACGCAGGTATATCCGGTCCTCTTTTTCAATGGTTTTCAGATTATCTGTCCAACCGAAGACAAAGAGTGGTTCTTCCTGGAAGCAAATCGACATGGGCAACTATAAGAGCCGGAGTTCCACAGGGGTCAATCCAAGGTCCTATGCTTTTCATCATTTCCACCAATGACATTGTCGACGACATCTCTTCCTCTATCAACTTATTTGCAGACGATACAAGTCTCTATGTGATCGTTGAGCAACCTCGTACAGCTGCAGACCGTCTCCAAAACGATATACTCAGAATTTATACATGGGCGAACAAATGGCTTGTAACTTTCAACCCAACAAAGTCTGAATATGTTCTCATCTCAAGGAAGCGAAACCAGCAACTACATCCTCCTCTCTTTATGTTTGACCAACGTATCCCTGAAGTTCCAGACCATAAACATCATGGGATATTTCTATCTAACGACTGTAGTTGGCATTCGCATATGGACTATATTATCGAGAAAGCATGGAAACGAGTCAATATTATGCGGAAATTAAAATTCTCGCTTGATCGTAGATCACTTGAAATGATATACCTTTCCTTTATAAGGCCTCTCATTGAATATGCTGATGTTGTATGGAGCAACTGTACCAACTATGAGATGGAACAGCTGGATATAATCCAAAACGAATGTGGCAGAATTGCCACTGGAGCAACTAAGCTCGTTTCTTTGCTAAACCTACATCGGGAAACCAGATGGGAAAGTTTAAAGGACAGAAGAAACAAACACAAGCTTATTATGTTCTATAAAATGAACACCAACCAAACACCTGACTATCTCTCCTCATTGGTTCCCCGGCAAGTAGAAACCCGGTACAATTTAAGAAATTCAGAAAATATCCATGGAGTGCACTCCAGAACGTCACTATACTATAATTCTTTCTTGCCTTCAGCAATTCGGAATTGGAAGTCTCTGCCTTCTACGGTTCGTAACTCTCCCTCAGTACAGACATTCAAGGCCAATCTCAATAGAAACAAGAGCAAAGTCCCTCCATACTTTATGTGGGTACACGAAAACTCCAAGTCCTCCATACACGCCTTCGTACGAAATGTAGTGGTCTTAACTATCACCTTTTCCTAAAAATAATTACTCCTACAGCTTTATGTAATTGTGGTCAAATGGAGACAAACTTCCACTATTTCTTTGAGTGTAGAATGTACAATGTTTGCCGTACAACTCTAAATAACAATCTTCACAATTTCAACATAGATCTCAAAACCCTCCTATCAGGAAATCCGGCCCTATCCGACCAGGAAAACACCTTCATATGCACACATGTTCATACCTACATATCTGATAGCAAGATATTTGAATAATAGTATTAATAACGATTATTGTGACATGAGACATACATTCTCTCCTCTCTTATCTTCGTATCACCTTCTTCTCACTACATTCTTTTTTCTCTCGCTCTCTCACTCACAATCCATTATATTATGATATTCTTTATTAATGTTTAACATGTAGTTATTTTCGCATGTATTCATGTTTAATCTTTCCTAACTCTATAACACAATTGCAAAAGCCAAGCGAAATACATACAATCTTTGCAGAGGAGAAGAATGATATAAGACTTTGTCTTCCATTCTAATCCTGTTTCTGTATTCTGATTATGTGTGGTTGTTCAATATGTATTATATTGGGAAATAAAATATGATTAAACTAAGGTATATCTCGGCTTTACCTTCAACATATGTGCTGCATTCGTTCAATGTTCTAATCACATGCGTTCTATTAAAGCAGCATTACATCGTAAAAAAGGATGTTTTGGGTAAAATATAAAGACTGATGTGTGTGTGTGTGTGGTGTGTGTGTGTGTGTGTGTGTGTGTGTGTGTGTGTGTGTGTGTGTGTGTGTGTGTGTGTGTGTGTGTGTGTGTGTGTGTGTGTGTGTGTGTGTGTGTGTGTGTGTGTGTGTGTGTGTGTGTGTGTGTGTGTGTGTGTGTGTGTGTGTGTGTGTGTGTGTGTGTGTGTGTGTGTGTGTGTGTGTGTGTGTGTGTGTGTGTGTGTGTGTGTGTGTGTGTGTGTGTGTGTGTGGTGTGTGTGTGTGTGTGTGTGTGTGTGTGTGTGTGTGTGTGTGTGTGTGTGTGTGTGTGTGTGTGTGTGTGTGTGTGTGTGTGTGTGTGTGTGTGTGTGTGTGTGTGTGTGTGTGTGTGTGTGTGTGTGTGTGTGTGTGTGTGTGTGTGTGTGTGTGTGTGTGTGTGTGTGTGTGTGTGTGTGTGTGTGTGTGTGTGTGTGTGTGTGTGTGTGTGTGTGTGTGTGTGTGTGTGTGTGTGTGTGTGTGTGTGTGTGTGTGTGTGTGTGTGTGTGTGTGTGTGTGTGTGTGTGTGTGTGTGTGTGTGTGTGTGTGTGTGTGTGTGTGTGTGTGTGTGTGTGTGTGTGTGTGTGTGTGTGTGTGTGTGTGTGTGTGTGTGTGTGTGTGTGTGTGTGTGTGTGTGTGTGTGTGTGTGTGTGTGTGTGTGTGTGTGTGTGTGTGTGTGTGTGTGTGTGTGTGTGTGTGTGTGTGTGTGTGTGTGTGTGTGTGTGTGTGTGTGTGTGTGTGTGTGTGTGTGTGTGTGTGTGTGTGTGTGTGTGTGTGTGTGTGTGTGTGTGTGTGTGTGTGTGTGTGTGTGTGTGTGTGTGTGTGTGTGTGTGTGTGTGTGTGTGTGTGTGTGTGTGTGTGTGTGTGTGTGTGTGTGTGTGTGTGTGTGTGTGTGTGTGTGTGTGTGTGTGTGTGTGTGTGTGTGTGTGTGTGTGTGTGTGTGTGTGTGTGTGTGTGTGTGTGTGTGTGTGTGTGTGTGTGTGTGTGTGTGTGTGTGTGTGTGTGTGTGTGTGTGTGTGTGTGTGTGTGTGTGTGTGTGTGTGTGTGTGTGTGTGTGTGTGTGTGTGTGTGTGTGTGTGTGTGTGTGTGTGTGTGTGTGTGTGTGTGTGTGTGTGTGTGTGTGTGTGTGTGTGTGTGTGTGTGTGTGTGTGTGTGTGTGTGTGTGTGTGTGTGTGTGTGTGTGTGTGTGTGTGTGTGTGTGTGTGTGTGTGTGTGTGTGTGTGTGTGTGTGTGTGTGTGTGTGTGTGTGTGTGTGTGTGTGTGTGTGTGTGTGTGTGTGTGGTGTGTGTGTGTGTGTGTGTGTGTGTGTGTGTGTGTGTGTGTGTGTGTGTGTGTGTGTGTGTGTGTGTGTGTGTGTGTGTGTGTGTGTGTGTGTGTGTGTGTGTGTGTGTGTGTGTGTGTGTGTGTGTGTGTGTGTGTGTGTGTGTGTGTGTGTGTGTGTGTGTGTGTGTGTGTGTGTGTGTGTGTGTGTGTGTGTGTGTGTGTGTGTGTGTGTGTGTGTGTGTGTGTGTGTGTGTGTGTGTGTGGTGTGTGTGTGTGTGTGTGTGTGTGTGTGTGTGTGTGTGTGTGTGTGTGGTGTGTGTGTGTGTGTGTGTGTGTGTTAACAAATATCGAAATAGTCGCTCAGAAACGATAAAATTCCAATAAATTTAAACCGTCGTATACGCGAATTTGTTTATCAACACACGAATTGTAAGCACGCACAGCGCGCATGCGTGAAACAACAGAGGATGTAGAAAACAACGTATATATTTTGAACATGAAATACTATCTATCTTCCTCTAATGTCGAACCCCTCGCGGGGATGTAGAAATGTCCCTAAAAGACTTAGCTAACAGAGGTATGAATCAACATATCAAGTAATTTAATTAAAAAAGACAACGTGGGACAAATAGGGACGATGCATTCCGAATGTAAACAAGTGCGTACGATGCGTTCCGGTTGTAAACAAGTGCGTGACCGATCGACTCGGAAATGTTAGAATGTGTAGCAGCATTGCTACCCATACGTAAAAATCGAATTTTTCAAATATCTTTTATTTCATACGCTTTAAATGATCTAATACACATAGTTAATTAGCATTAATCAACGCTTCGGCCGTTACCTAGATTGGAGTGTTCCGTCAACACATTGATTAAAAACGGTAATAAAATATACATGAATAACCACTGTGGATTATATTATACATTTAAAGCGACATTACATTGCAAGAAGCAAATAAAATGCATTTTTTGTTTCACGTATTAATGCATTGCTACTACACATTTATTGAAAACATTGAATAAACAGTGTTTTGTGGTATATAAATTTTAAAACGTGAACGAAAGATTTCATATAATCCAGGCTCCTGAATTGAGGTTTGTTGTCATTGAAGTCAATACTAAACACGCACTACTTTAGATACTCTTTTACAGATAATTGAATTAAGATTAATCTACAAATAAATATACATATGCACACATGTATGATATCACGGTAAATATGTTATTCATGATAAACGCTTTGTATTACGCATGAATGTCGACCCTATTTACATTATTTTGTTATGTCAAAAAACCGCTTATACGATGTTTATTTGTTGAAATACTCAGTTTTTGAGGTAAATATTTGGAAAACAAATTATACCATATAAGAGCAAATTACATTCTGCAGACATTGGCGTTTTCACCGATGTAGTGTCGCTTTAATAAACTATAAAGGACCAGACACGGATTTCTTTACACACAAATACGGATGGTTCATACAATTAACAGTCGCCCAGTAATTATATAGTTAAAGCTTTCCATTTAATTTTCTTCCACATGTCTATCTATTATTCGATTCACCGCATTCATCAACAAGCCTGTTATCGGATTAAACATGTATTGTAAACTTGCAATAACTCCGAGAAGATGTATGACTTACTGTAGTTTTAGAACGATATTCTTAAAGACAGGTGTACTTTTAAAATCGGCGACAACAGTCAATAAAATAGTCATTAAGACATTTGCATGTAACGTTGTTTGCAAACAATAGCAGAAGCATATTGCTTGGCTATTCACACATATTGGGACAAACAGAACACACGGTAGGACTATTCACACAGATGGCGTCCTCCGGGTATGTGATACATGATCATTCACACATATTGTGTCCAACCTAATACTACAGGACTATTCACACATATTGTGGCCAACCTAATACTACAGGACTATTCAAACATATTGTAGCCAACCTAATACTACAGGACTATTCACACATATTGTGGCCATCCAAATACTACAGGACTATTCACACATATTGTAGCCAACCTAATACTACAGGACTATTCACACATATTGTGGCCATCCAAATACTACAGGACTATTCACACATATTGTAGCCAACCTAATACTACAGGACTATTCACACATATTGTAGCCAACCTAATACTACAGGACTATTCACACATATTGTAGCCAACCAAATACTACAGGACTATTCACACATATTGTAGCCAACCTAATACTACAGGACTATTCACACATATTGTGGCCATCCAAATACTACAGGACTATTCACACATATTGTAGCCAACCTAATACTACAGGACTATTCACACATATTGTAGCCAACCTACTACTGCAGGACTATTCACACATATTGTAGGCAACCTAATACTACAGGACTATTCACACATAGTGTAGCCAACCAAATACTACAGGACTATTCACACATATTGTAGCCAACCTACTACTGCATGACTATTCACACATATTGTAGCCAACCTAATACTACAGGACTATTCACACATATTGTGGCCAACCATATACTACAGGACTATTCACACATATTGTAGCCAACCTAATACTGCAGGACTATTCACACATATTGTGGCCAACCTAATACTGCAGGTCTATTCACACATATTGTAGCCAACCTAATACTACATGACTATTCACACAGATTGACGCCATCCAAATACTACAGGGCTATTCACATATTGCGGCCATCCAAATACTGCAGGGCTATTCACACATATTTCGGCCATCCAAATACTGCAGGGCTATTCACACAGATTGCGGCCATCCAAATACTGCAGGGATATTCACACATATTTCGGCCATCCAAATACTGCAGGGCTATTCACACTTATTTCGGCCATCCAAATAATACAGTGCTATATACACAGATTGCGGCCATCCACATACTGCAGGGCTATTCACACATATTTCGGCCATCCAACTACTGCAGGGCTATTCACACATAGTTCGGCCATCCAAATACTGCAGTGCTATATACACAGATTGCGGCCATCCAAATACTGCAGGGCTATTCACACAGATTGCGGCCATCCAAATACTGCATGGCTATATACACATATTTCGGCCATCCAAATACTGCAGGGCTATTCACACATATTTCTGCCATCCAAATACTGCAGGGCTATTCACACATATTTCGGCCATCCAAATACTGCAGTGCTATTCACACATATTTCGGCCATCCAAATACTGCAGGGCTATTCACACATATTTCGGCCATCCAAATACTGCAGTGCTATATACACAGATTGCGGCCATCCAAATACTGCAGGCTATTCACACATATTTCGCCATCCAAATACTGCAGGGCTATTCACACATATTTCGGCCATCCAAATACTGCAGTGCTATTCACACATATTTCGGCCATCCAAATACTGCAGTGCTATTTACACAGATTGCGGCCATCCAAATACTGCAGTGCTATATACACAGATTGCGGCCATCCAAATATGGTTATATACACATTGCGGCATCCAATAATGCAGTGCTATATACACAGATTCCGGCCATCCAAATACTGCAGGGCTATTCACACATATTTCGGCCATCCAAATACTGCAGGGCTATATACACAGATTGCGGCCATCCAAATACTGCAGTGCTATTCACACAGTATGTGACCATTCAAATAATGCAGGGCTATTCACACAGATTGCGGCCATCCAAATACTGCAGGGCTATTCACACAGATTTCGGCCATCCAAATACTGCAGGGCTATTCACACAGATTGCGGCCATCCAAATACTGCAGGGCTATTCACACATATTTCGGCCATCCAAATACTGCAGGGCTATTCACACATATTGCGGCCATCCAAATACTGCAGTGCTATATACACAGATTGCAGCCAACCAAATACTGCAGGGCTATTCACACATATTTCGGCCATCCAAATACTGCAGTGCTATATACACAGATTGCGGCCATCCAAATACTGCAGGGCTATTCACACATATTTCGGCCATCAAAATACTGCAGTGCTATATACACAGATTGCAGCCAACCAAATACTGCAGGGCTATTCACACATATTTCGGCCATCCAAATACTGCATGGCTATTCACACATATTGCGGCCATTCAAATACTGCAGGGCTATTCACACATATTGCTTCCATCCAAATACTGCAGGGCTATTGACACAGAAACTATAATATTTCACTCTCCTAACCAAGTTTTACACTTGTGTATTTCGATACACTAGCGATGCATCGTTGCTACAGTACACAATTCAAGAATGTACCAAGAATGTATCAAATGTAAGAATGTACCAAATGTAAGAATGCATCAAATGTAAGAATGTACCAAATGTAAGAATGTATCAAATGTAAGAATGTATCAAATGTAAGAATGTACCAAATGTAAGAATGTACCAAATGTAAGAATGTATCAAATGTAAGAATGTATCAAATGTAAGAATGTACCAAATGTAAGAATGTATCAAATGTAAGAATGTATCAAATGTAAGAATGTACCAAATGTAAGAATGTACCAAATGTAAGAATGTATCAAATATAAGAATGTACCAAATGTAAGAATGTACCAAATGGAGGAATGTACCAAATGTATCAAATGCAACAATTATTTCTCCAAGTAACAAAATTGCAAGCAAATAAGCTGCGCCATTTGCAACACACAGTAATCACCTGTACCAAAAGTAAAGGATGCACACCACTGTATTTTCTCCTTCTTCGTGCTATGGTAAATCGATGAACTGTCAGAGTCAACTTTCCAGTTCCGGACAAGAATACAATTATAACACATACAGTTCTCTCTTTAAATTCCAGAGCTTCTGATTGGTGTAAGACAACAGTAAGTAATGGCATGACCATGGAAATATTTCACAATTTCCCAATGTAAACAAACACCGGTTCAAAATGGAACGCGTAGGAATCCTAGCCGTCATGTAGTGTTGCTTACTCATCAATGCGCTGGAGCAAGTAGTACTGAAATAAATTCACAAAAAGTCTTCTTCAAATGAACACAAATGCCACATATGAGGGTGACACCCCATCCCCCCTGAATCCCGAATATAACCTTATGTTTTCGCTGAATCCCGAATACTTTTTAACCAGTTTAAACACCTGTTTATAATAAAAAAGATAACGTATCATCATCTATGTTCAATACAAAATAGCAAACACAATTACAATGGATTCTAAATAATTATGCTATAAAAGATTCGAATCTAAAATTATAACAAATTAAAATATAGGTAATAATTAAATAAAATGTGTTCATTTGCAGTCTTAATCCTGATTGAGCACAGACACAGTTCGATATTTATGTTCCATATGAACAGGTGTGTCTTCAAAGCCTTTTTGAAAGAACACAATGTTGTTGCACTTCTAAGATTTGGTGGAAGAGAATTCCAAAGTTTTGGGGCAGCAGTCATGAAACTTCTATCTCCGTATGTTACAGTCCGACTTCTCGGTAACACAAGAGTAGCTGCTTCATTTTTAAACTGTAAGTCTCTCCTTGGTATATAAACCTCAAGCAAGTTTCTCATATAAATCGGTGCTTCTCTATTCAATGCTTTATATGTGTGAGTCAGTATTTTATACTTTATTCTTTCTTGAACTGGTAGCCAATGAAGTTCTTTTAGAATGTGCATTACATGACTGAAACGGGATGTTCTGGTTATGATGAGAGCTGCTGTGTTTTGAACAGTTTGTAATTTATTGGAAGTGTTGTATTCGACAGTAGTCGAGCCTGGATGTAACGAGTGAGTTTATGAGAGTTTTCGTGGCGTCTGTTAAATACTGCCGAATGTGTCCAATCCGCCGGATCTGCGCATAACATGATTTTGTCACGGACGTTACATGTGTGTCCATATCCATTCTTGAGTCTAGGAAAGCCCCTAGATTTATACCATACTATCAGTGTCCCAGGGTGAAGAGTATAATCTGCTCCGTGATATGATTAGTACGTCAAGACGACGTACTATCTCAGTTGCTGCGCCGGTTGCTGAGCCGAAAACGCCGACGTCGAACCGGAAGAACGGTAAAAACGGCAACATCGACCATACATGTCAGTGTGCTGCTGAAATAGCATTGTTAACGGATACGGTATCTTCATTGCAAGCTGGGTTCGTATTACTTAAGCAACATCTACATGCAAGTGATAAACTGAGATCTGGTCAAATGGACTATGTAAAAGCTGCATTGAATAGCATTAAGTGTGATGTTCTTGAAGGCAAACAATCGGTACGCAGGAGTGTTCTTGAAACAGAGATTATACTCAGCCAGAAACAAGGTGAGATTCTCAAAAATGACTTGCATGAACGGATGTCAGTGATTGAAACATTCATAGACTCAAATAACATATACTCAGTGACACCATTAATACCCAGTAATACATGTATATTGCCTCAGGCGAGTGAATATATTGACGAACCCATGGAGAGCTTCGGTAACATGGACATACCAGTAGTTGCTGGTGATAGAGATCGTGTCAATACCGAGGAAGCTCAGATTGCAGGGTTCTTGTCCTCCGTAACACCATTGACGACTGAGTCCACGGAAACTATCGAAAATGAGCCTGCGGTCACGGAAAATACCGAAATCGAGTCTCCCGCGGTAACGGAAACTGATCATCCCACGGCAAAGGAACATAACGATATAGAGCCTCCTACGTACACGGAGGTTACCAGTGTCGCTTTCAGTCCTGACATCAGTGAATTTCAAGCAGGAACCTTACATGACCCCATTGTCATCCCAGGTGATCCTTCCGATATACAGGAACAACAAATCGTTATACCGGATGACGATATTGTGGTAACGGAGGATACCGTTGCTATGGAAACAAGTGAACAGTGGTTTGAACAGATATCAGTACGAGTGATGAACACACCGTCAGAAACTATAATAAATGACAACTTCGAGCAACCAACACGTAGGCACACACGCCACTTTTGTGTACTTGGATTTAAAAGGCCGTTACATCGTGATAGACTGCATACATTTATCAGTAATGGAGGATTTCTTTTCCAAGAATTGCGCCCAGGACAAGGTCCTACTGTATACACGATCAGGACATTTCCCATGCGTAGATTTCCCGACAAGCTTGTTGTTCGTGTCAATGTTGCTGCAGATTATAGCGCCGATTTGGTGCTAAATGACAGGTTTTGGCCTAGTCATGTCACGTGTAAACAGTGTAGATCGAACTCGTGGGTGTCACGTGATGCCCGCAATCGACGATCACAGCATACTTTACAAGGTGCGAGACGTCAACGATCAAATATAGGTCAGACTGATTGTGCTGATCATGCGATTCAAAATAATCCATTCTTTCATGACAACCCGTTCAATAATTTAATTGAGCGAGTAGACTAACATGTGCATATTGTATATAGTAATTGAAATCCTAACGTTAAATACCGGTACAATGGAGGGCTGTAAATAATGTTTTTATAACTTGTAGCCCAACCCATTTGCTTTTTTCCCCTTGACAAAACAAATGTATCGTATACTGCAATCATATAATTACATATTAATCTCTGATTTGTTCTTAGTATTGTATGTATATATGTAATGTATTGTATGAAAAAAATGCAATAAAATATTATTAACAAGTACAATGGATTTAAATATAATGACATGGAATGTGACAGGGTTAATGTCAAGTGCATCATACCTTGCGGACATACTTAAGAACAGACACATAGACATATGTGGGGTATCTGAACATTGGTTATTTCTATATACTTTACATTTCTTTGATAGTATAATAAGTGATTACAATTTTCACGCTGTTTGTGATTCAGACTTGTACACTCAGAATAGCAGAAAAGTGGGTAAAGGCGTTGTTGCTATTATGTGGCATAGGAAATATGACAATTATGTTCTCCCGTTAAACATAGAAGATGACCATATAGTAGGCATTCAGCTTGAAATCGCACCACATCAATGTGTTTTTATCTTTCAAGTGTACTTGCCCTGTACAAATCATAGTATTGCAGTATTTCTAGAATACATAAACAAACATTTTGACCTATATAATGTGTATTCAGATTATGGTGTGACGATATTTGTGGGTGATTTTTAAGTGTAAACATTTATGCTTAAATAATCGTGATATGCACTTTGTGAAATTCTTAACAGATTGTAACTTGACAGCTGGCAATACATTGGCGATGGATTCCATCAGGAATGAGGTCTCGAGAGTGATTAATATAAGTTGAAAGAACTTGTTTCGCAATCGAGCTAAAATAAATTTGTATAAAATAAATAGCTTGTAGTATATGATACGAAACACGTAGCATTTGTGTTGTTGTGTTGGTCTTACGACCCACCAACACAGCTCATAGTATATGACACGAAACACGTAGCATTTGTGTTGCTGTGTTGGTTTACGACCCATCAACACAGCTCATAGTATATGACGCGAAACACATAGCATTTGTGTTGTTGTGTTGGTTTTACGACCCATCAACACAGCTCATAGTATATGACGCGAAACACATAGCATTTGTGTTGCTGTGTTGGTTTTACGACCCATCAACACAGCTCATAGTATATGACGCGAAACACATAGCATTTCTGTTGTTGTGTTGGTTTTACGACCCATTAACACAGCTCATAGTATATGACGCGAAACGCATAGCATTTGTGTTGTTGTGTTGGTTTTACGACCCATTAACACAGCTCATAGTATATGACGCGAAACACATATCATTTGTGTTGTTGTGTCGGTTTTACGACCCATCAACACAGCTAATAGTATATGACGCGAAACACATAGCATTTGTGTTGCTGTGTTGGTTTTACGACACATCAACACAGCTTATAGTATATGACGCGAAACACATAGTATTTGTGTTGCTGTGTCGGTTTTACAACCCATCAACACAGCTTATAGTATATGACGCGAAACACATAGCATTTGTGTTGTTGTGTTGGTTTTACGACCCATCAACACAGCTCATAGTATATGACACGAAACACGTAGCATGTGTGTTGCTGTGTTGGCTTACGACCCATCAACACAGCTCATAGTATATGACGCGAAACACATAGCATTTGTGTTGTTGTGTTGGTTTTACGACCCATCAACACAGCTCATAGTATATGACGCGAAACACATAGCATTTATGTTGGTGTGTTGGTTTTACTACCCATCAACACAGCTCATCGTATATGACGCGAAACACAGGGAATTTGTGTTGTTGTGTTGGTTTTACGACCCATTAACACAGCTCATAGTATATGACGCGAAACACATAGCATTTGTGTTGTTGTGTTGGTTTTACGACCCATTAACACAGCTCATAGTATATGACGCGAAACACATATCATTTGTGTTGTGTCGGTTTTACGACCCATCAACACAGCTAATAGTATATGACGCGAAACACATAACATTTGTGTTGTTGTGTTGGTTTTACGACCCATCAACACAGCCTTATAGTATATGACGCGAAACACATAGCATTTGTGTTGGTTTTACGACCCATTAACACAGCTTATAGTATATGACGCGAAACACATAGCATTTGTGTTGCTGTGTTGGTTTTACGACCCATCAACACAGCTCATAGTATATGACGCGAAACACATAGCATTTGTGTTGCTGTGTTGGATTTACGACCCATTAACACAGCTTATAGTATATGACGCGAAACGCATAGCATTTGTGTTGCTGTGTTTGTTTTACGACCCATCAACACAGCTCATAGTATATGACGCGAAACACATAGCTTTTGTGTTGTTGTGTTGGTTTTACGACCCATTAACACAGCGTATAGTATATGACGCGAAACACATAGTGCTTGTGTTGTTGTGTTAGTTTTACGACCCATCAACACAGCTTATAGTATATGACGCGAAACACATAGCATTTGTGTTGTTGTGTTGGATTTACGACCCATTAACACAGCTCATGGTATATGACGCGAAACACATATCATTTGTTTTGTTGTGTTGGTTTTACGACCCATTAACACAGCGTATAGTATATGACGCGAAACACATAGCATTTGTGTTGTTGTGTTGGTTTTACGACCCATTAACACAGCGTATAGTATATGACGCGAAACACATAGCATCTGTGCATAGCTGTCAGTATATACCACCGTATAACGCTACTTAGTTAGATACACTCGCCCACATGGTTCCCTGGCGGTGAGGATTTAATGATCTCAACCATCTTAATTAGATATTAGGGGGGAAAAAGATTGTTCAAATTCTATATTACTGAACATGACAATGCTGTGGCATACAATCAATGCATTGCAACTTTCAATGACAAACTTAGTTTAAGCATATTTGTATTCATCAATATTTACACCATGTTGTAACATTAATAAACAAGAACAGATGGATTAAATTGAAAGCTAAGAGCTTACTTAGATGTTCTCCATGACAAATTTGTGCATGTAGGCGTTAGGAAAATTCCACAATTGCCTTCTAACCAATAAGCACTTCTTTCATCATGAGAACATTCCTGGCTTGTATATTACTAATAAAATAAAAGTGACTTTCCTCGATCATGTCTGTATGTAATTTGCTTGCATTATCCAGTAATTACCTCTATAACGAGTTATAGACATCCATAAACAGCAGTATTACCAGCGCTAATTAAACGCCAATTTTATTCAAACCATGTCCATCTACACGCACATTCAGTCGTACGACTATTCGTTCGAATGCTGCAGGTGTACTGTTTGTGGCCACCGTGGCTGAGTGGTTACGGTCGTTCATTTAAAATCACTTGACCCTCACCGCTGTAGGTTCGAATCCCACTGGGGGGATTCCACTACACAGTATACATCTGGATTTCGGAAGGTCGGTGGGTCTACCCGGGTATACTGCCGGGTAGAGACAATGGAGGTCTTCCTCCACTAATAATAGCTGGAGAGTGACCTAAGCTGTTGATGCAACTTTCAATCTCCCAAACTATATAGAACTATATAAGTTTTCTTTCGTTCTAATCCCTTTCAGTCTACTGCTGTTAAGTTATCTGTAAAATGTTCATTTCTTGATTACATGTACAAATACTGAAATAAATAATGTTTAAACTAATCCCCCAAACAAAACAAACATATACATAAACCGCACTTCTCAGTGTGTGTGTGTTTTACGTTTATTTATCGTCGCTACCGGTTGCCCATATGAGATACGCCTCCTGAAGAGAATAGTCATTTTAGATTGTGGAGGATAGTGTAATGAGACCCATTCCAGAGTCTCATCTGGTTCTTGTACGTGCACGGTGTACAGCACCGACACAATACCTCGGTTTAAAGTCCCATCTGAAAGACTGTTAATTGTATTAGGTTCAGACGGGGGATCGAACCTGCGATCCCTGGATTATCATTTCCAATGTATGTATGCCACTTGTTTGACCAGATATACATTACTCACACTACTTCCACATAGGGCATCACATACATTGCACTTAAACTCTATGGCATCACATACATTGCACTTTTTAGGGCATCACATACATTGCACTTAAACTCTATAACGATAGACGTGTGGCAAATAAATGCACGTAAAACACACACACACGATCAAAGTTTAAAAGCATTATATTATTTCAGAGATAAGTGTTTTCTTCCAGAAATAAACTAGTACCTATTGACGATTTGAAGCTCCGAGTGCAAGTCATAAGTTGTGGTGATGATTTTGGTCAAGCCTGTTTACTATATTTAAGCTTTATTTATTTTACAACGATTGCGAAGCAAGTTTTAACAATTTATATTAATCACTCTCTTTGGTGGGATGAAAGCATATATGTGGCCATTCGTGTGGGTGGAAACCGGAGTACCCGAAGAAACCCACCTGTCCGATTCGGCGATCACCGTACCATCTCACATACCTCCTGGTCCGAGGATCGAACCCAGGTTACATTGGTGAGCATCGAGCGCGCTAACCGGACAATGAACTGTGTCACCACTTCATACACTATCGGCCTATAACCGCGATTCGGTAATACAAACTGTTGTATAGAGACTGAGGAGGCCATGTCACCAGCTTGCCAGTAAACGTGAAATAACCGTATTAGATGTCTATTCCGTCTCTCCAGTGAAATAAGTATTCGGTTCTTAATGACAGAAATGACATTACTCCTACGTTACAGGATATGTTTTTATGACATAATACAATTACATCGTGCAGGAAATGAAGTCTGTGTATCTATTGAAGACTAGTTGCGGCGTCAATGAAATATATATACTGGTTGCGGTACTGGACTCTCTGCACTGGTTATGTAAATAATATGCTTCAAAGTTTTATATCTGAGATATGTAGCGGAATATTGACATTCTTAATTCTGGTATTTTGTAAAGTTACTTAAAACGATATGTAGATACTGTATAAGTAGATTTATTGGCGGAGGTTTTAATTTGGCTATATTGACGATCAGTAACGATTCCGCCAAATCTAATCCTCACCATTATATTGAATTTTAAGCTGCAGTCAATATAAACAAAGCGAAAGTAAATGCGTAGTTTTCAAAATAAGGGTCACTTTGACGGCTATATATAAATACCAGACGCATACCGTTCCGAAACTAATGTTTGCATGGTTGAAAGACAAATATTTTGCTATCTGTTGTTGACAAGAAACACATTACAATCCAAATGATGCTAACACATGTAACGACAACTGGGGTAAGGAAGCATATTTAGTGGCAACAAAAGCAACAGTGCAGGCGTATGTATTCTAGTGGCTGAACAACAAAAGCAACAGCAGTGTAGGCGTATGTATTCTAGTGGCTCAGCAACAAAAGCAACAGTGCAGGCGTATGTATTCTAGTGGCTGGACAACAAAGGCAACAGTGTAGGCGTATGTATTCTAGTGGCTGAACAACAAAAGCAACAGTGCAGGCGTTTGTATTCTAGTAGCTGAACAACTTAACCCGTTACCTGCCAATTACGACACGTTTGCACATTACAAAATACACATATAAAAAGTAGAAATAACTAATATAAAATCCAGCTATTGACAAGAACTGACAGAAAAATACACATATATAATGTCCACTGAACACCTATTGGACACGGATGGAGGCTGCGCATGTGTCCATTCGCTGTGTCTTTGCGTCACAAAATGTTTAATTTATTTACAAATATGACTTATGGTAAGTTTGATATGTTTGGTAAGATTGGTAAGTTTTATTTCACAAACGCCAATAGACCAGTTTGTTCCATGAGACAGCATAATTACAAAACACTTAGACATGATTAAAGTAACATGATTGGTGAACATGTTCACTGATATAAGTTATTTATCAACACTATTGTACATAATATACACAAATATACAGATATTTAACCTTGAAAATTCCACATATCAATCTGCGTTTGTTAAATTCACCTGTTTATATACATGTACATAACTGTTCATACAACTCGTTCAGAGAGAAGGAAAACACATTAATTTCGATATAATAACTATAATTATGTTTACCCCTCCCCCCTAAATTTGGCATTTGCACATAATCCACTACTAGATTACGCCACTCACTGCTGGATTACACTACCCACTTCTGGAATACACTACTCGTACAGTCCCCACTGCTCACTGCCAGAAAAAGCAAGTACGGGAAAAAATCAATATTTTTTAAAATTATTTTTATTTATTTATTTCGAAATTTGGCATATACACATCATTCACTACTAGAACACATAACTCACGGTTGGATTACACTGCTCACTGCTAACTTTACCCACATCATGTTTCAGCTTAAGCGCTTTATAAATAAATAATCATACTAAGTTGAAAAGTATTTTCGCATTTTCACTATTAAAAGTTTCCTACATGTGTACATACATCTCTGTGGGAACACGGTGAAAACTTAATTCAACAACTTATGTATACACATACTATTATAATGAACTGCAAAATCATCATCTACTATAGCACTTATTTCATACTATCAGCATAATATCAATGGCGACTCAGAATATGGTTATAAAATCACATTATTTCCAGGAAACGGCAATACAAGTTTTACATGATTTTACGTTTCTTGAAAAGGTGACATTAATGCTTAAAAACAGCAATTTGTTCTTGCTCATGTTGCAGTCCGTGACACAATACTAATTAGATCCTACAGTGTAACACAATGAAGCAAGTTCATGATAATAAGTAATCTTTTGTCATATAAATTAGCTATAGCCCTAGGAAATATAGTTGAGCACGAAACCGGAAGTTCGTTGAAAAATCAGGAAGTGAGAGCATTAGGTGTTGTCACATGTGTTGTATGTGGAGTAAACTGATGGCAACTACATATGGTTTGAGAAACATTGATTTTGCAGTGACCGCTAAGTTAATCGAAGACGCAATAGTAAAAATGACTGGCCGCCGTTTCTTTGCATTGTTTTCAGTCTGTGTACACATTCTCCAGTTATAACTTTTTAGATCCAATTTTTCTTTCTTTGAGCGTATCCAGTGCATGTGCATTGAATAATTAGAAAATATAGATGATTCACAAATATGTTTCGTGTACTTTAAGCTATCCATGTGTAGCATTGCTATGACATAAATCTAGTCATTGTGGCCTTTGGATTGATTTGTACATCAATTTATTTGGTTTTGAAATAATGTTCTTGTCTTTTAGATTTGTCGCATGTAATTGAATACACAAATATATTAATATCGGGCACCGGCACGTGTAATTGAATAAACTCGTACACTACACACATCGTTGAATAAACAATAAATGGGTCACTTTGTAACATGCTGTTTTTGGTATATATGTGGTGCAAATGTTACGAATAATGCGCTGTTTCCTGATCTTGAAACACATAAACTAATCCTCCTGGATCAACCCTCTATATATCCCGCATGCACAATCTGTTGAGACAGACGGACATACAGACAGATGGACGGACGGATGGACGACAGACAGGCAGGCAAACCCGGTGAGGGTCATATATCCGGTGTGATACCTAGGTACATTACACACCATTTATGCGTGAGTGAACCAGTGCAAGTGAAAATCTAGCTATCCATGTCAAAAAGGCCATACCTTCGCCACCATGGCTTAGTGGTTAATACGTCCGCCTACGGAACGGGAGGTCGAAGGTTCTTTCTGATGTGTTCTGTTGGTGAGCCGTCAGCTAGCTAAATAACGGTTACTGACGCCTGACGCCTGGCCTGCAAGAAAAGGATTGGTGAAGTACTGATGACATAGCTGATCCTTTAACTAGTTTAAAGATAGTTTATCTCAAGCAATACAAGGACACAAGTACATATAGTAATTAATTGAGAAGGTTGAAATCGAGATTGACTCAGAAGAAAGGAGACATGATTGAAATAGGAACATGATAGATTCATTCGAATAATTTAATAGTATGAGCAAGCATGCAACATTTAGTGAACAGATGGAGACTTTTATTAATGAACTACAATAGCACTGAGTCGAGCATGTAAGACTTGCCATTTCCTATCATCGACGTAGATATTTACTTGGGGCATTGTGTGGTGTTACTTACAGTTGTGTCCAGAATGGTGGATGAGTAGTCGTCTTTCCGTAAGGGTACACCCTGTACATTGTACGCGATGAGCGTGTTTGTCGCTGTGGTGGATGCGTTTGAGGTATATAGGAGTGGTAGTGAGGCACGATTCGTTCGCCCACATGGTTCGCCGGAGCCGAGGGTAAATAAGCTCAATTATCATCACGATTCTGAAATACTTACTATCTCGAGAGTGATTTATATAAGTTGAAATAACTTGTTTCGCAATCGAGCTAAAATAAATTTGTATTAACTAAATACTTACTAATCAAATAATCACTATCTGGGGTTGTTGACGACAATATCGCCGGAATGTTAATTCCTAAATCTAAATATATGTAAATACGATATAATGCCCCCGCCGAGAATATTGACGAACGTTTGTCAATATGACGACGTTTTCGGTCAATATTGCTGTGTTTTCGGTTAAAATGGTGCTTCCGGTTTCCATCAAAATTACGACACTTCCGGTTTCGGTAAAATGGCGGGATACTTGAGCATACTTGTGTATGGGAATACAGCGGACACTATGCTACTCCTATATTTTGGAGTCACTCTAATATTAATCACGGATTCCCCAATTGCTTTCAACTCATTAAGTTAATATGAATAATGTAACGATTCAAAGCGATTTGATTTGATAATATTTGATTGCTCTATATACATGTACATAACACGTTGTACAAATAGCAATTTAGCAATTAGTTTGCTCCAAATCAGTGGCGGTCGGTCCATGGGGAGTGGTTGGCTAATAGCCAGGGGCCCCGGGCCTAAAAGGGGCCCCCGAAGACAAGGAACAAATAAATTAGGAGTTTTCTGAGGCCCCCTCTGGAAATTTGCCCCCACCCCAACTGCGTCTCAGGATGCACAATCTCATGTACAAGTCTCAGTAAATGCATAACCGCTCGTGTTAATGTAATTCCACCCACCGGGTAATTTCTGCCGCCTCTTAGGTCCAGTTCCACCGACAACGCCCCCGTGATCCCAGTTCAGCAAATGTACAATTAGAGGCATGGTTTCATTACTGCTGCTGGTACTATTTCTACTGTGCAATACAGCAACAATGATAGTGTACATTTTTTATTATAAAAATTAAATCCGTTAAAAGATTTTGTAGTATGAAGCTTAAAAAATAGATTCCTAGAATAATGCTCGATTTCCATAAAATAATTAGAATTATGAAATATTCAAAACATATTGAGGAAAAAATACCCCATACTGGGAATCAATCCTCAGTCCTCTGGATATATAGGCCAATGCTCTATACATTATGCTAAATCTCCAACTGAATCGGACAACATGCTAAATTACATAAACTAATTGCAGGTGCGTAGCCATTTTTCTTCCGATTCGAAAATTTAAATCGTATTTATTAAAAATAGACCATTTCCTAATGTTGATTGGCTTGTATTTTATTTGCCGAACAATGTGTATACTGTACTATAATATTGCACTTGTTGATTGTATTCGACCATCAAATAGTGTCAGTGTATTTCGTTAGCTTCGAGATGACCTAGATTTATATATTAATCTAGCTAATAAATACGCTTTCCGATCACAATGTAGATTTCCCATTAACTATTTCCGGTATCTTACTTCCGGTACGAATATTTTTATATATAAATATGACAATCTATTCTCAACTCGCAGTGTCCAGTGGTAACACGCTGGACTGGTAATCCAGGATCGCAGGCTCGATCCCCCGTCTGACCCTAATAACATTAACAGTCTTTCAGGTGGGACTTGAAACCGAGGTCTCGTGTTGGTACTGTACAAAGAACCAGAGGCGACTCTGGAATGGGTCTATGTCTATCACTGCACTATCCTCTAAAATTCTAAATTTACTAATGTCTTCCGGAGGCGTCGCTCATATGCACAACCGGTAGCGACGATAAATAAACGTAAAACACACACAACTCACCCTACCGTAAACATCGCTACGAAGGGTTCGCTCGTATAGAGCTCGCATGAACGATTGGGTGTGAAGTTTGCAAACTGCATGTATTTATCGCTCACTACGCGTATCTGAGGCGATACAGCTATACTTATTAGGCATTTTAGTTTATGGAGGATAATGGAAGATACAGACTACAAGACATTTCAGAAGCATACCATGTTCATTTACATTCCCGGTCCATAACAGTCCACTCAGAAGGCTGCTATGATATTATTATGATCGGCCGGGGATCGAACGCACGGCAATTGTATTCGCAGTCAACGTAATAACCACTTACTAACTGGACCAATAGTTGCTATGCACATTAGTCAACTAACCATCGCTAAGGCTGTGTTATGTTTCTATCATCTACAGAGGGGCGCAGACTGGTCGATTAGTTTATACAAATTTATTTTAGCTCGATTGCGAAACAAGTTATTTCAACTTATATTAATCACTCTCGAGACTTCATTCCTGATGGAATCCATCGACACGAGGGAGAGAGAAGAGGCAACGTGGAATTTAAATGCCTTGCCTAAGGGCACAATCGTAACGGCTCCAGCGGGGCTCGAACTCCGGACCTTTCACACCTGATGCGAACGACTGGTCGATTGTCTGTCCATTCGTGCACTTCCGTGACTGGAGCGTGCACAGTAGGAGGCGGTCCACAGTTGGAGGGAATGCGTGCACAGTAGGAGGCGGTCCACAGTTGGAGGGAATGCGTGCACAGTAGGAGGCTGTCCACGATTGGAGGGAATGCGTGCACAGTAGGAGGCTGTCCACGGTTGGAGGGAATGCGTGCACAGTAGGAGGCTGTCCACGGTTGGAGGGAATGTGTGCACAGTAGGAGGCGGTCCACGGTTGGACGGAATGCTTGCACAGTAGGAGGCTGTCCACGGTTGGAGGGAATGCGTGCACAGTAGGAGGCTGTTCACGGTTGGAGGGAATTCGTGCACAGTAGGAGATGGTCCACGGTTGGAGGGAATGCGTACACAGTAGGAGACTGTCCACGGTTGGAGGGAATGCGTGCACAGTAGGAGATGGTCCACGGTTGGAGGGAATGCGTGCCCAGTAGGAGATGGTCCACGGTTGGAGGGAATGCGTGCCCAGTAGGAGATGGTCCACGGTTGGAGGGAATGCGTGCACAGTAGGAGATGGTCCACGGTTGGAGAGAATGCGTGCCCAGTAGGAGATGGTCCACGGTTGGAGGGAATGCATGCACAGTAGGAGACGGTCCACGGTTGGAGGGAATGCGTGCACAGTAGGAGATGGTCCACGGTTGGAGGGAATGCGTGCCCAGTAGGAGATGGTCAACTGTTGGAGGGAATGCGTGCCCAGTAGGAGATGGTCCACGGTTGGAGGGAATGCGTGCCCAGTAGGAGACTCCATGGTTGGAGGGAATGCGTGCACAGTAGGAGATGGTCCACGGTTGGAGGGAATGCGTGTACAGTAGGAGACGGTCCACGGTTGGAGGGAATGCGTGCCCAGTAGGAGATGGTCCACGGTTGGAGGGAATGCGTGCACAGTAGGAGATGGTCCACGGTTGGAAGGAATGTGTGCACAGTAGGAGATGGTCCACGGTTGCAGGGAATGCGTGTCCAGTAGTAGATGGTCCACGGTTGGAGGGAATGCGTGCACAGTAGGAGATGGTCCACGGTTGGAGGGAATGCGTGCCCAGTAGGAGATGGTTCACGATTGGAGGGAATGCGTGCCCAGTAGGAGATGGTCCACGGTTGGAGGGAATGCGTGCCCAGTAGGAGATGGTCCACGGTTGGAGGGAATGCGTGCCCAGTAGGAGATGGTCCACGGTTGGAGGGAATGCGTGCACAGTCGGAGACGGTCCACGGTTGGAGGGAATGCGTGCCCAGTAGGAGATGGTCCACGGTTGGAGGGAATGCGTGCACAGTAGGAGATGGTCCACGGTTGGAGGGAATGCGTGCACAGTAGGAGATGGTCCACTGTTGGAGGGAATACGTGCCCAGTATGAGATGGTCCACGGTTGGAGGGAATACTTGCCCAGTAGGAGATGGTCCACGGTTGGAGGGAATGCGTGACCAGTAGGAGATGGTCCACGGTTGGAGGGAATGCGTGACCAGTAGGAGATGGTCCACGGTTGGAGGGAATGCGTGCACAATAGGAGACTGTCCACGGTTGGAGGGAATGCTTGCCCAGTAGAACTGTCCATGGTTGGAGGGAGTGTGTGCACAGTAGGAGATGGTCCACGGTTGGAGGGAATGCATGCACAGTACGAGATGGTCCACGGTTGGAGGGAATGCGTGACCAGTAGGAGATGGTCCACGGTTGGAGGGAATGCGTGACCAGTAGGAGATGGTCCACGGTTGGAGGGAATGCTTGCCCAGTAGGAGATGGTCCACGGTTGGAGGGAATGCGTGCACAATAGGAGATGGTCCACGGTTGGAGGGAATGCGTGCACAGTAGGAGATGGTCCACGGTTGGAGGGAATACGTGCCCAGTAGGAGATGGTCCACGGTTGGAGGGAATGCGTGCCCAGTAGGAGATGGTCCACGGTTGGAGGGAATGCGTGCACAGTAGGAGATGGTCTACGGTTGGAGGGAATGCGTGACCAGTAGGAGATGGTCCACGGTTGGAGGGAATGCTTGACCAGTAGGAGATGGTCTGAGGTTGGAGGGAATGCGTGCCCAGTAGGAGACGGTCCACGGAATGCGTGACCAGTAGGAGATGGTCCACGGTTGGAGGGAATACGTGCCCAGTTGGAGATGGTCCACGGTTGGAGGGAATGCGTGACCAGTAGGAGATGGTCCACGGTTGGAGGGAATGCGTGACCAGTAGGAGATGGTCCAAGGTTGGAGGGAATGCGTGCCCAGTAGGAGACCGTCTACGGTTGGAGGGAATGCGTGACCAGTAGGAGGTGGTCCAAGGTTGACAGACAAATTCCACGTTGCCTCTTCTCTCTCTCCCTCGTAGCGATGTATTCCATCAGGTCTCGAGAGTGATTAATATAGGTTATAAGAACTTTGTTCGCAATCGAGCTAAAATAAATGTTTATAAACTAAGCTAATTAGCCGGTATGGTTTGAACTATATATATAGAATGCTCGTGCTATGCTACACATTATATAATTATAGATACATAGTCCCTAATATACACTATTATTGTTACAATGTTGTACATAATTGAGGCTGATATCAATAATAAAATATAAATTTACTCATTGTAATTTAGCCAATAAATCCTTCTAAAAACGTATTTATTGCTTCTAATGAACATACGTTCCAAATGTGAAATGTCGTTTAATTAATTATATTTTCTCATTTTACTACAAATATGAAAGTAAACGAGGAACTTACATCAATATGATTACAACTTGTGGCTTTCTATTAGCTTAGAATAAAACAACACAGTCGTGTCGGGAAACGGAAATTCATTAGAGAAAGCAAATGCTAACATTGTTTGGATTTATTTTGTATGTGTCAGGTTTGTTGGATGACGTCTAATCACGACAATGACTAATAAACATTTTTTAATTAAAGTTTATTTAACGTCGCTACCGGCTGTCCGTTTGAGCGACAGGCAGTTTACCTAACAACAAATTTCCTGGGCAGGCTCCAGTACTTGGTGCATCAATATCCGTATAAGAAACACTAACGAACTTATCTTAATAATCTGAGTATATACGTAAACACGTTTGACTGGGTTACTTATGTACTTACTTATGTGCCTTTCATCGCTGTAGGTTCGTCCGTGCCTGGTATTTTGTCCGGGCGTCATACTGTTGTGGCGAACACGTTTTCCCCCAATGTTTGTGGCTGACGAGCCCCCAGTGGGTGTGGTGACCCACACTTCTATTAATTTTATCTCTCAATGTCTCAGTTGAGCTCCTACCAGGGTCTAACCTATCATAGATCCGCTGGAGTTGTCTAAGGGTAATAACACAACATAGTGGTTTTGTCTTTCTTATATATAATATATTTCTTCGGTATTTTCTTTATTTCTGTGTTATATCTCATGAATATATCTTGTAAATAATGCCCTTTTTGTGTTAATTACTATATATCTATGATTTTTACAGACTACAAGAAGCAGCTGCTAATTAGGTCATTCTCGAGCTGATCCTGGGTGATAACTGATTTTGTAAAATATTTCTTAATAGCGCACTAGTGCTTGTTTTTCGATTCAGTGTTTTATACCATTTTGTTTTATTTCGTATTTAAATATAAATTAGCAACTGTTTCTTGGCTTTAGAATGTAAATAAGCATTAACTAATAGTAGTGTGGGATTTTATAATGTGATATGTATTGTTGCAATATGTCTCTTATAATTCTATTCAGAATGGCTATGTACTTTTAATCTGATTATTTACATTTGTGTTTGCATTACATGTATGTACATAGATGAGACTTTAATAAAGATTAAAACTTAAAACTATATCTCTGCTTAATTCAATTTTTATTTTAATTGTAAAAGTCAGAATTTGGTCGCTTATCGCTAATTGTCACAATCAGCTCTAATCTCTTTAATCCGTAATTACTCTCCTCATACAATCGCTTCAATGTTTCCGCTTCAATAACCTTCGTCGCACAGTAATAGATTATCTTTACCGGAAACTAAATATATTCCTTATCTCGGCTGAATAATCTTATAACTCGTATTTATTATTAAATACTCAATTAACATTCTTGCTTTATCTTTCTCTTACCCTTTTAAGTATCATAGAAACAGTTAATTCTGTATTTTATATTCGAGATCACGCAACGATCCGTTCCTTGGACGTCACCTCTGTGTATCTAATTTGGTTTGGTGTTTTACGTTTATTTATCGTCGCTACCGGTTGCCCATATGAGCGACGCCTCCTGAAGAGATTAGTTATTTTAGATTTTTGGAGGATAGTGCAATGATACAGAGAGAGACCCATTCCAGAGTCTCCTCTGGTTCTTTTACGTGCACGGTGTAAAGCACCGACACGAGATCTCGGTTTAACGTCCCAACTGAAAGATTGTAAAGACGATAAATACACGTAAAACACACAAGTAACGCATTATAATAAATATTGTTTCCTGTTTTCAAACCAAGAGATGATTCGTAATTGTGCCAAAACCTGTTTTATTATTCTATATTGTATACTTTTATTGTACTCATTTAAATATATAGAAAACTAGTCAATAATCACATATTATATTTAAATTTCGTAGATCCAGTCGCCGGGGCAGTGCATTCTACTTAGGATTGGTTTATGTCCTCCGGTCGCCGGGGCAGTGCATTCATTGTGTACAGCACCGACACGAGACCTCGATTTAAAGTCCCACCTGAAAGACTGTTAATTTTCTTAGGGTCAGACGGGGGTCTAACCTGCGATCCCTGGATTACATGCCCAATGCATTAACCACTGTACTACATATTCGTCTAGCACGACTGTGGCAACTCCTGACAGTCACGATATGAGCGTCACGGTTAGGGTGTCACGGTTTGGGTGTCACAATATCTATTTAGCGAATATAAAATAATTGAATTTTCTATAATAGTTGTATTATATTAGCTTAGGAATTTGTCAGATTTAAATTATGGCAGTCATCTTGCTACGATTCTCGATGTCAATTTAAATGCCAAACTGTGCAGAGTGTCTCGAATGCTTTAATAATTCTACAGACGGTGTTGTCATTAGTGTTCGTAACTGGTTGTAGAAATTATTGACCATGTTATATTCAGTCTAACTACTAGTAAATAGTGTCTAGTATACAAACTTATTTTCACTCGCATGCGAAACACATTTCTACTGTAGAAATTATTGACTAGGTTAGTAATATTAAACATTGAAATGGCTGCTTTGTTATATAGGTTTATGTTCTCTCGATTACAAAGCAAGTTATCTTGAATGAATGAGGAGTCTACGTCATGTTACAGTGTTGCCTAGATTGGATGTATTGACTTTATTTTGTCATGTATTGATATGCTTTAATTGTCACCGTATGATATAACCCGTCTGATATATGATGCGACACCCGCCCGATCCATGATACGGCATCCGTCCGCTATATGCTACGTCATGTTACAGTGTTGCCTAGATTGAATGTATTGACTTTATGTTGTCATGTATGCATATGCTTTAATTGTCACCGTATGATATAGCCCGTCTGATATATGATGCGACACCCGTCCGATCCATGATACGGCATCCGTCCGCTATATTCTAATGTATCCGTCCACTAACCGGAACGGCATGCGTACGGTACATGTTACCTGCTACAGTGTTTAAATTATAATGGATATACTCATATTTATGTATAATGGAACTTACTGATACAGTGCCATATGTGTTAATTGTCAAAAGATTCATACAGTTATATCATTGATAAGCAATCACTTTATGCTGGAGATTTGAATGTCACTGGGCACTTATGAACTGGTACTACACTTTGTGAATTAGACTTGAAAGTCTACCGGCTGTATGAACTGAGACTACAACTAGTGGGAATAGACTTAGGAAGTCAATGGTATGAACATGTATTATGCGTACTGTTATTTAATATGGCATGCACATCTTGTAGCCGCTTGTATCCATGGGATGTTGACATGTAATGGCCAGCCAGGTAGATACTGCCTATTAGCGGGGAAGCCGTCGAATGACGCTATATGTGTTCACAGGCTTAAGCTGTATTTCATAGGTACTGTGATAAATGAGTGTGTATAATTTTGTGCATCTTATATAAGTCTATGTTGGAGAGGCATTGTATTTTTATGATGTAATCCGTCAATTGGCCGATTTCCGTACCCCACCTGTTTTCGAACTTATTTGCAAATGACGTCACCGCTGTCAGTAACAGGTACTTGGATTATATGATAGACACGAAAACTGCCGAACATAAAAATAAGCAAAAACGGATCACCTTTAATTTCGAGAATAATTATGTAAATGTTAATGTTTTCATTAATCTCATTAATGTGTACCTTATAAACCCTTGAATGAGATTAATGAAAACATCAACATATTTTCGAGACGAGAGAAGTCTAATGCTTGGCTTTATAGAGTCACTTGTCAATCATGTGCCAATACATAAAAACACATTTCTGGTACATGCAATTTGATTGGTGGCTGAGGCGTTTATGACGCTATGTTGAATTCACATGAGAATGAAATGGTGGTTTTCATTTAACATATGTTACCCAAGCTGAGTTTAGTCAAGCCTATTAAATGCAAGAATCATCACTTTACATAGCAATAGTATTTCATCTACTATAAAAGAGACTTACTAGAAGCTAGACGGATCTGTCGTCCAGTGGTACCACGCTGGACTGGTAATCCAGGGATCGCAGGTTCGATCCCCCGTCCGACACTAATAATATTAACAGTCTTTCAGATGGGACGTTAAACCGAGGTCTTGTGTCGGTGCTTTACACCGTGCACGTAAAAGAACTATATGAGACTCTGGAATGGGTCTCTCTCTGTATCATTGCACTATCCTCCAAAATCTAAAATGAATAATCTCTTTGCTCATAATATGGTCAACCGGTAGCGACGATAAATAAACGTAAAACACACACATTAGAAACATTGAAACGTTAGGTGACCTAATACCGGTATGCCCGTTGTAATGTTAGTATTGCTGTGATGTACTATGCAGACATAGCTGTCCGATGCAAGTGACTGTGATGTACTATGCAGACATAGCTGTCCGATGCAAGTGACTGTGATGCACTATGCAGACATAGCTGTCCGATGCAAGTGACTGTGATGTACTATGCAGACATAGCTGTCCGATGCAAGTGACTGATGTCGCTGTTGCAAAATGAAATGTTGAACATAATTGGACATAGTCAAATGATCACACTACGATGTTGTACTTGTACACCTTACCAGTTGTGTCCATCTCTTGTAGATGCTCGTATTATCTCTTACTACAGCACGTAATTTAATAATATTACATTATACATACATCTATATACGTCTACTAAGCCGTTTACAAGTAATACGACATCAAGTTATCTTCTTCAAACGAAGGAAATAGTGCGCCACGGGCTATGCTTATTCACTGGAAACTAACCTTATGGAACGATACTAACTAATTTATATGAAACAGTTGAATAATCTATTATTGATAAATATGATTTTAAAATATATCCATTAATTTATAAACTATTAGAAAGATCAATTACACTCGGAATGCACACTGGTTATGTACACTGTTGCTGAAGGAAATATAGACCGATACCAGCCACAATATGGAACTAATGTGCATTTCCATAGGGATATATTGGAATATGATATGTACTATAGGGATATATAGCAATATGATATGCACCATACCATTGCACATCAGTTGTTAAAATTGGTTCCATATGTTGGATGTTTTGTATTGATAAGTTGTGTTGTTAGGTAAACTGCCCTTCGCTCAAATGGGAAACCGGTAGCGACGTTAAATAAACTTAAATAATTTTTTTTTTAAAAAAAGGTTATATAAAATCATAACTGGTTTAAAGGATATCTACGTGTCTGCACTTGAGAAGCCTATCAAATTGACACAAGAACTATGAACATCTGTTTTGAAAATACTCAGAAACAGCTTCATATGGATTTTCGGAGAATTAGAAATCCCGATATGGTCTGGTCAACCGAATCACCTTACCCATCATAGAAATTCAATCAGCTGTAAGAATACTTCTCCGAACATCTTACAATATCTAAACTCTTTCAAGCCTTGGGTTGTCAGACCATGCCACTGCTCATCGTGTACTTAAACTTAATAGAAGCGGCCGCCCTATCTCAAACAAAGGGGGTGGTTAGATGATACTATCAGTGTGGTTTCCAACATTATGTCGCTCAAACAATATTATAACACACTACAGCAGCACAGGTTCAGCTGTGATTCCCAACTCAAATCAAGGGATAATCTACAGTTCTTGTCAACGTACAGATGTCGTCAAAATGGATTTCAGTAAATCATTCGACAAAGTAGATCACCGCAAGCTCATCCATACACTCGAACAATATATGATAAATCATGGATTCACTCCTTTCTCAAAAACAGATCAAAACAGGTTCTCGCGAATGTAAATGCTCTGTAAGTTTACCAGTTCTCTCAGGTATCCCCCAAGGTTATGTTCTGTGACCCTGTCGCTTTCTTTCTTACATAAATTATTTTCTACAAAAACAGGATCAACAGTCGGATCCCCCTGCTTACTGACGGCACCATTATCTATATCACCATTAAATCCAAGCCATCGACAGAAGCACTACAATATTACATACACCTCTTAGAATCTTGTATAAAGAATTGGCAATGGAATTTAACAAGTAGTGTTTCACAAATTGTATATATCCCAATCGGAAAACGTTAGAACTAAGACCAAACCAAGCCTCATTGATCATGTTTCACACAACAAGAAAGAAATGAACTAGTTGCTGTAGATCACCATCACCTAGCACCCACATGAAACCGTAACTATCTAATTACTCAGCCATAAACCCAATACCATGCAGACTGCTTCCCCCAGGGACTATCAGGCTATGGAACAACTTAACGACACATATACAGTCGACTCCAAGACTTTTATTGGCAGTTTGGATTCGTACTCATTCAAAACTTTAAATCTGTCTGCTTTTACCTATAGCTTTGTAGATACATTTATCTTCTTAACAAACACATGCCATATTAGATTAACGTATAAGATATTGCGTCTGTCAGTTATAGACCATACTGATTTTCTCTAGACTGCGACTGTCAATTATATAAGCATTACCGATTGCTCTGCAGTATCAAGTTGACGTTGATCTTGTGCTCGCATGGTACAGACACATGTGAATAACTAACTCTGACCCAATGCGTTCTTCAAGCTACACGGATCTGTATTCAGAATACAGTCAAACCTGCCTTAAGCAGCCAGTCAAGGAAATCACAGAAAGTGGCTGCCTAACGCAGGTGGCTGCTTACTAGAGGTAAAGTGTGTAACAAAGCAACATGTTAGGAATCTGGAGACTGGCTGTTTAATACAGGTTGGCTGCTTAATGGAGGTGACCACTAACACAGGTTTGACTGTATGCTAAAACAGGCTTTACGAATCTCAGAGCCAGAACACTATTGGAAGCCCGCACTGTATTTAAGTGATACAAACACATGTGTAAATAAGAATCGCAGAGTCAGCCAACTCATTAATTCGGAGCTCCTTCGTCAAGTGATATCAACAAATGTGAATAACGATCTCTGATCCAGCGTGATATTCAAACTTGGTTACCATGTCTGTAAGGTGCTTAGCGTTCTCTCTGACATCTACAGCGTTCTCTCCGACAGCTACAGTGTCCTCTACAGCGTCCTCTCCGACAGCTACAGCGTCCTCTCCGACAACTACAGCGTCCTCTCCGACATCTATACTCTACGTTCGCTTGAATGTTAATCGACGACCAATGTATGTGTGTGTGTGTGTTTATTGGCGACGGCGTAATATCACGTTATTATATAGAACTAACCATTGTTAGCGATTGTAGCAATCGTGTGTACACTATTAATTGCAGTATATTACAGACAATAAGCTCAATGGCTTGTTCCGATCTACAGTTCTCTATAGGCAGTCGGATTTCACAGATTATGTGATACATTGTACAAATCAATATGCTTCTAATCAACGATATTATCAAAGTATTCTGAGGTGTATGACAGTGGGCAGTTCCTAAACCACGTTTGAATTACTTACAAAGTCACGTTTATAAACAAAGTGCTGTCATTCAGTTTTAAATTTATAAAACACACATTTATTCCACTACTGAGCTGTATTTCATTACCACATATGATTCGACTTACTGCACTCTCTGGTGATAAGTCAATGCTACTCTCTGGTGATAAGTCAATACTACTCTCCTTGTGATAAGTCAATACTCTCCGGTGATAAGTCAGTCGGAGAAACATTAGTTTTCAATGGCTGGTATCGTTGATGATCTTTCGTTGGAAGTTGATCAGATGGAGCAGATCTTCAATACACTAAGCATCGATATAGTGCTATAATGGACGCGACCATCTCGTTCTGCTCCAAATTCTACAAGATATCCCGATTCTGGTATAGCAACCTCGTGATTAGGGTAACCTATTTGCAACACCATGCAATTCTTTGTCTAGAATAAGCACGTGCTTGTCTACATACTCACTACATAATCAGTAATCTACTCAGACGGAGGTGCAGTAATTGAGATGCTCAAGGGTGATGTGCGAACATTTCCCATGAGATTTTAGTTTTGTCAAATGTTTGTATTGCCTTCCTACAGGACACTTATCTCGTTACCTCGATATCCTTGCTTAGAAAGGACGGCAGTAGGATAGAGGTAATGCATGGAATGGCGGAAGGCCGCGGAAGTGAATGGGTGTGAGGTAGCGGGGCTATGTTTGGGGTAGTGGTGCACAGGCCTACGGCTAGAGTCAGGCGTAGGATAGGCTATTTGTAGGGTGGGATAACCGTATGTAATTGGGATGGTAGTCTCTATTTCTGTATCTATTCGGGGTAAAATGTTATCCACATGATTGTTGTAAACACTGTTGTCATGTGTATATACCCTGTTATAGAATTGACTCCAATTGGGGGGTATCTTGACCTATAAGAAAATCTTCACACGAAAAACACAATGCTCATGAGCAAATGAGTCACTGAGAGGAATCTCTCAGTTGAGATAACTGTCTATAATGACATCCCGTTAAATGTATATAACGACAGTTAAATATACAGAATAAACATAGTTAAATATACAGAATAAACATACATTATAGTCATCAATGAATGGTGACTGAGTCACTTCGAATACTACAAAGTACATAACTGAATTAAATGACAGGGTTCAATCCTGACACCGATGTTCGCATGTTGGCTCCCAGGATAATGTTGGATTGTCTTGAGCTTACATCAAGTCCACAAAGAACATCGATTTGGGGGTTGAGACGACACACGAGGAAGGTAGCGGCTCCGGCGTACAGTATCCGGGCTGTGATTAAACAAAACGACGTCTTATTCGGGATCTGTATCTCTGTGAATATAAACAACAGTGGATGCGGTACGTAGTCTGGCCTTACCCAACAGTTGGGGCTCTAACGTCCTCCAAATCCACACCGGGAATATATATCCGGGGGGAAGAAGCTTACAATATAGATAACATATGGAAAATACCATATCAGCATTCATGTGTAAGTTATTATAACAGAACGTGTTATATAAGAACTATAGTACACGTGCTTCATGATATCGGGTCACGATACGTCAGATATCAAGACACTACACGAAGTCAAAGGAAAACACAAATGAGGATATGAATATATATATATATATATATATATATATATATATATATATATATACATGCAAGGGAGGTAACTGCATACCATCACATAAATAAAAGGCACTTCGTATACAAGTATGAACAATAACTCTGTGGTCATATTCGCCACGTGGTACCAACACATACGGTAACCACTGGACATGCCTTAACTTATAATAAGTTTAATACATCACACGGACATGCCGATGATTGCTATACAAATTCAACTACCATATACGTACAATAATATGGAGCCATGGGTATCAGAACCACTCAAAAGACAAGATGCAACGGCGTTCCATAGTTCACTGAATACAAATCCAACTACCATATACGTACAATAATATGGAACCATGGGTATCAGAACCACTAATACAATATGCATCGGCGTTCCATAGTTGGTAGTTATTTAGCAAAAATCATAATGCAATCATTCATAGACGCTAACAATATGAATCAACATGTCCGCCTTTACAGTATTCATTGCTAATACTGGAAAGAAAAATACGGCATCTGTCACTTGGTAATAACTATATTTAACGAAAATATTCTTTTATCAAAATGTTAAATAAAAAATGAACACATACCTTGACTTCAAGCAATAAATAAAATCCTCACATTTACCGACCTCTTAGTGGTCGAAATAACCTATCGTGTGTGTCCTGAATGTTTGAAAATGACAATCTTATATCTGAATTGAGCACAATTTCCACGAACAAATCGTATATGTTTTACCTATAATGCCTCGCAAGATAAATCACCCGATGGTTTAACACTTTATCAAAAGAGGACTTGCCTGGCATTTATCTGATGAAATATGAGTTCTGGGTCGAATTTGACAACATTTGCATGGATCTTTATTATTTCGGATACCGTAAATAATGTACTAAGTGTCCGGTCAAAATTGTACTGATTTATAAGATAGTTCAAATTTACCCAAAACTATGATGCAAGTTTTACTACTAGTATGCAAGTATGCAGAAATTGAGGCCCGCATATCAATTTTGTGACACTAGACGATAGTATATACGGAAGTAACGGACATATCTACGAGAGGTCTGAACTGAAGTAACGCGGCCGAGTAGTTAGTTTATACAAATTTATTTGAGCTCGATTGCGAAACAAGTTATTTCAACTTATATAAATCACTCTCGAGACCTCATTCCTGATGGAATCCATCGCCACGAGGGAGAGAGAAGAGGCAACGTGGAATTTAAATGCCTTGCCTAAGGGCACAATCGTAACGGCTCCAGTGGGGCCGAGTAGTTAAAGTCTTCTTGTCGAATTATTTCAAGTAGGATGCTGTGCAGTTGTTTGCGGACGGTTGGTTGGTCTACCCGGGTACAACTGACTATACCATACCGTAACGATGACAGTCATACAAGGCGTACGTACATACACATTTAGCTTGTATTGGAACGGTGAACCAATGGTAAACACGCTGGACAGGGAATGTACATGTGGCTGGTATTGGAACAGTGAACCAATGGTAAACACGCTGGACAGGGAATGTATATGTAGCTTGTATTGGAACAGTGAACCAATGGTTAACACGCTGGACAGGGAATGTACATTTAGCTTGTATTGGAACAGTGAACCAATGGTAAACACGCTGGACAGGGAATGTACATGTGGCTGGTATTGGAACAGTGAACCAGTGATAAACACGCTGGACAGGGAATGTACATGTGGCTGCTATTGGAACAGTGAACCAATGGTAAACACGCTGGACATGTAATGTACATGTAGCTGGTATTGGAACGGTGAACCAATGGATAGCACGCTGGACAGGGAATGTATATGTGGCTTGTATTGGAACGGTGAACCACTGGTAAACACGCTGGACAGGGAATGTACATGTAGCTTATATTGGAACAGTGAACCAATGGTAAACACGCTGGACAGGGAATGTACATGTAGCTTATATTGGAACAGTGAACCAATGGTAAACACGCTGGACAGGGAATGTACATGTAGCTTATATTGGAACAGTGAACCAATGGTTATCACGCTGGACAGGGAATGTACATGTAGCTTGTATTGGAACAGTGAACCAATGGTAAACACGCTGGACAGGGAATGTATATGTGGCTTGTATTGGAACAGTGAACCAATGGTAAACACGCTGGACAGGGAATGTATATGTGGCTTGTATTTGAACAGTGAACCAATGGTTAACACGCTGGACAGGGAATGTACATTTAGCTTGTATTGGAACAGTGAACCAATGGTTAACACGCTGGACAGGGAATGTACATGTAGCTTGTATTGGAACAGTGAACCAATGGTAAACACGCTGGACAGGGAATGTACATGTAGCTTGTATTGGAACAGTGAACCAATGGTAAACACGCTGGACAGGGACTGTACATGTGGCTTATATTGGAACGGTGAACCAACGGATAACACGCTGGACAGGGAATGTACATTTAGCTTGTATTGGAACAGTGAACCAATGGTAAACACGCTGGACAGGGAATGTACATGTAGCTTGTATTGGAACAGTGAACCAATGGTAAACACGCTGGACAGGGAATGTATATGTGGCTTGTATTGGAACAGTGAACCAATGGTAAACACGCTGGACAGGGAATGTACATGTGGCTGGTATTGGAACAGTGAACCAATGGTAAACACGCTGGACAGGGAATGTATATGTGGCTTGTATTGGAACAGTGAACCAATGGTAAACACGCTGGACAGGGAATGTACATGTGGCTGGTATTGGAACAGTGAACCAATGGTTAACACGCTGGACAGGGAATGTACATGTGGCTTGTATTGGAACAGTGAACCAATGGTAAACACGCTGGACAGGGAATGTACATGTGGCTGGTATTGGAACAGTGAACCAATGGTAAACACGCTGGACAGGGAATGTACATTTAGCTTGTATTGGAACAGTGAACCAATGGTTAACACGCTGGACAGGGAATGTACATGTAGCTTGTATTGGAACAGTGTACCAATGGTTAACACGCTGGACAGGGAATGTACATGTAGCTTGTATTGGAACAGTGAACCAGTGGTAAACACACTGGATAGGGAATGTACATGTAGCTGGTATTGGAACAGTGAACCTGTGGTAAACACACTGGACAAGGAATGTACATGTAGCTTATATTGGAACAGTGAACCAATGGTAAACACGCTGGACAGGGAATGTACATGTAGCTTATATTGGAACAGTGAACCAATGGTACACACACTGGACAGGGAATGTACATGTAGCTTATATTGGAACAGTGAACCAATGGTAAACACACTGGACAGGGAATGTACATGTAGCTGGTATTGGAACGGTGAACCAATGGTTAACACGCTGGACAGGGAATGTACATTTAGCTTGTATTGGAACGGTGAACCAATGGTTAACACGCTGGACAGGGACTGTACATGTGGCTTGTATTGGAACGGTGAACCAACGGATAACACGCTGGACAGGGACTGTACATGTGGCTTGTATTGGAACGGTGAACCAATGGTTAACACGCTGGACAGGGAATGTACATGTAGCTTGTATTGGAACGGTGAACCAATGGTCAACACGCTGGACAGGGAATGTACATGTGGCTTGTATTGGAATAGTGAAACAATGGACAAGTAATCCACGAGTCGTAGTTTCGATCATCCGCTATACCATTCGGATGATATTAATACTTGAAATGGAGGGCTCATTCCGGTGGTTTACAATGGGCCAGATGATATTTCTGCAATGTATTATTACACTCTCACCTAATTACTAAAACAGCTCATCTTTCCAGGGAGTGGGGGCGGGGGCGTCGCTCCTGGGTACGTTTCTTGGCGTGTACATTAATGTTAATAACAGCATTAATTTGTCAATCCCATTTCCGATACCATGTGCTACCATGACAGTGTTGACAATTCGTCTATTAAGGAACCATTTCTCATTAAGCACCTAACATAGCTGTGAAAGGCTGTTAGGTGCTTTATTACATTATTCCTATAAAGAGCATAGCCACTATCAATTAGATATGTTGAAGTCGTGATAGCTCAGTTCAGTGGTAGTGCGTTCGTTTCATGTGCGAACGGTCCGGAGCTCGAGCCCTGCTGGAGCCGCTACGTGTGTGCCCTTAGGTAAGCATTTAAATACCACACTGCCACTTCTCTCTACCTCGTGGCGATGTATTTCATCAGGAATGAGGTATCGAGAGTGATTAATATAAAGTTGTAAGAACGTGTTTCGCAATCGAGCTAAAATAAATATGTATAAACTAATTAGATATTATTGTACAGCTACCACTAGCCAATGGTATTTCAGAGGTGAAACAGGAAATACAGTCTACATCCGTTATGTCGAATTCCATCGGACCGAGTTTGACTTAACGAAATTCGCTATAAACAGATCCAGTTATATGTAAAATGATAGTGTCTGAAACGGGACTTTGATCCGACTTCGAGATAACCGGATATTTCGACATAACTGACTTTGACATAACGGATGTAGACTGTACTTTGTTCTAATAGAAAACTAAATATGCGTTGTTCTAATAGAACATTTCTGCTTTGTTCTAATAGAACATTTCTGCTTTGTTATAATAGAACGTTTCTGCTTTGTTCTAATAGAACATTTCTGCTGACATAAATGGCTATGTTTGTATGGACATACATCTTGTCCGGTAGATGTTGCAAGAGAAATAACAAGAAAATCTATTACATATAAATATAAGAAGGACGATTGAAAACTAGCTCTCCATAATACATACTCGGATAGTGTATTGAGTGACTGTATACACATTATAAAGTACATAATACACACTCGGATAGTGTATTGAGTGAATGTATATAAATTATAAAGTGCACAATACACACTCGGATAGTGTATTGAGTGACTGTATATAAATTATAAAGTGCATAATACACACTCGGATAGTGTATTGAGTGACTGTATATAAATTATAAAGTGCATAATACACACTCGGATAGTGTATTGAGTGACTGTATATAAATTATAAAGTGCATAATACACACTCGGATAGTGTATTGAGTGAATGTATATAACTATATATATATGTATTATAAAGTGCATAATACACACTCGGATAGTGTATTGAGTGAATGTATATAAATTATAAAGTGCATAATACACACTCGGATAGTGCATTGAGTGAATGTATATATATTATAAAGTGCATAATACACACTCGGATAGTGTATTGAGTGACTGTATATACATTATAAAGTGCACAATACACACTCGGATAGTGTATTGAGTGACTGTATATAAATTATAAAGTGCATAATACACACTCGGATAGTGTATTGAGTGAATGTATATAAATTATAAAGTGCACAATACACACTCGGATAGTGTATTGAGTGACTGTATATAAATTATAAAGTGCACAATACACACTCGGATAGTGTATTGAGTGAATGTATATAAATTATAAAGTGCACAATACACACTCGGATAGTGTATTGAGTGACTGTATATAAATTATAAAGTGCATAATACACACTCGGATAGTGTATTGAGTGACTGTATATAAATTATAAAGTGCATAATACACACTCGGATAGTGTATTGAGTGACTGTATATAAATTATAAAGTGCATAATACACACTCGGATAGTGTATTGAGTGAATGTATATAACTATATATATATGTATTATAAAGTGCATAATACACACTCGGATAGTGTATTGAGTGAATGTATATAAATTATAAAGTGCATAATACACACTCGGATAGTGTATTGTGTGACTGTATATAAATTATAAAGTGCATAATACACACTCGGATAGTGTATTGAGTGAATGTATACAAATTATTAACTATTACATATAAATAGAAGAAGGACGATTGAAACTAGCTCCGCATAATACACACTCGGATAGTGTATTGAGTGACTGTATACACATTATAAACTATTACATATAAATAGAAGAAGGACACACTCGGATAGTGTATTGAGTGAATGTATATAAATTATAAAGTGAATAATACACACTCGGATAGTGTATTGAGTGAATGTATATAAATTATAAAGTGCATAATACACACTCGGATAGTGTATTGAGTGAATGTATACAAATTATAAAGTGCATAATACACACTCGGATAGTGTATTGAGTGAATGTATATAAATTATAAAGTGCATAATACACACTCGGATAGTGTATTGAGTGAATGTATATAAATTATAAAGTGCATAATACACACTCGGATAGTGTATTGAGTGACTGTATACACATTATAAAGTACATAATACACACTCGGATAGTGTATTGAGTGAATGTATATAAATTATAAAGTGCATAATACACACTCGGATAGTGTATTGAGTGAATGTATATAAATTATAAAGTGCATAATACACACTCGGATAGTGTATTGAGTGAATGTATATAAATTATAAAGTGCATAATACACACTCGGATAGTGTATTGAGTGACTGTATATACATTATAAAGTGCATAATACACACTCGGATAGTGTATTGAGTGACTGTATATAAATTATAAAGTGCATAATACACACTCGGATAGTGTATTGAGTGAATGTATATAAATTATAAAGTGCATAATACACACTCGGATAGTGTATTGAGTGACTGTATATAAATTATAAAGTGCATAATACACACTCGGATAGTGTATTGAGTGACTGTATATACATTATAAAGTGCATAATACACACTCGGATAGTGTATTGAGTGAATGTATATAATAATTATAAAGTGCATAATACACACTCGGATAGTGTATTGAGTGAATGTATATAAATTATAAAGTGCATAATACACACTCGGATAGTGTATTGAGTGAATGTATATAAATTATAAAGTGCATAATACACACTCGGATAGTGTATTGAGTGAATGTATATAAATTATAAAGTGCATAATACACACTCGGATAGTGTATTGAGTGAATGTATATAAATTATAAAGTGCATAATACACACTCGGATAGTGTATTGAGTGACTGTATATACATTATAAAGTGCATAATACACACTCGGATAGTGTATTGAGTGACTGTATATAAATTATAAAGTGCATAATACACACTCGGATAGTGTATTGAGTGAATGTATATAAATTATAAAGTGCATAATACACACTCGGATAGTGTATTGAGTGAATGTATATAAATTATAAAGTGCATAATACACACTCGGATAGTGTATTGAGTGACTGTATATAAATTATAAAGTGCATAATACACATTCGGATAGTGTATTGAGTGAATGTATATAAATTATAAAGTGCATAATACACACTCGGATAGTGTATTGAGTGAATGTATATAAATTATATAGTGCATAATACACACTCGGATAGTGCATTGAGTGAATGTATATATATTATAAAGTGCATAATACACACTCGGATAGTGTGTTGAGTGACTGTATATACATTATAAAGTGCACAATGCACACTCGGATAGTGTATTGAGTGACTGTATATAAATTATAAAGTGCACAATACACACTCGGATAGTGTATTGAGTGAATGTATACAAATTATAAAGTGCATAATACACGCTCGGATAGTGTATTGAGTGACTGTATATAAATTATAAAGTGCATAATACACACTCGGATAGTGTATCGAGTGACTGTATATAAATTATAAAGTGCATAATACACACTCGGATAGTGTATTGAGTGAATGTATATAAATTATAAAGTGCATAATACACACTCGGATAGTGCATTGAGTGAATGTATATATATTATAAAGTGCATAATACACACTCGGATAGTGTATTGAGTGACTGTATATACATTATAAAGTGCACAATACACACTCGGATAGTGTATTGAGTGACTGTATATCAATTATAAAGTGCATAATACACACTCGGATAGTGTATTGAGTGAATGTATATAAATTATAAAGTGCACAATACACACTCGGATAGTGTATTGAGTGACTGTATATAAATTATAAAGTGCACAATACACACTCGGATAGTGTATTGAGTGAATGTATATAAATTATAAAGTGCACAATACACACTCGGATAGTGTATTGAGTGACTGTATATAAATTATAAAGTGCATAATACACACTCGGATAGTGTATTGAGTGACTGTATATAAATTATAAAGTGCATAATACACACTCGGATAGTGTATTGAGTGACTGTATATAAATTATAAAGTGCCTAATACACACTCGGATAGTGTATTGAGTGAATGTATATAACTATATATATATGTATTATAAAGTGCATAATACACACTCGGATAGTGTATTGAGTGAATGTATATAAATTATAAAGTGCATAATACACACTCGGATAGGGTATTGTGTGACTGTATATAAATTATAAAGTGCATAATACACACTCGGATAGTGTATTGAGTGAATGTATATAAATTATTAACTATTACATATAAATAGAAGAAGGACGATTGAAACTAGCTCTCCATACTACACACTCGGATAGTGTATTGAGTGACTGTATACACATTATAAACTATTACATATAAATAGAAGAAGGACGATTGAAAACTAGCTCCGCATAATACACACTCGGATAGTGTATTGAGTGACTGTATACACATTATAAACTATTTAATATAACTAGAAGAAGGACACACTCGGATAGTGTATTGAGTGAATGTATATAAATTATAAAGTGAATAATACACACTCGGATAGTGTATTGAGTGAATGTATATAAATTATAAAGTGCATAATACACACTCGGATAGTGTATTGAGTGAACGTATACAAATTATAAAGTGCATAATACACACTCGGATAGTGTATTGAGTGAATGTATATAAATTATAAAGTGCATACTACACACTCGGATAGTGTATTGAGTGACTGTATATACATTATAAAGTGCATAATACACACTCGGATAGTGTATTGAGTGACTGTATACACATTATAAACTATTACATATAAATAGAAGAAGGACACACTCGGATAGTGTATTGAGTGAATGCATATAAATTATAAAGTGCATAATACACACTCGGATAGTGTATTGAGTGAATGTATATAAATTACAAAGTGCATAATACACACTCGGATAGTGTATTGATTGAATGTATATAAATTATAAAGTGAATAATACACACTCGGATAGTGTATTGAGTGAATGTATATAAATTATAAAGTGCATAATACACACTCGGATAGTGTATTGAGTGAATGTATACAAATTATAAAGTGCATAATACACACTCGGATAGTGTATTGAGTGACTGTATATACATTATAAAGTGCATAATACACACTCGGATAGTGTATTGAGTGAATGTATATAAATTATAAAGTGCATAATACACACTCGGATAGTGTATTGAGTGAATGTATATAAATTATAAAGTGCATAATACACACTCGGATAGTGTATTGAGTGAATGTATATTAATTATAAAGTGCATAATACACACTCGGATAGTGTATTGAGTGACTGTATATAAATTATAAAGTGCATACTACACATTCGGATAGTGTATGAGTGACTGTATATAAATTATAAAGTGCATAATACACACTCGGATAGTGTATTGAGTGAATGTATATAAATTATATAGTGCATAATACACACTCGGATAGTGCATTGAGTGAATGTATATATATTATAAAGTGCATAATACACACTCGGATAGTGTGTTGAGTGACTGTATATACATTATAAAGTGCACAATGCACACTCGGATAGTGTATTGAGTGACTGTATATAAATTATAAAGTGCACAATACACACTCGGATAGTGTATTGAGTGAATGTATACAAATTATAAAGTGCATAATACATGCTCGGATAGTGTATTGAGTGACTGTATATAAATTATAAAGTGCATAATACACACTCGGATAGTGTATTGAGTGACTGTATATACATTATAAAGTGCATAATACACACTCGGATAGTGTATTGAGTGAATGTATATAACTATATATATGTATTATAAAGTGTATAATACACACTCGGATAGTGTATTGAGTGAATGTATATAAATTATAAAGTGCATACTACACACTCGGATAGTGTATTGAGTGAATGTATATAAATTATAAAGTGCATAATACACACTCGGATAGTGTATTGAGTGACTGTATATACATTATAAAGTGCATAATACACACTCGGATAGTGTATTGAGTGACTGTATATACATTATAAAGTGCATAATACACACTCGGATAGTGTATTGAGTGACTGTATATACATTATAAAGTGCATAATACACACTCGGATAGTATATTGAGTGAATGTATATAAATTATAAAGTGCATAATACACACTCGGATAGTATATTGAGTGACTGTATATAAATTATAAAGTGCATAATACACACTCGGATAGTGTATTGATTGAATGTATATAAATTATAAAGTGCATAATACACACTCGGATAGGGTATTGTGTGACTGTATATAAATTATAAAGTGCATAATACACACTCGGATAGTGTATTGAGTGAATGTATATAAATTATAAAGTGCACAATACACACTCGGATAGTGTATTGAGTGACTGTATATAAATTATAAAGTGCATATTACACACTCGGATAGTGTATTGATTGAGTGTATATACATTATAAAGTGCATAATACACACTCGGATAGTGTATTGAGTGACTGCATATAAATTATAAAGTGCTTACTTTAGTAATTAAATGCAAACATGTTGATAATAACACGAAACCCTGTCGAACATAATAGTATATACAACATCCCTGCTGGAACATCCGTGAATCATATGGGAACCAATTATTGTTGCAGAATTTCAACTGGGTAAATAGATTGACCTGGCCATTTCTGGATTCCAGCTCAAGCTTGTATTTCTTGTAAAGCATGGAACGAGTTCCCTGAAAACAATTGGACAATGTTAATACCTATACTACGAATACATAGCAGTAATTCTTATCACATAAATTCCCATTCGTCCTGAAAACTCAATAGACAATGTACTTCTTGTTATCTGAGATTTATAAGACAAAGTTCACAACAATACTGGTGCCATCACATACATACCATGATAAATAATATGCAATTAGTACAGACGGGTCTGTAGCCCAGTAGTAACACGCTGCACTGGTAATCCAGCGGACTGGTAATCCAGCGATCGCAGGTTCCATTCCCCGTCTGACCATAATAAAATGAACAGGTCTTTCAGATGGGACGTTAAACCGAGGTCGGTGCTTTACATCGTGCACGTAAAAGAACCAGAGGAGACTCTAGAAAGACCTGTTCATTTTATTCTAGAGTTCTCGAGAGCGATTTAACTAAATAAATGTTGTAAGAACTGGTTTCGTAATCGATCTAAATATAATGTGAATATACTATAGATATCAGTGTTAGTGGTTATGATATTACAACATGTAGATGTTATATGTATGTTCTATGCCCACACGCTTATACACTCAACCAATTAGAGGCATGTGTTACGCGGTGTGTGTTTTACGTTTATTTATCGTCGCTACTGGTTGCCCATATGCAAGATATTACACATCATTTTAGATTTTTGGAGGATAGTGTAATGATACAGACAGAGACCCATTACAAAAGCTCCTCAAGCACCGACACGAGACCTGGGTTTAAAGTCCCATCTGAAATACTGTTAATTTTAGTAGGGTTAGACGGGGTATCGAACCTGCGATACCTGGATTACCAGTCCAGTGTGACTACAGATCCGTCTGTTACGCGGCCAGCTTGCATACGAGTATACATGGCCTCGTTGGATGTTTGCAGCCATCTCACGGAGTCACATTGGGAATTGTATTAGCTAGTCATAATAATCATGAATAACACACACCACACTATGTCACTGATTGCATATAGTTATAGTCTTGTAAGATCTCTCAATGGGGACGTCGTGATGTAATCATGTACATGGGCGTAGCTTGGCCTTGATATAGGTGTAGGCTCCATTAAAATATGGGGTCCGGGGGTATGTTTTAAAGTATGTATACGCGTAGATGTATTCTGAGACATTATTATTGATCGTCGCTACCGGTTGCCCATATGAGCGACGCCTCCTGAATAGATTTGTCATTTTAGATTTTTGGAGGATAGTGCAATAATAGAGACAGAGACCAATTCCAGAGTCTCCTCTGGTTCTTTTACGTGCACGGTGTACAGCACCGACACGAGATCCCGGTTTAAAGTCCCATCTGAAAGACGGTTAATTTTATTAGTGTCAGACGGGGGATCGAACCTGCGATCCCTGCATCATGAATGTGGTCTCTCGGGATATTTATATACTAATGTTGTAAAACATTGTTTCGCAATCGAGCTAAAATAATATTGTATTTACATATATAAATCATGCATTGATTTACATATAAATCATGCATATATAAATCATGCATATATAAATCATGCATATATAAATCATGCATCATGCATATATAAATCATGCATATATAAATCATGCATATATAATAATCATGCATATATAAATCATGCATATATAAATCATGCATATATAAATCATGCATCATGCATATATAAATCATGCATATATAAATCATGCATATATAAATCATGCATCATGCATATATAAATCATGCATATATAAATCATGCATATATAAATCATGCATATATAAATCATGCATCATGCATATATAAATCATGCATCATGCATATATAAATCATGCATATATAAATCATGCATATATAAATCATGCATCATGCATATATAAATCATGCATATATAAATCATGCATCATGCATATATAAATCATGCATATATAAATCATGCATCATGCATATATAAATCATGCATATATAAATCATGCATATATAAATCATGCATCATGCATATATAAATCATGCATATATAAATCATGCATATATAAATCATGCATCATGCATATATAAATCATGCATATTTGGCTATTAAACACGCTGTAATGAGATATTGTGACAACGTTAAATCAAATAACATCAAAAACCCATAAGAAGATTGTGATGACGTCAGTAGATAGATGAAAACTGATTGTAAGCCAAATATAGCAAAACATTTCTTGGAATTTAAATTCCTCGGGCTTCAGACAGATAAACTTATTAGCTGAATTCATGTTGGTAGGTTATTTGTAGGATATTAAGATATTCTAGTGTAATAAATAGAATGTTATCTGCTTCATTCAGTGTTTTACTTATCGCAACCCAGAGGGGGTTTAGTAACCCCCGAACAGGTTTTACTTATCGCAACCCAGAGAGGCTTTAGTAACCCCCGAACAGGTTTTACTTATTGCAACCCAGAGGGGCTTTAGTAACCCCTGAACAGGTTTTACTTATCGCAACCCAGAGAGGCTTTAGTAACCCCCGAACAGGTTTTACTTATTGCAACCCAGAGGGGCTTTAGTAACCCCTGAACAGGTTTTACTTATCGCAACCCAGAGGGGCTTTAGTAACCCCCGAACAGGTGACCCAGTTCCAGGAGCATGTGTGCCTCATATTATTCTGTGAATCTGGAAATCACGATGACATTCATAAAAAATAAAAATCACAATTCTTCATTGTATGTATACTCACACGAAAAAGAGAGTGGCCACTTGGATAGAGGGAACAGTATATATTTATATTCACAGTCACGTAAAACAGTGTTCTGATAATTATCAAATTTCAATTAAAAGTAAAACATCATGTAGCCAATACATGTTTTGCACATTTTGATACTAAATTTGCCTATTTATTGCTTCTATATATAAGTATAACAGTTTCCCTCTAACCACGTGCACACTTTCTTTTTCGTGTATATATATATTACGACTATGTACTTATGTATACGTCATGAATAAGCATATGTTCTGTTCTGATCTGTTCTATATTAATTGAAATGTAATGTCATCTATCTACTGACGTCATCACAATCTTCTTATGGGTTTTTTATGTTATTTGATTTAAAGTTGTCACAATATCTTATTGTTATTTACATTACGTACATAGATGAGACAAACATACATATAATATACACTGTTGTCATCCATTTTTATTCATGCTCCAGTGATTACAACTAGACATCACTCCGCAAGATGAACGTTTGCCATTTACGTTTATATTCAATTATTGACACATAATTCGTACTGGCAAACGTAAGATTGATTATCATTGCAAATTGAGTTGTGTAATCCTGTACACATATATCCCTTGTCACTCGTTACTTATATAACGTCGTGTCTTCTCCAACACACTAATTGCATGTTCTGTACTACACCAGTTCATAAAATCCCCAAGCGAATGTGTCATTGGAATTAAGTGGGACAGACGAAAGCTGGAATATACCTAAGAGGAGGAATTACGCACTAGTTAAACAAAGCATTTTCAATATTCTTGTATCATTTAGTTTTACATGAACGATGTATCAGTTGATAACATACAAGGTGTGACTAGTGGCGATCACTCACTATGATAGAATAAAGGGGGCATCCATGGCCGAGTGCTTACAGTATTCAAATATCGTGCCCCTCACAACCGTAGAATTTAACCCCACTGGAAATGTCGAATTATTTCATGTGAGGAAAATAATATTATCCAGCTGGTTTGCGGAAGGTCGGTGGTTTGAACCGGGTGTCCGTCGTATCTAAAATACTGCTCGGAGGACACTTTGGGTCTTCTTCCACCAATAATAGCTGGAGAGTTGCCATATGACCTACACTGTTGGTGCGACTTTATACCCCCAAACAAGCAAACATGGGAAGTCCCGATGTTGTCACAAAATTGACAAAACTATACACTGCATGCATACAAACATGACAATCACAAAAAGTGATTCACTTGTTGCGCATGCGTGTTGAACAATGTTGATTGTCCTTCTGTTGGGACTATTTATTTTTTAAATATTTCATTCTGGGGATATGGGTTATTTCTTTATTTATTCATAATGTACGAGACTTCTTATTCATAATGTACGAGACTTCTTATTCATAATGTACGAGACTTCTTATTCATAATGTACGAGACTTCTTATTCATAATGTACGAGACTTCTTATTCATAATGTACGAGAATTCTTATTCATAATGTACGAGACATATTCAATTCCACGTTGATATGCAGTGCATGCATAGTACTTCTCCGGTCATGTTGTTTCTCCAGTACCGGTCATGCTGTTTCTCCAGTGCCGATCATGTTGTTTCTCCAGTGCCGGTCATGTTGTTTCTCCAGTACCGGTCATGTTGTTTCTCCAGTACCGGTCATGTTGTTTCTCCAGTGCCGATCATGTTGTTTCTCCAGTGCCGGTCATGTTGTTTCTCCAGTACCGGTCATGTTGTTTCTCCAGTGCCGATCATGTTGTTTCTCCAGTACCGATCATGTTGTTTCTCCAGTACCGGTCATGTTGTTTCTCCAGTGCTGGTCATGTTGTTTCTCCAGTGCCGGTCATGTTGTTTCTCCAGTACCGATCATGTTGTTTCTCCAGTACCGATCATGTTGTTTCTCCAGTACCGGTCATGTTGTTTCTCCAGTGCTGGTCATGTTGTTTCTCCAGTGCCGGTCATGTTGTTTCTCGGTCATGTTGTTTCTCCAGTGCCGGTCATGTTGTTTCTCCAGTACCGGTCATGTTGTTTCTCCAGTGCCGGTCATGTTGTTTCTCCAGTGCCGGTCATGTTGTTTCTCCAGTGCCGGTTATGTAGTTTTCCGGTCAGGTAATATCGGGACGTGGTAACTCCTGTTATTTGAGGTTACAAACATAAATTGTCCCAACGCCGTAGCGCAGATTAGCCGTCGCCCATGAAGCGTATATGTGGATAACGTCCTTTTACCGTAAGTTTGTTCGTTTACTTTAATCCTATTTTATTGCTCGATTCGTTTTACATATACGTGTGAATACAAAACATAACAAATTAAATAAAGGGCCAAACGGGCCAGGCCACAAGTTCTAGTAACATTAGTTACGGCCCTTCCCGACAAGATAGTAACTGACAAGAATAGCGACAAGTGATTTCAATCATATATAAATATAGAAACATAACGATTTTATTTTTATACACAATCTATTTTTTTCTGAAAAAAGTACATGTTGTATAGTTAATAACAAAGAATAATAAGAAGTTGTGAGAGAAAGAATGAGAAAGTATGAGAAAGTATGAGAAAGTATGAGAAAGTATGAGAAAGTATGAGAAAGAATGAGAAAGTATGAGAAAGTATGAGAAAGTATGAGAAAGAATGAGAAAGTATGAGAAAGTATGAGAAAGTATGAGAAAGAATGAGAAAGAATGAGAAAGTATGAGAAAGTAGAGAAAGTATGAGAAAGAATGAGAAAGTATAAGAAAGTATGAGAAAGAAAGTGTGGGTTTATTTGCATTGAACCTGGAACTTTAGATGATGATACAATTCCATTGGATATGTAAGTATAACTTAAACCATCTTCAATAACATTTATATCAAGATTATTGTATAATGTTCAACAAGAGTGTTCTCAACCTGCACATTATGGGTTGTTGCTTGGATACATGGAAAACACATTGCCTTCGTTTTTGTTAGATTGAAGGTAATTAGCCATCGCTAGAACCAGGACATAATAGTAGTCCTATCTTCATTAAGTGTTGTCCATTGAACAAATTGTTAGGATATATAAGATTATTTCCATGTAGATAGGTATATGTGTGTTTGAATATACCTGATTCGAGGCACTTACCTGCACACATTTCTCAAACAATCAGGTAATGTGGTAATTTGTATCGGATAATGAGTCACTATTAGACCAAGGTGGACTTTCTGTAGGCAGTAATAGCTCCTGATATGACTATAAATCGGACTAAAAATGTCAAAAGGGTTCGTATAACGAATCATAGCGATAAACTAATAAATGCACAAGATGTATGGTTGCTACTAGAAACGTTTGCTAAAATGTTGCAAAATGAGGGTGTAAATGTTCCATGGCTTCCGGCTTTTAGGCTGTCCGATTAGCGCAGTGGTTAGCGCGCTCGCTTCACACCAATGCAACCCGGGTTCGATCCTGGGACGGGACGTATGTCGGACAGGTGGGTTTTCTCCTGGTACTCCGGTTTCCTCCCACACGAATGACCACATATACGCTGTCATCCGCGCCAACGAGAGTGATTAATATAAATTGTTAAAACGTGCTTCGCAATCGTTGTAAAATAAATAAAGTTTAAACTTTAAGGCTTCCGGAGTTATTCTGAATTGAGTGAGAATAATTCGTTGGTGTTTTATTTGATTACGGAATATAATGCTACTTTTATGTTAGGTTATTGGTTTCCATAGGTGATACTATTTAAAAATCCGGTTTCTCTGATATTTGTGTGGTAAGCATCACGGATAAACGTGTATAAGCCATAACAGATTAGCCGTGTTGCTATTCACATGAACATAAACCGTTCTTGTTTTAACTTCAAAAGCTACACGAAGAATATAATTATACTGTTTCATAATGCAATGTATATCTTTAACTGTTGGCATGGAATCTACAGTAGTCGGTTTACTCTTGGTGTTATGCGTTATGCTACAAAACAGAGTGACAATCGTACAGGTCGAAGAACAAGTGTGTATAGTATAGCAAACGTATTCTGCCATCCTTATAGGTTGTATATACGTAAATAGGCAGGACAGTACATCCGCGGTCCACTCGAATGTAGTACCAATGACTAATATAGTTCTTTTTTCTTTTTTATAACAAATGCATTTTCATGACAGACAGTGAATAGTTTTTGTGTTTTTTGAGAAAGTATGTGACTTGAGAAGACTTCAGACTAGTTGATGTGTAGAAAAGATGTGGTATAAGAATTCAGGCCATTGCAAACTGAAGGTCGGTATACTGTATTATTTGGCGGAGGAATAGTGACGTTATTCACAGGGGAGCACTGGTTATTTGAAACTTAAAATTTGAAATATTCTTGGTGTGTTTCAGGCTGATTTGAATACCTCTTCACATTGGATGTGGTATCAGAAGAAATGAAATATTGGAAATATAAATGAACAGACTGTATGATTTTACTGTTTACTATGTATTTAATAGGCACTTTATTTGTTGTTTTACAACCTTATAGGAACATGCCATCCTTGTTACAGGAACAAGTAAACCACCGTCCTTATATTGTACAATGTGTTGTAAATCATCGCCCACAGTTTCAGTGTTTTGCGTGCAGAATAACGATGCTATTCTTATGGATTCACTACATTGCGATATGTTTTGGAGTATCAGACAAAACCAATATCATCCAAGAATATGCTAGAGCCGGAATACTAGAGTTCAGATGCAAAATATGCCATCGCCAGATTACTGTGTGGAACACAACCTAGTCAGTTTTCACGAGAGGTGATAAATGACCAGACACACATGTGCTACTGACAATTTGATGTCGTACTTTTCCTTTGCGCATTTCATATACTCATAAATGTTGTTATTAATAATTATGTTCACGTATCCTTGACATGGAGAATCAAAGATACGTTTTAAGGAGGGGGAATTCAATTACAAAATAATTATGTTATATGAACACACTAACGTATTCGAATATGCATTTCCAATACAATTCCAACCATACGCATATTTTTAAGTTTAAACATTATGTATTTTACAACGATTGCGAAGCAAGTTTTAACAACTTATATTAATCACTCTCGTTGGCGCGGATGAAAGCGTATACGTGGTCATTCGTGTGTGAGGAAACCGGATTACTAGGAGAAAACGTACATGTCCGATCATCATATCGTACGGGGATTAGGATTATTTATGTTATTATAGAGAGAGACACACGCAGTAATGAGCAACCGGTAGCGACGATAAATACACTTAAAACACAAAGTAATGGCGGCGTTTGGACGTGCGTGAATGCGTGGGGAAGTATACGGGAAACATAGCTGGCTTATTGCAAACCGAATTACACAAACATGTTAATACAGTGGGATGCATGCCCGATGATTTCATAGAGGTGATTTAACGTTGATATGACGTGCATGAATGCCGACGGGCAATATTTGTATACATACGAATAGGACATATTTAATTGTAAGTTACAGACGGATCTGTAGTCCAGTGGTAACACGCTGGACTGGTAATCCAGGGATCGCAGGTTCGATCCCCCGTCTGACCCTAATAAAATGAACAGTCTTTCAGATGGGACGTTAAACCGAGGTCTCGTGTCGGTGCTTTACACCGTGCACGTAAAAGAACCAGAGGAGATTCTGGAATGGGTCTCTGTCTGTATCATGCACTACCCTCCAACATCTAAAATAACTAATCTCTTCAGGAGGCGTCGCTCATATGGGCAACCGGTAGCGACGATAAATAAACGTAAAACACACACATTAATTGTAAGTTGATTAGTACCGTGATCGGGTATCAGACGCGCTAAATCGTTGATATAGCTTTACCGAGTTGTCGTGTGTGGACTTCCACACCTAGGATAACTGTGTGCACGCAGACTGAACTGTGTCGCTATTCAGCACACACTATTGTGTTTTGATAAGTATTCACGCCACACAAAGCGATGTGCCGCTGTGAACCGTCGAATATAGGATATATATATAGTTCATAAGTGTTAGATACGACGTCATGCACGTAACAACACAATGGAGAACAACTATATCGTTGTCATCTCACTAATTTACCAATACGTAATGATAAAATTAATGGCTGTGCAAGATTCTGTTTTGAAAATATATAAAAAATACGCGTACTCGGTTGCAGGCAATTCACTTCAAGTTGTATGTACATATGTAACAGCTAATCACAGGGGCGTAGCTTCTATATCACACCTAAGGCACATATCTACACATCTTGTTCAGAAATTGAAAATATTACAATAACTTAAAATGCCCCAGAATACAGCTACGTCAATATATACTTTTAAAGCATATCGGGTATTACTACCTCCCTCTCCTATATCAAGCCCACGCCACGTCACTGAATCAGAAGCAGTGTATATTGCAATATGACTGATAGATCCACACTACCAGATATATAGAGAATATTAGGTTACTGTCTTATAAATTTTAATTTATTAGGCGAGTCGGAGAAAAAATACGAGGCGAGGCTCTCTGCTCTAAGACAGTAACATAATCTGCCTCGCCTTGTATTTTTTCTCCGACAGTAACCTAATATTCTATTTATCCTACATTCTGAGTGTGCACCCGACACAAAAACAAACAAACTAGCCATGACAGCTTACAAACTCACTTCAGGTGCGAAAGGTCCGGAGTTCGAGCCCCACTGGAGCCGTTACGATTGTGCCCTTAGGCAAGGCATTTAAATTCCACGTTGCCTCTTCTCTCTCCCTCGTGGCGATGGATTACATCAGGAATGAGGTCTCGAGAGTGATTTATATAAGTTGAAATAACTTGTTTCGCAATCGAGCTAAAATAAATTTGTATAAACTAAACAAATTCGCTACGCACTTGGTAATATGTTGCGCATTGCTATTTCTATTTATATCCACGGTTAGCCCTATGACGTCACGAAAGCTTTATTAGGCAGACAGTTTTTGTACGTTATTTCTCATTCCCATTTTCTACTCTGCTAGCCAATTCCATATATCATCATATTCCATTACATATTAAATATAGTTTCTCTATTTTTCGGCATTTACATTACTATATTATTCCAATGTGCAGTTCTCATTTATAGTGCTATCTTTTGATTGCATTTGATTGTATATATGTTGAGGGCCTCATGGTAGATTAACTTTTGTTAAATGAGTACTCTCGTTAAATAAAGTCTTTATTATTATTATTATTATTATTATTAGTTCGCATGAAGGTAGGATAAATTCATGTCAAAGCATGACAACGTGATTTCTAATACAAGCCATATATTGGATTGAATTACTCAGAAAGAAATGTACACCCGCTCTTGTAGCTATATCTCTTGCGATGGTTAATTTTATTACCTCATAATGTCATGGCAATGTAATTATATAACTCATTCCCCATTATTATATACTGGCAACTTATCTCCCATAAGCCCTGGTATCGTAATCCGTTTCTATGTCGTAGAAACGGTGCTATTTTGCAGCAAAAACATAGAGTATCCATTATACGTATGTGTGCAAACACTAGAGGAAATCGTTTGTCAACTCACCAACACATGTTAGTAATATACATAACCATTTATTATCCTATCACAGCGTCCGTTTGCTACAACATCACCAGCTTGCCCAATAGAAATGGAAGGGAGACTTGCTATGATCGTGAGTATACTGTGGACAGTAGATTGGTTATGTTCCACAACATCCTCCATAACCAAGTTGCCATTCAAGCTGAAAACTACCTTACCCCAAATACAAGATCTTCCAGAACATCCCATTCCCAAGCATTCCGACAGATCCAAACAGTGACTGACTACCATAAATATTCCTTCTTTCCAAGAACCATTGTCCACTGGAATGCTTTGCCCCCAGATATTGTCACCTTGTCTGGCCCACAGTTCAGTCTGGCTGTAAGTCGGATTGAACATGTTTCTCCCTAAATAAACCTGCCCTGTTCCTAACCTGTTTTTAACCAACCTAACATCATTCTTTTATCATCTTTTATTTCATTTCTTACTAACATTATTGTCAGTTGACGCGCGTCAAAGTCTAAGGTCCCCATCAGGGGTTTGACTAATAGGAAGATAGATAGATAGTGCAATGAGCGTGACAACACACGCGCGCACAAGTATGGACGTAATAGGTCTAGCTACGTGGCGACGTGACTGCATGTACCGAGCGAGCAGTGTCCGTGTGAATGCTAGCTACACGGTGAGGAGACTGCATGTACCGAGCGAACAGTGTCCGTGTGAATGCTAGCTACACGGCGACGTGACTGCATGTACAGAGCGAGCAGTGTCCGAGTGAATGATTGCTACGCTACGATGTGATTGCATGTACCGAGCGAGCATTGTTCGTGGGAATGCTAGCTACACGGGGAGGAAACTGCATGTACCGAGCGAGCATTGTTCATGGGAATGCTAGCTACACGGGGAGGAAACTGCATGCACCGAACGAGCAGTGTTCATGGGAATGCTAGCTACACGGTGACGTGACTGCATGTACAGAGCGAGCAGTGTCCGTGTGGATGCTAGCTACACGGCGACGTAACTGTATGTACCGAGCGAGCAGTATTCATGGGAATGTTAGCTACACCTGGAGGAGGCTGCATGTACCGAGCGAGCAATGTTCATGGGAATGCTAGCTACACGGGGAGGAAACTGCATGTACCGAACGAGCAGTGTTCATGGGAATGTTAGCTACACGGGGAGGAAACTGCATGTACCGAGCGAGCATTGTTCATGGGAATGCTAGCTACACGATGACGTGACTGCATGTACAGGGTGAGCAGTGTCCGTGTGGATGCTAGCTACACGGCGACGTGACTGTATGTACCAAGCGAGCAGTATTCATGGGAATGTTAGCTACACCTGGAGGAGGCTGCATGTACCGAGCGAGCAATGTACGTGGGAATGTTAGCTACACGGGGAGGAGACTGCATGTACCGAGCGAGCAATGTCCATGGGAATGTTAGCTACACCGGGAGGAAACTGCATGTACCGAGCGAGCATTGTTCATGGGAATGCTAGCTACACGATGACGTGACTGCATGTACAGAGTGAGCAGTGTCCGTGTGGATGCTAGCTACACGGCGACGTGACTGTATGTACCGAGCGAGCAGTATTCATGGGAATGTTAGCTACACCTGGAGGAGGCTGCATGTACCGAGCGAGCAATGTCCATGGGAATGTTAGCTACACCGGGAGGAGACTGCATGTACCGAGCGAGCAATGTCCATGGGAATGTTAGCTACACCGGGAGGAGACTGCATGTACCGAGCGAGCAATGTCCGTGGGAATGTTAGCTACACGGGGAGGAGACTGCATGTACCTAGCGAGCAGTGTCCGTGGGAATGCTAGCTACACGGGGAGGAGACTGCATGTACCGAGCGAGCAGTGTCCTGGGAATGTTAGCTAACGGGGTGCATGGGAATGCTAGCTACACGGTGAGGAGACTGCATGTACCGAGCGAGCAGTGTCCGTGGGAATGTTAGCTACACGGTGAGGAGACTGCATGTACCTAGCGAGCAGTGTTCATGGGAATGTTAGCTACACGGTGAGGAGACTGCATGTACCGAGCGAGCAATCGTGGGAATGTTAGCTACAGGGTGAGGAGACTGCATGTACCGAGCGAGCAATCCGTGGGAATGTTAGCTACACGGTGAGGAGACTGCATGTACCGAGCGAGCAATCCGTGTGAATGTTAGCTACAGGGTGAGGAGACTGCATGTACCGAGCGAGCAATCCGTGGGAATGTTAGCTACACGGTGAGGAGACTGCATGTACCGAGCGAGCAGTGTCCGTGGGAATGTTAGCTACAGGGTGAGGAGACTGCATGTACCGAGCGAGCAATCCGTGGGAATGTTAGCTACACGGTGAGGAGACTGCATGTACCGAGCGAGCAATCCGTGGGAATGTTAGCTACACGGTGACGTGAATGCATGTACCGAGCGAGCAATCCATGGGAATGTTAGCTACACGGGGAGGAGACTGCATGTACCGAGCGAGCAATCCGTGGGAATGTTAGCTACACGTTGACATGAATGCATGTACCGAGCGAACAGTATAATTATATGTCTATATTAACAGTCTTCAATTCCTTAATCAATTACTTAGCAATCTAGCAAATAGTGTGCCAAGTGAGTCATTTCGATACACAGACGAATAATGTTCGGGTTTGCCGCCGGGTGTATGGCCCAGAACTACACATCAGAGCTCGTAAAAAGGAGTTCATCCCTATTGGTACATGAACATCTTTATAGGCGCGTCAATGAAAAGTGTTTGCCCAGAAATATGATTGAATTTTAAAATCTTTGGAGGAAAACTTATATTATATCGACCATCATCATGCACACATTACACGTATATTTAAATTAAAAAACGTTTAAACTTTATTTATTTTACAAGTTCTAACAACTTATATTAATCACTGTCATTGGCGTGGATGAAAGCGTATACTATTATGTGGTCATTGGTGTTGGAGGAAACCGCAGTACCCGGATAAACTTGTATATATGTTGAGGGCCTCATGGTAGATTAACTTTTGTTAAATGAGTACTCTCGTTAAATAAAGTCTTTATTATTAGTATTATTATTATTATTATTAAATACACCTGTCCTATCTGGAGACCACCGTATCATCTCACATACTACCAGGTCCGATGATCGAACCGGGTTGCATTGGTGAGAAGCTATATTCAAATCATATAGGTATACATTAGGAGTCAGTTCCGTGATCTCTATCTAAAAACGCATATTCTTCTTTTAACGAATATCTTCCAAATTATTCGGATAACTTGTTTAGTATATTATTATATTATTATTATTGAGATCCTTGCCATTATTTGAGCTCATTTTGATTTAGCTTGTTTTTAAATATGACTAAAATAAATGTAGGTCTAATTCAAGATATGGATAAGCATTTAATGGTAGAACAGTTATTGTTTTTAAACTTTATTTATTTTACAACGATTGCGAAGCAAGTTTTAACAACTTATATTAATCACTCTCGTTGGCTCGGATGAAAGCGTATATGTGGTCATTCGTGTGGGAGAAAACCGGAGTACCCGGAGAAAACCCACCTGTCCGATCTGGCGACCACCGTACCATCTCACATACTTCCCTGTCCGAGGATCGAACCCGGGTCGCATTGGTGAGAAGCGATCGTGCTAACCACTGCGCTAATCGGACAGTAGAACAGTTATTAAGTGGAGGAAATAAGCCAAAAGGCTGGCTTAATACCAACATTCCAAAACGAGTTTCATAAAATATGGTATGAAATCACCACTCATGTAACATCCTATCTTTCTTACAGAATGGACGGAAGGGACAGCATATATAAAGAAATGCAAATGAATAACCACATGTCTCAGTCGCCCACATGCCTCGGCGGAGGCGACTTTAAAGCAACATTACACAGTTAACCAATTGTGTTGTGAAAAAGACAATAACCTTTGAAGCATGGATTGTGGATTGAATGAATACCCTTATACTGTTATACTTTTATTATATAGTATCTATGAAACAATACTTTTATGTGTGTTTTACGTTTATTTATCGTCGCTACCGGTTGCCCATATGAGCGACGCCTCCTGAAGAGATTAGTTATTTTAGATTTTGGAGGATAGTGCATGATACAGACAGAGACCCATTCCAGATTCTTTTACGTGCACGGTGTAAAGCACCGACACGAGACCTCAGTCTGAAAGACTGTTAATTTTATTATGGTCAGACGGGGCATCGAACCTGCGATCCCTGGATTACCAGTCCAGCGTGTTACCACTGGACAACATATCCGTCTTTCATTTGAACATAGTCTGACGACATTCATCTATATACGTGTATAGTATCTATAGTGACGCCCCATAAATCCAACATTACGATGCTGTGTTATAGGTGCACTATTATCTGATTGGACTGAACAACTTGCCGAAACGAAATACAGGATATGGAATCCAATGTCAGCCAGTATACAACCTACGGAATGACATGTCTAACGTTTGATGACAAAATAGCATGCATAGCTGTGCAGATGAGCCCATGCACAATAGTCACTCATACAGGGGCAAATAACGTCAAACTACCATCATAGTATTGATCGATCGATTGACTACATATATATTTACCACATGGGCAGACCAGCCATTAAATGCACTTATACTTAGAATGTCATATGTTTGCTTTCATAAACAGCTTATGACATACGGCGAATATGCAGCTATTATTGGTGGATGAAGAATCGTGGTGCCCCTCAGAGCAGACTTACAGGCCATAACGGTCACTCGGGTAGAACCACCGACCTTCCACAGGCCAACTGGATAGCTTCCTCATATGAAATAATTCGACATCCCAGTGTTCTAAAGTGTTCAAGTTCAACATACTAGAAGTTGCTATGGTAACGTATATGCTAAGGTTGATTAGCCTTTTGAACATGTTTTTGCTGGTTGATGTGACATGGGCGTGTTTGTGATCTTCAATAATTCAGGCAAGTAGGCATTGGTTAGTCTACTGTACGCAGCTGTAAGCTCTTCCTGGAACACGTTTATTGATTCTAGGTTAATTATACGAATAGTTCTTGGAATATATAGATGGGAACATCAACTTCACGAGTATCTTCTAAATAACCAATCATATCACATGTGTTCAATATTGAATATGGATCTGGTAAACTACTAAGGTTTGGTCAAAAATAGTGTTTAGAACAAAGCAATCTGTAAATGAATATTTCCTTTACCATACACCTAACTTGCAGCATACACAACTCTACAAGGAAAGTCAAAATATCTTCGATGGATTTCTGCATTGTGGGACAAAATACAAATAGGCTGATATATGCAAACGGTGGGGGGGGGGGGTTCTGTGCGAAAATAATACAAAATCGTACTAGTAACACGCTCTAGTATTAAACGATTACACTTTGATAAGTAATTCCACAATTCACACCCGTGTGTGATGCGATTAGAATGTGTGTGTTTTACGTTTATTTATCGTCGCTAACGGCTGTCCATATGAACGACGCCTCCTCAACTATATTCACCATTGTTTAGTTTAAACATATTTTATTTCCCAATATAATACATATTGAACAATGCGTACATCACACATAATCAAAATACAGATAAAGGCTTAGAATCTTATATAATTCTTCTCCTTGATTAATGTTCGACAACAGACAACAAAGGCTGATGTCTATGGAGAACTAGGTCGAATACTTTAATTGTGCATAGAGAGATAAGAATAATCAAATATTGGTATAAATTATTGAAACAGCCTGATTCGCTCATGTATAAATTGCTTCATATGAAAGATAGGCATGGTAATAATTTGAACAAATGGTATGGTGATGTCAAATCGTTGCTAAACAACTTAGGATTTGCTTATTTATGTGACATTGTTGATGTAACTAATATGCAGCTAAATAATATTGAAAGGGAAAATAGAATTTGTACAAAATGTAACATGAAAGCAGTAGAAACAGAGTACCATTTTCTACTCGTTTACCCATTTTATAGAGAAATTAGGTGCAACAGCTTACCGACTTATTATTGTTCTTGGCCTACTTTACAGACATTTAAAACTATTATGATATCTAACCAAAAAAAGTGTATTAAATAAATTATCAAGATATATATTTTTAGCAAATAGTAAACGTGATGTTACATGATTATGTTAGTATACCATATATGTGTTAAATTATTGTCTCATTCTCATTATGTTAATTTATGTTTGCTGATAGAATATGCTTGTGCTTAGAATTAGGTAACGTATTTCTTGTCTGATCGAACTTAGACATTCATGTTATAATAGTATTATCCAAGATCAATAATTTAATGAAGTTGACCATGTTCGGACGCTCAGTATACTATTTAGCTATATATCGTTTTCTTAGCACATTGAATTTATTGCATATCAACGCAAAGTGAAACTCGTCCTCAACATCAGCATTGCTACATACAATACAGTTCCTGTCCCATCTAGCAATGCGCTCTCTGCAATAGCAACGCAAAGTGAAACTCGTCCTCAACATCACCATTGTTACATGCAATACATTTCCTGTCCCATCTCTGCATTATCGTCCACGTTCAATGCGTAGCTTATGAGCGGAAATTCTATACTGTAACTGGCGATATTTAAGCTTAATACATTTCATATCCAAATATGGTTTTAGATTAATATATATAGTTGCTTCTGTGTCTGCTACAAACACACTTTCCAGTACAAAATATAAATACAATTAGTTTGCAGATGATTACGATGGAATTGTGTTGCAAGTCGTGATAGCGGAGTAGATGCGCGTTCGCTTTAGGAGCGAAAGGTCCGGAGTTCGAACCCCGCTGGAATCGTTACGATTGTGCCCTTAGGCAAGGCATTTAAATTCCACATTGCATATTCTCTCTCCTTCATGGCGATGGATTCCATCAGGAATGAGGTCTCGAGAGTGATTAATATAAGTGGAAAGAACTTGTTTCGCAATCGAGCTAAATTAAATTTGTATAAATCAATTGTGTTGCAATCGCGAAACATGGAGAGCTGCCAGTATCAACTAGCATTGCTTTGCATGATGCTGATTATGTAAGATGTAAGTCAATCATGCACTGAATAAAAAAACACACCTCCTCTATATATTATATCTGATCTTATTTTAATTGATTGCTTTCAACATGGCGTGCATTTCAAATAGATGTCTCGTGATTGCAGAACAGTGCCTCGTGTTGAATGTCAAATGCATTATTATATCACAATATTGACTATTGAACTCAGGTCCTAGTGCACGATTCCTATTTGTCAAATGCGTGTCATGATAATAGTTGTATTCCAGACATCCTTGTGGTACTAGTAATGCATAATATACATTCGTGTGATAATAGTAATGTATGATAGACATTCGTGTGATAGTAGTAATGCATAATATACATTCGTGTGGTAGTAGTAATGTATGATATACATTCGTGTGGTACTAGTAATGTATGATAGACATTCGTGTGGTACTAGTAATGTATGATAGACATTCGTGTGGTACTAGTAATGCATAATATACATTCGTGTGGTACTAGTAATGTATGATAGACATTCGTGTGGTACTAGTAATGCATAATATACATTCGTGTGGTACTAGTAATAGTAATGTATGATAGATATTCGTGTGATACTAGAAATGTATGATAGACATTCGTGTGATAATAGTAATGTATGATAGACATTCGTGTGTTACTAGTAATGTATGATAGCTATTCGTGTGATAGTAGTAATGTATGATAGACATTCGTGTGGTACTAGTAATGCATAAAATACATTCGTGTGGTACTAGTAATGTATGATAGACATTCGTGTGATAGTAGTAATGTATGATAGACATTCGTGTGGTACTAGTAATGTATGATAGACATTCGTGTGATAGTAGTAATGTATGATAGACATTCGTGTGATAGTAGTAATGTATGATAGACATTCGTGTGATAGTAGTAATGTATGATAGACATTCGTGTGGTACTGGTAATGCATAATATACATTAGTGTGGTACTAGTAATGTATGATATACATTCGTGTGATAGTAGTAATGTATGATAGACATTCGTGTGATAGTAGTAATGTATGATAGACATTCGTGTGATAGTAGTAATGTATGATAGACATTCGTGTGCTACTAGAAGTGTATGATAGCCATTCGTGTGATAGTAGTAATGTATGATAGACATTCGTGTGATAGTAGTAATGTATGATAGACATTCGTGTGGTACTAGTAATGTATGATAGACATTCGTGTGATAGTAGTAATGTATGATAGACATTCGTGTGCTACTAGAAGTGTATGATAGACATTCGTGTGATAGTAGTAATGTATGATAGACATTCGTGTGATAGTAGCAATGCATGATAGACATTCGTGTGGTACTAGTAATGTATGATAGACATTAGTGTGATAGTAGTAATGTATGATAGACATTCGTGTGGTACTGGTAATGCATAATATACATTAGTGTGGTACTAGTAATGTATGATAGACATTTGTGTGATAATAGTAATGTATGATAGACATTCGTGTGATAGTAGTAATGTATGATATACATTCGTGTGGTACTAGTAATGTATGATAGACATTCGTGTGATAGTAGTAATGTATGATAGACATTCGTGTGGTACTAGTAATGTATGATAGACAGTCGTGTGATAGTAGTAATGTATGATAGACATTCGTGTGGTACTAGTAATGTATGATAGACATTCGTGTGATAGTAGTAATGTATGATAGACATTCGTGTGATAGTAGTAATGTATGATAGATATTCGTGTGATAGTAGTAATGTATGATATATATTCATGTGATAGTAGTAATGTATGATAGACATTCGTGTGATAGTAGTAATGTATGATAGACATTCGTGTGATAGTAGTAATGTATGATAGACATTCGTGTGCTACTAGAAGTGTATGGTAGACATTCGTGTGATAATAGTAATGTATGATAGACATTCGTGTGATAGTAGTAATGTATGATAGACATTCGTGTGATCATAGTAATGTATGATAGACATTCGTGTGATAATAGTAATGTATGATAGACATTCGTGTGGTACTAGTAATGTATGATAGACATTCGTGTGATAATAGTAATGTATGATAGACATTCGTGTGATAATAGTAATGTATGATAGACATTCGTGTGATAATAGTAATGTATGATAGACATTCGTGTGGTACTAGTAATGTATGATAGACATTCGTGTGATAATAGTAATGTATGATAGACATTCGTGTGATAATAGTAATGTATGATAGACATTCGTGTGATAATAGTAATGTATGATAGACATTCGTGTGGTACTAGTAATGTATGATAGACATTCGTGTGGTACTAGTAATGCATAATATACATTCGTGTGGTACTAGTAATGTATGATAGACATTCGTGTGGTACTAGTAATGCATAATATACATTCGTGTGGTACTAGTAATAGTAATGTAGGATAGATATTCGTGTGATACTAGAAATGTATGATAGACATTCGTGTGATAATAGTAATGTATGATAGACATTCGTGTGGTACTAGTAATGTATGATAGACATTCGTGTGATAGTAGTAATGTATGATAGACATTCGTGTGGTACTAGTAATGCATAATATACATTCGTGTGGTACTAGTAATGTATGATAGACATTCGTGTGATAGTAGTAATGTATGATAGACATTCGTGTGGTACTAGTAATGTATGATTGACATTCGTGTGATAGTAGTAATGTATGATAGACATTCGTGTGATAGTAGTAATGTATGATAGACATTCGTGTGATAGTAGTAATGTATGATAGACATTCGTGTGATAGTAGTAATGTATGATAGACATTCGAGTGGTAATAGTAATGTATGATAGACATTCGTGCGCTACTAGTAATGTATGATAGACATTCGTGTGATAGTAGTAATGTATGATAGACATTCGTGTGATAGTAGTAATGTATGATAGACATTCGTGTGCTACTAGAAGTGTATGATAGCCATTCGTGTGATAGTAGTAATGTATGATAGACATTCGTGTGATAGTAGTAATGTATGATAGACATTCGTGTGGTACTAGTAATGTATGATATACATTCGTGTGATAGTAGTAATGTATGATAGACATTCGTGTGATAGTAGTAATGTATGATAGACATTCGTGTGCTACTAGAAGTGTATGATAGACATTCGTGTGATAGTAGTAATGTATGATAGACATTCGTGTGATAGTAGTAATGTATGATAGACATTCGTGTGGTACTAGTAATGCATAATATACATTAGTGTGGTACTAGTAATGTATGATAGACATTCGTGTGATAATAGTAATGTATGATAGACATTCGTGTGATAGTAGTAATGTATGATATACATTCGTGTGGTACTAGTAATGTATGATAGACATTCGTGTGATAGTAGTAATGTATGAAAGACATTCGTGTGGTACTAGTAATGTATGATAGACAGTCGTGTGATAGTAGTAATGTATGATAGACATTCGTGCGGTACTAGTAATGTATGATAGACATTCCTGTGATAGTAGTAATGTATGATAGACATTCGTGTCATAGTAGTAATGTATGATAGATATTCGTGTGATAGTAGTAATGTATGATAGACATTCATGTGATAGTAGTAATGTATGATAGACATTCATGTGATAGTAGTAATGTATGATAGACATTCGTGTGATAGTAGTAATGTATGATAGACATTCGTGTGATAGTAGTAATGTATGATAGACATTCGTGTGATAATAGTAATGTATGATAGACATTCGTGTGGTACTAGTAATGTATGATAGACATTCGTGTGATAATAGTAGTAATGTATGATAGACATTCGTGTGATAGTAGTAATGTATGATAGACATTCGTGTGATAGTAATGTATGATAGACATTCGTGTGATAGTAGTAATGTATGATAGACATTCGTGTGATAGTAGTAATGTATGATAGACATTCGTGTGATAGTAGTAATGTATGATAGACATTCGTGTGATAGTAGTAATGTATGATAGACATTCGTGTGGTACTAGTAATGTATGATATACATTCGTGTGATAGTAGTAATGTATGATAGACATTCGTGTGATAGTAGTAATGTATGATAGACATTCGTGTGCTACTAGAAGTGTATGATAGACATTCGTGTGATAGTAGTAATGTATGATAGACATTCGTGTGATAGTAGTAATGTATGATAGTCATTCGTGTGGTACTAGTAATGCATAATATACATTCGTGTGGTACTAGTAATGTATGATAGACATTCGTGTGATAATAGTAATGTATGATAGACATTCGTGTGATAGTAGCAATGTATGATATACATTCGTGTGGTACTAGTAATGTATGATAGACATTCGTGTGATAGTAGTAATGTATGATAGACATTCGTGTGGTACTAGTAATGTATGATAGACAGTCGTGTGATAGTAGTAATGTATGATAGACATTCGTGTGGTACTAGTAATGTATGATAGACATTCGTGTGATAGTAGTAATGTATGATAGACATTCGTGTCATAGTAGTAATGTATGATAGATATTCGTGTGATAGTAGTAATGTATGATAGACATTCATGTGATAGTAGTAATGTATGATAGACATTCATGTGATAGTAGTAATGTATGATAGACATTCGTGTGATAGTAGTAATGTATGATAGACATTCGTGTGATAGTAGTAATGTATGATAGACATTCGTGTGATAGTAGTAATGTATGATAGACATTCGTGTGATAGTAGTAATGTATGATAGACATTCGTGTGATAGTAGCAATGTATGATAGATAATCGTGTGATAGTAGTAATGTATGATAGACATTCGTGTGATAGTAGTAATGTATGACAGACATTCGTGTGATAGTAGTAATGTATGATATACATTCGTGTGGTACTAGTAATGTATGATAGACATTCGTGTGATAGTAGTAATGTATGATAGACATTCGTGTGGTACTAGTAATATATGATAGACAGTCGTGTGATAGTAGTAATGTATGATAGACGTTCGTGTGATAGTAGTAATGTATGATAGACATTCGTGTCATAGTAGTAATGTATGATAGATATTCGTGTGATAGTAGTAATGTATGATAGACATTCATGTGATAGTAGTAATGTATGATAGACATTCGTGTGATAGGAGTAATGTATGATAGACATTCGTGTGATAGTAGTAATGTATGATAGACATTCGTGTGGTAGTAGTAATGTATGATAGACATTCGTGTGATAGTAGTAATGTATGATAGACATTCGTGTGATAGTAGTAATGTATGATAGACATTCGTGTGCTAGTAGTAATGTATGATAGACATTCGTGTGATAGTAGTAATGTATGATAGACATTCGTGTGCTACTAGAAGTGTATGGTAGACATTCGTGTGATAATAGTAATGTATGATAGACATTCGTGTGATAGTAGTAATGTATGATAGACATTCGTGTGATCATAGTAATGTATGATAGACATTCGTGTGATAATAGTAATGTATGATAGACATTCGTGTGGTACTAGTAATGTATGATAGACATTCGTGTGATAATAGTAATGTATGATAGACATTCGTGTGATAATAGTAATGTATGATAGACATTCGTGTGATAATAGTAATGTATGATATACATTCGTGTGGTACTAGTAATGTATGATAGACATTCGTGTGGTACTAGTAATGCATAATATACATTCGTGTGGTACTAGTAATGTATGATAGACATTCGTGTGGTACTAGTAATGCATAATATACATTCGTGTGGTACTAGTAATAGTAATGTATGATAGATATTCGTGTGATACTAGAAATGTATGATAGACATTCGTGTGATAATAGTAATGTATGATACACATTCGTGTGGTACTAGTAATGTATGATATACATTCGTGTGATAGTAGTAATGTATGATATACATTCGTGTGGTACTAGTAATGCATAATATACATTCGTGTGGTACTAGTAATGTATGATAGACATTCGTGTGATAGTAGTAATGTATGATAGACATTCGTGTGGTACTAGTAATGTATGATAGACATTCGTGTGATAGTAGTAATGTATGATAGACATTCGTGTGATAGTAGTAATGTATGATAGACATTCGTGTGATAGTAGTAATGTATGATAGACATTCATGTGATAGTAGTAATGTATGATAGACATTCGTGTGGTAATAATAATGTATGATAGACATTCGTGCGCTACTAGTAATGTATGATAGACATTCGTGTGATAGTAGTAATGTATGATAGACATTCGTGTGATAGTAGTAATGTATGATAGACATTCGTGTGCTACTAGAAATGTATGATAGCCATTCGTGTGATAGTAGTAATGTATGATAGACATTCGTGTCATAGTAGTAATGTATGATAGACATTCGTGTGGTACTAGTAATGTATGATATACATTCGTGTGATAGTAGTAATGTATGATAGACATTCGTGTGCTACTAGAAGTGTATGATAGACATTCGTGTGATAGTAGTAATGTTGATAGACATTCGTGTGATAGTAGTAATGTATGATAGACATTCGTGTGGTACTAGTAATGTATGATATACATTCGTGTGATAGTAGTAATGTATGATAGACATTCGTGTGATAGTAGTAATGTATGATAGACATTCGTGTGCTACTAGAAGTGTATGATAGACATTCGTGTGATAGTAGTAATGTATGATAGACATTCGTGTGATAGTAGTAATGTATGATAGACATTCGTGTGGTACTAGTAATGCATAATATACATTAGTGTGGTACTAGTAATGTATGATAGACATTCGTGTGATAATAGTAATGTATGATAGACATTCGTGTGATAGTAGTAATGTATGATATACATTCGTGTGGTACTAGTAATGTATGATAGACATTCGTGTGATAGTAGTAATGTATGAAAGACATTCGTGTGGTACTAGTAATGTATGATAGACAGTCGTGTGATAGTAGTAATGTATGATAGACATTCGTGTGGTACTAGTAATGTATGATAGACATTCGTGTGATAGTAGTAATGTATGATAGACATTCGTGTCATAGTAGTAATGTATGATAGATATTCGTGTGATAGTAGTAATGTATGATAGACATTCATGTGATAGTAGTAATGTATGATAGACATTCGTGTGATAGTAGTAATGTATGATAGACATTCGTGTGATAGTAGTAATGTATGATAGACATTCGTGTGATAGTAGTAATGTATGATAGACATTCGTGTGATAGTAGTAATGTATGATAGACATTCGTGTGATAGCAGTAATGTATGATAGACATTCGTGTGATAGTAGCAATGTATGATAGATATTCGTGTGATAGTAGTAATGTATGATAGACATTCGTGTGATAGTAGTAATGTATGATAGACATTCGTGTGATCAGAGTAATGTATGATAGACATTCGTGTGATAATAGTAATGTATGATAGACATTCCTGTGATAATAGTAATGTAGGATATACATTCGTGTGATACTAGTGATGTATGATAGACATTCGTGTGATAGTAGTAATGTATGATAGACATTCCTGTGGTACTAGTAATGTATGATAGACATTCGTGTGATAATAGTAATGTATGATAGACATTCGCGTGATAATAGTAATGTATGATAGACATTCGTGTGATAGTAGTAATGTATGATAGACATTCGTGTGATAATAGTAATGTATGATAGACATTCGTGTGATAATAGTAATGTATGATAGACATTCGTGTGATACTAGTAATGTATGATAGACATTCGTGTGATAATAGTAATGTATGATAGACATTCGTGTGATACTAGTAATGTATGATAGACATTCGTGTGATAGTAGTAATGTATGATAGACATTCGTGCGCTACTAGTAATGTATGATAGACATTCGTGTGATAATAGTAATGTATGATAGACATTCGTGTGATACTAGTAATGTATGATAGACATTCGTGTGATAATAGTAATGTATAATAGACATTCGTGTGATAATAGTAATGTATGATAGACATTCGTGTGATAATAGTAATGTATGATATACATTCGTGTGATACTAGTAATGTATGATAGACATTCGTGTGATAGTAGTAAAGTATGATAGACATTCGTGCGCTACTAGTAATGTATGATATACATTCGTGTGATACTAGTAATTAATGATAGCCATTCGTGTGATAATAGTAATGTATGATAGACATTCGTGTGATACTAGTAATGTTTGATATACATTCGTGTGATGATAGTAATGTATGACAGACATTCGTGCTCAACTAGTAATGTATGATAGACATTCGTGTGGTACTAGTAATGTATGATAGACATTCGTGTGGTACTAGTAATGTATGATAGACATTCGTGCGCTACTAGTAATGTATGATAGCCATTCGTGTGATAAAAGTAATGTATGATAGACATTCGTGCGCTACTAGTAATGTATGATAGACATTCGTGCACTACTAGTAATGTATGATAGACATTCCTGCGCTACTAGTAATGTATGATAGACATTCGTGTGATAATAGTATGTATGAAAGACATTCGTGTGATAATAGTAATGTATGATAGACATTCGTGCGCTACTAGTAATGTATGATAGACATTCGTGCGCTACTAGTAATGTATGACAGACATTCGTGTGATAATAGTAATGTATGATAGACATTCGTGCGCTACTAGTAATGTATGATAGACATTCGTGCGCTACTAGTAATGTATGATAGACATTCTTGTGATACTAGTAATGTATGATAGACATTCGTGTGGTAATTGTTATGTATGATAGACATTCGTGTGATACTAGTAATGTATGATAGACATTCGTATGATAGTAGTAATGTATGATAGACATTCGTGTGGTAATAGTAATATATTGTAGACATTCGTGTTGTAATAGTAATGCATGGTAGACATTCGTGTCTACAGTACATATATAGGAGGCTCGTGCATACAGTACATATATAGGAAGCTCGTGCATACAGTACATATATAGGAAGCTCGTGCATACAGTATATATATAGGAAGCTCGTGCATACAGTACATATATAGGAAGCTCGTGCATACAGTACATATATAGGAAGCTCGTGCATACAGTACATATATAGGAAGCTCGTGCATACAGTACATATATAGGAATCTTGTGTATACAGTACATATACAGGAAGCTCGTGCATACAGTACATATATAGGAATCTCGTGTATACAGTACATATATAGGAATCTCGTGTATACAGTACATATATAGGAATCTCTTATATACAGTACATATATAGGAAGCTCGTGCATACAGTACACATATAGGAAGCTCGTGCATACAGTACATATATAGGAAGCTCGTGCATACAGTACACATATAGGAAGCTCGTGCATACAGTACATATATAGGAAGCTCGTGCATACAGTACATATATAGTAAGCTCGTGCATACAGTACACATATAGGAAGCTCGTGCATACAGTACATATATAGGAAGCTCGTGCATACAGTACACATATAGGAAGCTCGTGCAAACAGTACATATATAGGAAGCTCGTGCATACAGTACATATATAGGAAGCTCGTGCATACAGTACAATACATATATAGGAAACTCATGCATACAGTACATATATAGGAAGCTCGTGCATACAGTACATATATAGGAAGCTCATGCATACAGTACATATATAGGAAGCTCGTGCATACAGTACATATATAGGACGCTCGTGCATACAGTACATATATAGGAAGCTCATGCATACAGTACATATATAGGAAGCTCATGCATACAGTACATATATAGGAAGCTCGTGCATAGAGTACATATATAGGAAGCTCATGCATACAGTACATATATAGGAAGCCCGTGCATACAGTTCATATATAGGAAGCTCTTGCATACAGTACACATATAGGAAGCTCGTGCATACAGTACACATATAGGAAGCTCGTACATACAGTACATATATTGGAAGCTCATGTATACAGTACATATATAGGAAGCTCGTGCATACAGTACATATATAGGAAGCTCGTGCATACAGCACATATATAGGAAGCTCGTGCATACAGTACATATATAGGAAGCTCGTGCATACAGTACATATATAGGAAGCTCGTTCATACAGTACATATATAGGAAGTTCGTGCATACAGTACATATATAGGAAGCTCGTGCATACAGTACATATATAGGAAGCTCGTGCATACAGTACATATATAAGAAGCTCGTACATACAGTACATATATAGGACGCTCGTGCATACAGTACATATATAGGAAACTCGTGCATACAGTTCATATAGAGGAAGCTCGTGTATACAGTACATATATAGGAAGCTCGTGCATACAGTACAATACATATATAGGAAGCTCGTGCATACAGTACAATACATATATAGGAAGCTCGTGCATACAGTACAATACATATATAGGAAGCTCGTACATACAGTATATATATAGGAAGCTCGTGCATACAGTACAAATATAGGAAGCTCGTGCATACAGTACATATATAGGAAGCTCGTACATACTGTACATATATAGGATGCTCGTGCATACAGTACATATATAGGAAGCTCGTGCATACAGTACATATATAGGAAGCTCGTGCATACAGTACACATATAGGACGCTCGCGCATACAGTACATATATAGGAAGCTCATGCATACAGTACATATATAGGAAGCTCGTGCATACAGTACATATATAGGAAGCTCGTACATACAGTACATATATAGGACGCTCGTGCATACAGTACATATATAGGAAGCTCGTGCATACAGTACATATATAGGAAGCTCGTGCATACAGTACACATATAGGAAGCTCGTGCATACAGTACACAGATAGGAAGCTCGTGCATACAGTACATATATAGGATACTCGTACATACAGTACATATATAGGAAGCTCGTGCATACAGTACATATATAGGAAGCTCGTGCATACAGTACATATACAGGAAGCTTGTGCATACAGTACATATATAGGAAGCTCTTGCATACAATATATATATAGGAAGCTCGAGCATACAGTACATATATAGGACGCTCGTGCATACAGTACATATATTGGAAGCTCATGTATACAGTACATTTATAGGAAGCTCGTGCATACAGTACATATATAGGAAGCTCGTGCATACAGTACATATATAGGAAGCTCGTGCATACAGTACATATATAGGAAGCTCGTGCATACAGTACATATATAGGAAGCTCGTTCATACAGTACATATATAGGAAGTTCGTGCATACAGTACATATATAGGAAGCTCGTGCATACAGTACATATATAGGAAGCTCGTGCATACAGTACATATATAAGAAGCTCGTACATACAGTACATATATAGGACGCTCGTGCATACAGTACATATATAGGAAACTCGTGCATACAGTTCATATAGAGGAAGCTCGTGTATACAGTACATATATAGGAAGCTCGTGCATACAGTACAATACATATATAGGAAGCTCGTGCATACAGTACAATACATATATAGGAAGCTCGTGCATACAGTGCAATACATATATAGGAAGCTCGTACATACAGTACATATATAGGAAGCTCGTGCATACAGTACATATATAGGACGCTCGTGCATACAGTACATATATAGGAAGCTCGTACATACTGTACATATATAGGATGCTCGTGCATACAGTACATATATAGGAAGCTCGTGCATACAGTACATATATAGGAAGCTCGAGCATACAGTACATATATAGGACGCTCGTGCATACAGTACATATATAGGAAGCTCATGCATACAGTACATATATAGGAAGCTCGTGCATACAGTACATATATAGGAAGCTCGTACATACAGTACATATATAGGACGCTCGTGCATACAGTACATATATAGGAAGCTCGTGCATACAGTACATATATAGGAAGCTCGTGCATACAGTACACATATAGGAAGCTCGTGCATACAGTACACATATATGAAGCTCGTGCATACAGTACATATATAGGATACTCGTACATACAGTACATATATAGGAAGCTCGTGCATACAGTACATATATAGGAAGCTCGTGCATACAGTACATATACAGGAAGCTTGTGCATACAGTACATATATAGGAAGCTCTTGCATACAATATATATATAGGAAGCTCGAGCATACAGTACATATATAGGACGCTCGTGCATACAGTACATATATAGGAGGCTCGTGCATACAGTACATATATAGGAAGCTCGTGCATACAATACATATATAGGAGGCTCGTGCATACAGTACATATATAGTAGGCTCGTGCATACAGTACATATATAGGAAGCTCGTGCATACAATACATATATAGGAAGCTCGTGCATACATTACATATATAGGAAGCTCGTGCATACAATACATATATAGGAAGCTCGTGCATACAGTACATATATAGGAAGCTCGTGCATACAGTACATATATAGGAGGCTCGTGCATACAGTACATATATAGGAAGCTCGTGCATACAGTACATATATAGGAAGCTCGTGCATACAATACATATATAGGAAGCTCGTGCATACAGTACATATATAGGAAGCTCGTGCATACAGTAAATATATAGGAAGCTCGTACATACAGTACATATATAGGAAGCTCGTGTATAGAGTATATATATAGGAAGCTCGTGCATACAGTACATATATAGGAAGCTCGTGCATACAGTACATATATTGGAAGCTCGTGCATACAGTACATATATAAGAAATCGTGCATACAGTACATATATAGGAAGCTCGTGCATACTGTACATATATAGGAAGCTCGTGCATACAGTACATATATAGGAAGCTCGTGCATACAGTACATATATAGGAAGCTCGTGCATACAGTACATATATAGGAAGCTCGTGTATACAGTACATATATAGGAAGCTCGTGCATACAGTACATATATAGGAAGCTCGTGCATACAGTACATATATAGGAAGCTCGTGTATACAGTACATATATAGGAAGCTCGTGTATACAGTACATATATAGGAAGCTCGTGCATACAGTACATATATAGGAAGCTCGTGCAACAGTACACATATAGGAAGCTCGTGCATACAGTACACATATAGGAAGCTCGTACATACAGTAAATATATTGGAAGCTCGTGTATACATTACATATATAGGAAGCTCGTGCATACAGTACATATATAGGAAGCTCGTGTATACCGTACATATTTAGGAAGCTCGTGCATACAGTACATATATAGGAAGCTCGAGCATACAGTACAGTACATATATAGGAAGCTCCTGCATACAGTACATATATAGGAAGCTCGTGCATACAGTACACTTATAGGAAACTCGTACATACAGTACACATATAGGAAGCTCGTGCATACAGTACATATATAGGAAGCTCGTGCATACAGTACATATATAGGAAGCTCGAGCATACAGTACATATATAGGAAGCTCGTGCATACAGTACATATATAGGAAGCTCGTGCATACAGTACAATACATATATAGGAAGCTCGTACATACAGTACATATATAGGAAGCTCGTGCATACAGTACATATATAGGACGCTCGTGCTTACAGTACATATATAGGAAGCTCGTACATACTGTACATATATAGGATGCTCGTGCATACAGTACATATATAGGAAGCTCGTGCATACAGTACATATATAGGAAGCTCGTGCATACAGTACATATATAGGAAGCTCGTGCATACAGTACATATATAGGAAGCTCATGCATACAGTACATATATAGGAAGCTCGTGCATACAGTACATATATAGGAAGCTCGTACATACAGTACATATATAGGACGCTCGTGCATACAGTACATATATAGGAAGCTCGTGCATACAGTACATATATAGGAAGCTCGTGCATACAGTACACATATAGGAAGCTCGTGCATACAGTACACATATATGAAGCTCGTGCATACAGTACATATATAGGATACTCGTACATACAGTACATATATAGGAAGCTCGTGCATACAGTACATATATAGGAAGCTCGTGCATACAGTACATATACAGGAAGCTTGTGCATACAGTACATATATAGGAAGCTCTTGCATACAATATATATATAGGAAGCTCGAGCATACAGTACATATATAGGACGCTCGTGCATACAGTACATATATAGGAAGCTCGTGCATACAATACATATATAGGAAGCTCGTGCATACAGTACATATATAGGAAGCTCGTGCATACAATACATATATAGGAGGCTCGTGCATACAGTACATATATAGTAGGCTCGTGCATACAGTACATATATAGGAAGCTCGTGCATACAATACATATATAGGAAGCTCGTGCATACATTACATATATAGGAAGCTCGTGCATACAATACATATATAGGAAGCTCGTGCATACAGTACATATATAGGAAGCTCGTGCATACAGTACATATATAGGAGGCTCGTGCATACAGTACATATATAGGAAGCTCGTGCATACAGTACATATATAGGAAGCTCGTGCATACAATACATATATAGGAAGCTCGTGCATACAGTACATATATAGGAAGCTCGTGCATACAGTAAATATATAGGAAGCTCGTACATACAGTACATATATAGGAAGCTCGTGTATAGAGTATATATATAGGAAGCTCGTGCATACAGTACATATATAGGAAGCTCGTGCATACAGTACATATATTGGAAGCTCGTGCATACAGTACATATATAAGAAATCGTGCATACAGTACATATATAGGAAGCTCGTGCATACTGTACATATATAGGAAGCTCGTGCATACAGTACATATATAGGAAGCTCGTGCATACAGTACATATATAGGAAGCTCGTGCATACAGTACATATATAGGAAGCTCGTGTATACAGTACATATATAGGAAGCTCGTGCATACAGTACATATATAGGAAGCTCGTGCATACAGTACATATATAGGAAGCTCGTGTATACAGTACATATATAGGAAGCTCGTGTATACAGTACATATATAGGAAGCTCGTGCATACAGTACATATATAGGAAGCTCGTGCAACAGTACACATATAGGAAGCTCGTGCATACAGTACACATATAGGAAGCTCGTACATACAGTAAATATATTGGAAGCTCGTGTATACATTACATATATAGGAAGCTCGTGCATACAGTACATATATAGGAAGCTCGTGTATACCGTACATATTTAGGAAGCTCGTGCATACAGTACATATATAGGAAGCTCGAGCATACAGTACAGTACATATATAGGAAGCTCCTGCATACAGTACATATATAGGAAGCTCGTGCATACAGTACACTTATAGGAAACTCGTACATACAGTACACATATAGGAAGCTCGTGCATACAGTACATATATAGGAAGCTCGTGCATACAGTACATATATAGTAAGCTCGAGCATACAGTACATATATAGGAAGCTCGTGCATACAGTACATATATAGGAAGCTCGTGCATACAGTACATATATAGGAAGCTCGTGCATACAGTACATATATAGGAAGCTCTTGCATACAGTACATATATAGGAAGCTCTTGCATACAATACATATATAGGAAGCTCGTGCATACAGTACATATATAGGAAGCTCGTGCATACAGTACATATATAGGAAGCTCGTGCATACAGTACATATATAGGAAGCTCGTGCATACAGTACATATATAGGAAGCTCGTGCATACAGTACATATATAGGAAGCTCGTGCATACAGTACATATATAGGAAGCTCGTGCATACAGTACATATATAGGAAGCTCGTGCATGCAGTACATATATAGGAAGCTCGTGCATACAGTACATATATAGGAAGCTCGTACATACAATACATATATAGGAAGCTCGTGCATACAGTACACATATAGGAAGCTCGTGCATACAGTACATATATAGGAAGCTCGTGCATACAGTACATATATAGGAAGCTCGTGCATACAGTACATATATAGGAAGCTCGTGCATACAGTACATATATAGGAAGCTCGTGCATACAGTACATATATAGGAAGCTCGTGCATACAATACATATATAGGAAGCTCGTGCATACAATACATATATAGGAAGCTCGTACATACAATACATATATAGGAAGCTCGTGCATACAGTACATATATAGGAAGCTCGTGCATACAGTACAATACATATATAGGAAGCTCGTGCATACAATACATATATAGGAAGCTCGTGTATACAGTACATATATAGGAAGCTCGTGCATACAGTACCATACATATATAGGAAGCTCGTGCATACAGTACATATATAGGAAGCTCGTGCATACAATACATATATAGGAAGCTCGTGCATACAGTACATATATAGGAAGCTCGTGCGTAGAGTACATATATAGGAAGTTCGTGTATACAGTACATATATAGGAAGCTCGTGCATACAGTACATATATAGGAAGCTCGTGTGTAGAGTACATATATAGGAAGCTCGTGCATACAGTACACATATAGGAAGCTCGTGCATACAGTACATATATAGGAAGCTCGTGCATACAGTACATATATAGGAAGCTCGTGCATACAGTACATATATAGGAAGCTCGTGCATACAGTACATATATAGGAAGCTCGTGCATACAGTACATATATAGGAAGCTCGTGCATACAGTACATATATAGGAAGCTCGTGCATACAGTACATATATAGGAAGCTCGTGCATACAGTACATATATAGGAAGCTCGTGCATACAGTACATATATAGGAAGCTCGTGCATACAGTACATATATAGGAAGCTCGTGCATACAGTACATATATAGGAAGCTCGTGCATACAGTACACATATATAGGAAGCTCGTGCATACAGTACATACATATATAGGAAGCTCGTGCATACAGTACATATATAGGAAGCTCGTGCATACAGTACATATATAGGAAGCTCGTGCATACAGTACATATATAGGAAGCTCGTGCATACAGTACATATATAGGAAGCTCGTGCATACAGTACATATATAGGAAGCTCGTGCATACAGTACATATATAGGAAGCTCGTGCATACAGTACATATATAGGAAGCTCGTGCATACAGTACATATATAGGAAGCTCGTGCATACAGTACATATATAGGAAGCTCGTGCATACAGTACATATATAGGAAGCTCGTGCATACAGTACATATATAGGAAGCTCGTGCATACAGTACATATATAGGAAGCTCGTGCATACAGTACATATATAGGAAGCTCGTGCATACAGTACATATATAGGAAGCTCGTGCATACAGTACATATATAGGAAGCTCGTGCATACAGTACATATATAGGAAGCTCGTGCATACAGTACATATATAGGAAGCTCGTGCATACAGTACATATATAGGAAGCTCGTGCATACAGTACATATATAGGAAGCTCGTGCATACAGTACATATATAGGAAGCTCGTGCATACAGTACATATATAGGAAGCTCGTGCATACAGTACATATATAGGAAGCTCGTGCATACAGTACATATATAGGAAGCTCGTGCATACAGTACATATATAGGAAGCTCGTGCATACAGTACATATATAGGAAGCTCGTGCATACAGTACATATATAGGAAGCTCGTGCATACAGTACATATATAGGAAGCTCGTGCATACAGTACATATATAGGAAGCTCGTGCATACAGTACATATATAGGAAGCTCGTGCATACAGTACATATATAGGAAGCTCGTGCATACAGTACATATATAGGAAGCTCGTGCATACAGTACATATATAGGAAGCTCGTGCATACAGTACATATATAGGAAGCTCGTGCATACAGTACATATATAGGAAGCTCGTGCATACAGTACATATATAGGAAGCTCGTACATACAATACATATATAGGGAGCTCGTGCATACAGTACACATATAGGAAGCTCGTGCATACAGTACATATATAGGAAGCTCGTGCATACAGTACATATATATGAAGCTCGTGCATAGAGTACATATATAGGAAGCTCGTGCATACAGTACACATATAGGAAGCTCGTGCATACAGTACATATATAGGAAGCTCGTGCATACAATACATATATAGGAAGCTCGTGCATACAATACATATATAGGAAGCTCGTACATACAATACATATATAGGAAGCTCGTGCATACAGTACATATATAGGAAGCTCGTGCATACAGTACAATACATATATAGGAAGCTCGTGCATACAATACATATATAGGAAGCTCGTGTATACAGTACATATATAGGAAGCTCGTGCATACAGTACCATACATATATAGGAAGCTCGTGCATACAGTACATATATAGGAAGCTCGTGCATACAATACATATATAGGAAGCTCGTGCATACAGTACATATATAGGAAGCTCGTGCGTAGAGTACATAAATAGGAAGTTCGTGTAAACAGTACATATATAGGAAGCTCGTGCATACAGTACATATATAGGAAGCTCGTGTGTAGAGTACATATATAGGAAGCTCGTGCGTAGAGTACATATATAGGAAGCTCGTGCATACAGTACATATATAGGAAGCTCGTGCATACAGTACATATATAGGAAGCTCGTGCATACAGTACATATATAGGAAGCTCGTGCATACAGCATGAACTCAGTGTAAGCATGAAATACCATGCACATGCTAACTCCAGTTTGTATTTGAACAACTGTTTAAATTCCTCTGGATGATACTGAAACTGTTGTTTTGTCTAAAAGCAATTAATTTGTTTCTGAGACATTTGTAAAATGTCAGAATAATTACTGATTTAACTGAAGTTTGCACGAATAAATTATCCTTTTAATTCCATCTTATGTCATGCACTCGTGATTTATTATTTATTTCATATTAGTTCATAAAATTCTGAGGGATTCCATCCTGTATTGCACTTCCGGTATCATGAAACAATGCTATATGGGAAGACGAACAAAGCGTAAGAGCAGATGTGTGTTGATATGATAGAACAGAACAGAACAGAACAGAACAGAACATATATTTTATTAAAGATTTAACCACATGCTCCTCATCCAAAATATAAATGAACAATGCATGAAATATGACACATCTATAATATAAATGAACAATACATGAAATATGACACATTCAGAATATAAATGAACAATGTATGAAATATGACACATTCAGAATATAAATGAACAATGCATGAAATATGACACATTCAGAATATAAATGAACAATGCATGCAATATGACACATTCAGAATATAAATGAACAATGCATGAAATATGACACATTCAGAAATATAAATGAACAATGCATGAAATATGACACATTCAGAATATAAAAGAACAATACATGAACTATGACACATTCAGAATATAAATGAACAATGCATGAAATATGACACATTCAGAATATAAATGAACAATGCATGAAATATGACACATTCAGAATATAAATGAACAATACATGAAATATGACACATTCAGAAATATAAATGAACAATACATGAAATATGACACATTCAGAAATATAAATGAACAATATACATACGTCATAAATAATGTACATACACCATAAATAATGTACATACACAATAAATAATGTACATACACCATAAATAATGTGCATACACAATAAATAATGTACATACACCATAAATAATGTACATACACCATAAATAATGTACATACACCATAAATAATGTACATACACCATAAATAATGTACATACACCATAAATAATGTACATACACTATAAATAATGTACATACACCATAAATAATGTACATACACAACACATAATGTACATACACCATAAATAATGTGCATACACCATAAATAATGTACATACACCATAAATAATGTACATACACCATAAATAATGTGCATACACCATAAATAATGTACATACACCATAAATAAAGTACATACACCATAAATAATGTACATACACCATAAATAATGTACATACACCATAAATAATGTACATACACCATAAATAATGTACATACACCATAAATAATGTACATACACCATAAATAATGTACATACACCATAAATAAAGTACATACACCATAAATAATGTACATACACCATAAATAAAGTACATACACAACACATAATGTACATACACCATAAATAATGTACATACACCATAAATAATGTGCATACACTATAAATAATGTACATACACCATAAATAATGTACATACACCATAAATAATGTACATACACCATAAATAATGTACATACACCATAAATAATGTACAAGCACAATAAATAATGTACATACACCATAAATAAAGTACATACACCATAAATAATGTACATACACCATAAATAATGTACATACACCATAAATAATGTACATACACTATAAATAATGTACATACACCATAAATAATGTACATACACCATAAATAATGTACATACATCATAAATAATGTACATACACCATAAATAATGTACATACACCATAAATAATGTGCATACACCATAAATAATGTACATAGATCATAAATAATGTACATACACCATAAATAATGTACATAGATCATAAATAATGTACATACACCATAAATAATGTACATACACCATAAATAATGTACATAGATCATAAATAATGTACATACACCATAAATAATGTACATACACCATAAATAATGTGCATACACTATACATAATGTACATACACCATAAATAATGTACATACACCATAAATAATGTACATAGATCATAAATAATGTACATACACCATAAATAATGTACATACACCATAAATAATGTACATAGATCATAAATAATGTACATACACCATAAATAATGTACATACACCATAAATAATGTGCATACACTATAAATAATGTACATACACCATAAATAATGTACATACACCATAAATAATGTACATACACTATAAATAATGTACATACACCATAAATAAAGTACATACACCATAAATAAAGTACATACACCATAAATAATGTACATAGATCATAAATAGTGTACATACACCATAAATAATGTACATACACCATAAATAATGTACATACACCATAAATAATGTACATACACTATAAATAATGTACATACACCATCAATAATGTACATACACCATAAATAATGTACATACACTATAAATAATGTACATACACCATAAATAAAGTACATACACCATAAATAAAGTACATACACCATAAATAATGTACATACACTATAAATAATGTACATACACCATAAATAAAGTACATACACCATAAATAAAGTACATACACCATAAATAATGTACATAGATCATAAATAATGTACATACACCATAAATAATGTACATACACCATAAATAATGTACATACACCATAAATAATGTACATACACTATAAATAATGTACATACACCATAAATAATGTACATACACCATAAATAATGTACATACACTATAAATAATGTACATACACCATAAATAAAGTACATACACCATAAATAAAGTACATACACCATAAATAATGTACATACACTATAAATAATGTACATACACCATAAATAAAGTATATACACCATAAATAATGTACATACACTATAAATAATGTACATACACCATAAATAATGTACATACACTATAAATAATGTACATACACTATAAATAAAGTACATACACCATAAATAATGTACATACACTATAAATAATGTACATACACCATAAATAAAGTACATACACCATAAATAATGTACATACACCATAAATAATGTACATACATCTTAAATAATGTACATACACCATAAATAATGTGCATACACCATCAATAATGTGCATACACCATAAATAATGTGCATACACCATAAGTTATGTGCATACAACATAAGTTATGTGTGTATACTCTAAATGTTATTTAAAACACATGTATTTTAAAAGTACAATTAAGAAATATATATAGTTTAATTTAATTTAAACTTTATTTATTTTACAACGATTGCGAAGCAAGTTTCAACAACTTATATTAATCACTCTCGTTAGCGCAGATGAAAGCGTAAATGTGGTCATTCGTGTGGGAGGAAACCGGAGTACCCGGAGAAAACCCACCTGTCCGATCTGGCGACCATCGTACCATCTCACATACTTCCTGGTCAGAGGATCGAACCCGAGTTGCATTGGTGATAAGCGAGCGCGCTAACCACTGCGCTAATCGGACATCATTATTATAAGAGGAAATGTATAAAGAAACATATACTGTACACAAATGTAGCCGTGTGTAGAAACAGATTTCTAAGTGCTTCACACTACGTTTGACAAAAGTTACCATTTAATCGTATTTCTGGTCAATTTATTAATTTCTGTGTTTAATGCCTCCAGCCTTGTCCTAGAAATCAGTTATTATTAGGTTTTCGTAATAGCGAGCGGGCCGGACCCGAAGCCAGCTTTACGGAAATGAGATTTGAGATGGGAGTATCGATATGTTATCTAAATTAATTCATCGTACCGGAAGAGAATAGCTAAGGCAGGACGGAACAAGTAGATGAAGCCACAACGAGGTCCGAATGCGTTCTTAATGAGATAGATTAGTTTGAAAGCGTTCTTATGAGCCATATTAAGTGAACACTGACGTGGACTGATCGTAGGCTGTTCAGTGACTACTGACATGGAAGATCATAGCTGTTCCGTGACGACTGACATGGACTGGTCAAAGGCGTTTCAGTGACCACAGACGTTGGACTTGTCGTATGCTGTTTAGTGACCACTGACATGTACTGATCGTAGGCTGTTCCGTGACCCCTGACATGTACTGATCGTAGGCTGTTCCGTGACCACTGACATGTACTGATCGTAGGATGTTCAGTGACCACTGACATGGATTGATCGTAGGCTGTTCCGTGACTACTGATATGTACTGATCGTAGGATGTTTAGTGACCACTGACATGTACTGATCGTAGGCTGTTCCGTGACCACTGACATGGAATGGTCGTAGGCTGTTCCGTGACCACTGACATGTTCTGATCGTAGGCTGTTCCGTGACTACTGACATGTACTGATCGTAGGCTGTTCCGTGACTACTGACATGTACTGATCGTAGGCTGTTTCGTGACTACTGACATGTACTGATCGTAGGCTGTTCCGTGACTACTGACATGTACTGATCGTAGGCTGTTCCGTGACCACAGACGTTGGACTTGTTGTAAGCTGTTCCGTGACCACTGACATGTACTGATCGTAGGCTGTTCCGTGACCACTGACATGTACTGAACGTAGGCTGTTCCGTGACCATTGATATGTACTGATCGTAGGCTGTTCCGTGACCATTGGCATGGATTGGTCGTAGCTGTTCAGTGACCATTGGCATGGATTAGTCGTAGCTGTTCAGTGACCATTGGCATGGATTGGTCGTAGCTGTTCAGTGACCATTAGCATGGATTGGTCGTAGCTGTTCAGTGACCATTGGCATGGATTGATCGTAGCTGTTCAGCGACCATTGGCATGGATTGGCCGTAGCTGTTCCGTGACCACTGACATGTACTGATCGTAGGCTGTTCCGTGACCACATACGTTGGACTTGTCGTAGGCTGTTCCGTGACCACTGACATGTACTGATCGTAGGCTGTTACGTGACAACTGACATGTACTGATCGTAGGCTGTTCCGTGACCACTGACATGTACTGATCGTAGGCTCTTCCGTGACCACTGACATGGATTGGTCGTAGCTGTTCAGTGACCATTAACATGGATTGGTCGTACCTGTTCAGTGACCATTACCATGGATTGGTCGTAGCTGTTCAGTGACCATTGGCATGGATTGGTCGTAGCTGTTCAGTGACCATATACATGGATTGGTCGTAGCTGTTCAGTGACCATTGGCATGGATTGGTCGTAGCTGTTCAGTGACCATTGGCATGGACTAATCGTAGGCTGTTCAGTGACCAATGGCATGGACTGACAAGAGACATATGAATTGACATAGACTACAACAACACAACACACAGAGGCAGGTCACCAATACAAATAGTAAGCATTTAAAAACACATACCACTGACATATACTGACACTATACATAGACCATCACATCATTGTCACACACAGACCACTAACATATACTGGCAATATGCATTACACACAGACCACTAACATATACTGGCAATATGCATTAACCATCACATCATTGTCGCATACAGACCACTAACATATACTGGCAATATGCATTAACCATCACATCATTGTCGCATACAGACCACTGACATTTACTGCCACTATGCATAGACAATCACATCATTGTCGCACACATACCACTGGTATACACTGACACTATACATAGACCGTCACATCATTGTCGCACACATACCACTGGTATATATTGACACTATACATAGACAATCACATCATTGTCGCACACATAATACTGGTATATACTGACACTATACATAGACCATCACATCATTGTCGCACACAAACCACTAACATATACTGACACTATACATAGACCATCACATCATTGTCGCACACAAACCACTGGTATATATTGACACTATACATAGACCATCACATCATTGTCGCACACATAATACTGGTATATACTGACACTATACATAGACCATCATATCATTGTCGCACACAAACCACTGGTATATATTGACATTATACATAGACCATCACATGATTGTCGCACACATACCACTGGTATATATTGACACTATACATAGACCATCACATGATTGTCGCACACATACCACTGGTATATATTGACATTATACATAGACCATCACATCACATCATTGTCGCACACAGACCACTGGTATATATTGACATTATACATAGACCATCACATGATTGTCGCACACATACCACTGGTATACACTGGCACTATACATAGACCATCACATCATTGTCGCATACATAATACTGGTATATACTGACACTATACATAGACCATCACATCATTGTCGCATACAAACCACTGGTATATACTGCCACTATACATAGACAATCACATCATTGTCGCACACAGACCACTAACATTTACTGACACTATGCATAGACAATCACATCATTGTCGCACACATACCACTGGTATATATTAACACTATGCATAGACAATCACATCATTGTCGCACACATACCACTGGTATATATTGACACTATGCATAGACAATCACATCATTGTCGCACACATACCACTGGTATATATTGACACTATACATAGACAATCACATTATTGCCGCATACAAACCACTGGTATATACTGCCACTATACATAGATAATCACATCATTGTCGCACACATACCACTGGTATATATTGACACTATACATAGACAATCACATCATTCTCGCACACAGACCACTGGTATATAATGACACAATGCATAGACAATCACATCACATCATTGTCGCACATATACCACTGGTATATATTGACACAATGCATAGACAATCACATCACATCATTGTCGCACATATACCACTGGTATATACTGACACTATACATAGACCATCATATCATTGTCGCACACAAACCACTGGTATATATTGACACTATACATAGACAATCACATCATTGTCGCATACAGATCATTGACATTTACTGACACTATACATAGACAATCACATCATTGTCGCACACATACCACTGGTATATATTGACACTATACATAGGCAATCACATCATTGTCGCACACAGATATATATCATCTGTTCCAACTGGTAATCTATGATTTCTAGCTCTAAATTTAACAAATTGACTATAGTTTAAATATTTAGGAGGGGTATGCATTATGTAGTTTTCAAATTCACATTTGTGTTTAAATAATCTATTGTTTTGGAAGTTACTAGAACCCGACTGACCTTCTCATGGCATGCACGTCGCGGTCGTGTCACATCTCGCAGCAGCAGCAGCAGCAGCAGCAGCAGCCTAAGATTCTGGGATATTCTGGTTGTCGACCTTGTGACAAGGGACATACGCTCTAGCATCGCCATCTTACGGAAGTGGTGGAGGTATGACCAGACCACGGAGCGTTCGAAACGACCATATGTCTATATAACTGCCATATCCATGGATATGCTGCTGTGGGATGACTAACAGTGAGTGTGGCCATACAAAGGACTCTTTCGTCATAGAACACACTCGCAACTGGTCACCCTGGACCAGAGGAAGAAGATGCCTCATCGCGATGTCTCCAGTAGGAACTATACACTACTTAGATAAACCAGAAAACCAGAAATTCAAATGCTTCAACGGAAACTACATGATCCAGAGAATATTCATTTCTTGAGAACCATTGTCAAAACCAAGTTGTTTCGAATGAATAATGTGTCCAATGGCATGACACTGTTACTGCAACGCATATATACTCATGGGACATTGTGCCATTACGACGCAGGTTCGATCCCCCGTCTGACCCTAATAATATTAACAGTCTTTCAGATGGGACTTTAAACCGAGGTCTCGTGTCGGTGATGTACACCATACACGTAAAAGAACCAGAGGAGACTCTGGAATGGGTCTCTGTCTGTATCATTGTACTATCCTCCAGAAATCTAAAATGACTAATCTCTTCAGGAGGCGTCGCTCATATGGGCAACCGGTTGCGACGATAAATAAACGTAAACACACACCATCACGACGAATATTGTTCGATAATTGTGTAACATGTCGCATTTTATGTTTCGAAGCAAGTCGTGGCAGAAATAGTTCACCATATATACCGCTGATAAACCATTTACAGGAATTTCACGAGTGATCAGACACAGACCAGAAATGAAACCCCAAATAAAACTCCAATTTACAGAGGATTCGTTTCTAGGCCGCTGTATTTCGTATCTCAAAACATACATCGGAAGGGGGATCAAGTTGTCACTAGACAAGAACATCTCCTTAAATTGAACTGATGCACTGAAGCAGAATGTACCTATAATGCCATCGAATAGCGTATAACAGGCGCAATAGCTTCTACACGCATTGGGACATTTGTGAATCTTATGTACAATGCTGTGTACTTCAAAATGTGAAGTCCGCCTTCGTGGTCGAGTTGTTGAGGTCGCTGACTTGTATACCACTGTAACATATCATCACTGATTGTCACGGGTTCGAGCTCCGCTCAGGCCGTGTCTCATTTATATGGAAACGTTGGCAGTTTCTTATGGAAGTTTGTGCATCAAGTACTTGTTAACCGCTGGAGCCTGCCCAGGAAAGGTGTTGTTAGGTATTATTATATTTATAAACTAACACATGTCTTGCATGTTAGCCATTGTAAAACACAGTACCGTAGCTAGACTCTGAAAATAATCGAGGCGACCCCCTCACCACCACCGGAATTATTTTGTGGATGCATGTCTGCATTCTGAAGGTAGTTTTATCAGAGTTTTCCAATACCAGTCGTTACTTGCCAAATTCTAACCGAGGAGAGTGCCTCATTATCCTCAGTGTGGTTAGGGCCTGAAACATGTATTATATTTATAAACTAACACATGTCTTACATGTGAGCCATTGTAGAACATGTCTTATATTTATAAATTAACACATGTCTTACATGTGAGCCATTGCAGAACATGTATTATATTTATAAATTAACACATGTCTTACCTGTTAGCCATTGCAGAACATGTATTATATTTATAAATTAACACATGTCTTACATGTGAGCCAATATAGAATATATATTATATTTATAAACACAAGGCCTCTGTAGAACGCCAACACGCACATATCTTCCCTGTGATATCTGTATATCATATACAAGTATTATACTTACAATCTAACATAATGTTGTCTTCCTTGTAAGACTATTGTCAAGAATTATGCTAGCTACTCCCTTTGGAAATATGCACGTTATGTTATGTAAGAGTTTCGTATTGCTATTTCCAGAAATAGTGGAACTGTGATCTAGATTATACCGAAATTATTATGTCATCATCAATAGCAGATACAACAGGCCCGATGATTGAACTCGGGGTTTCTTGGGGGAGACACGAGCGTGCTGCTTATCAATACACTACTCGCACAGCCAAATGTTTCCATTCCCCAAATAAATATTCTGACTAACTGATGTTAGTTTAAACAATATTTATTTCTGCGAATAATCATAGTCAAGTATAAATACTATTTACATATAATTTTATGCAGGATTGAGGAGAAAGCAACCTGCTTGTATGGTTACCTCTTTTCTATGTACATACATGTAGGATTGAGGAGAAAGCAACCTGCTTGTATGGTTACCTCTTTTCTATGTATATACATGTAGGATTGAGGAGAAAGCAACCTGCTTGTATGGTTACCTCTTTTCTATGTACATACATGTAGCATTGAGAAGAAAGAAGCCTGCTTGTATGGTTACCTCTTTTCTATGTACATACATGTAGGATTGAGGAGAAATCAACCTGCATGTATGGTTACCTCTTTTCTATGTACATACATGTAGGATTGAGGAGAAAGCAACCTGCTTGTATGGTTACCTCTTTTCTATGTACATACATGTTGAATTGAGGAGAAAGCAACCTGCTTGTATGGTTACCTCTTTTCTATGTACATACATGTAGGATTGAGGAGAAAGCAACCTGCTTGTATGGTTACCTCTTTTCTATGTACATACATGTTGGATTGAGGAGAAAGCAACCTGCGTGTATGGTTACCTCTTTTCTATGTACATACATGTAGGATTGAGGAGAAAGCAACCTGCTTGCATGGTTACCTCTTTTCTATGTACATACATGTAGGATTGAGGAGAAAGCAACATGCTTGTATGGTTACCTTTTTGCTATGTACATACATGTAGGATTGAGGCGAAAGCAACCTGCTTGTATGGTTACCTCTTTTCTATGTACATACATGTTGGATTGAGGAGAAAGCAACCTGCTTGTATGGTTACCTCTTTTCTAACATATGTTAAAGCAACAACCGACATTAAAGGTTACATAGTTAATCGTGCACATGATGAGCTTGCTGAAACTAGTGAAACTGTAATTTCCAAGTTCCCAGTAAAGTAATGTTATTGTTTGTTTCGTGGGACCTTATGCTTTGAACTTACTGAAGACAAGTCAAGTCAAATATATTTTATTCTCTCATTTCATGAAGAAATGAGGTATTACAATGATTACAATACATGAGGCTCATAATATTACTAACATAAGTATATATATATAACAATGATAAACCTGTGCACGACTACGGTTCAGTGTAGACTAGTATATCTCCACTGCAAATGGTTAAGTTAGCTAGCTAAACATGTCGGAGCGATAACTATTTTAGTCTACGTTATGTGTGTACCATTCTTTCATACATACTATGAATATATATATACGTATATAACTGTATACGTAAAATTTACATTGCCACATTCTGCGTTTTAACTGAGAAAAATGAAACTTTATTTTAATTTTTTCATTTTATTTTTTCCACTTTGCACATATATTATAGACAAGTTTTTCCTATATTCTAAGTATACATTTGATGAATTTATATAGTTTTTTCTCGGGATGGCAACGAATAGCGATATAACTATTCGAATAGTCGGCCAGTGAGGTATTCGGATATCCGAATATTCGTTATAATTCTATTAAAAACTCAAAATCACTAAAACTCTTATAAGAAATTAAGGTACTTTTTAATTACTAAACGCCATCTTCTTCCTGTAAGGCCATGCAAATATGACGATGATTCATTCAGTTATTGTTATCGGCCACTGTACATTTATGGGCGTTTTCACAAATGAAGCCGATGTCACTTCAGATTGATGTTGTACCCGAATCTGTTAAATCCAATTTGCACATAGCAGTTTTCTTATTCTCTGCGCAATTGTAGTCTTTCCAAACGTATGACTGAATGGGCGGCATTGTTTTTAGGACAACATCATAAATATCGTATTTTATATAGTACTTTTGGGTAATATTGAGCAGTTAATTATACATTTAAGAAACATGGGGTGGATGTTGCAGCTTGTCTGTAATATTTCAAAGGAATTTTCTCGTCTAAACAGTTTTGACATCATAATTAAACACCTTAGCATCTACTGTAATTATCCAATTACATGGCAGAGTGTCAATTAACACTTGCCATGGATGAGACCACAACATTGTTTATTCAAACATCCTGGGGCAATTTCTTTTGTATTGGAAGGTTTTATGATGGCTTCAAATTGTAAAAGAAAGCAACGTATCGGATTTTTGATGGGACGTTAAACCGAGGTCTCATGTCGGTGCTTTACACCGTGCACGTAAAAGAACCAGAGGAGACTGGAATGGGTCTCTCTCTGTCTGTATCATGCACTATTCTCCAAAATCTAAAATGACTAAAATCTCTTCAGGAGGCGTCGCTCATATGGGCAACCGGTAGCGACGATAAATAAACGTAAAACACAAATGATTTCTTATATAATGTTTGCAAAAAATTTAATATTATATATTTTTTTACGGAATATTCGAATACTGAAATAGTATCGGATATTCGGACGTTTGAGCGAGTATTCGAATAGTCGGATGTTCGTTGCCATCCCTAGTTTTTTTCACATTATCTGTGTTGTTCTACGGTTATTTTAGAATTGAGAGCACTCCATTTTTGCCCATGTATGTACGAAATGATTGTAGGACATTTGCCCCGAAGGACATCTGCCCCGACTCCAAAAATGGCTAAGGAGGACATCTGCCCCGACTCTGTTTTGCAAAGGCGGACATCTGCCCCGACTATGTTTTGCAAAGGCGGACATCTGCCCCAACTCTGTTATGTATAGGCGGACATCTGTCCCGACTAGGGAGGACAACTGCCCCGACTCTGTTTTGCAAGGGCTAACATTTGCCCCGGGTAGGGAGGACAATAGCCCCGAATATTCTAGATTGCATACTGTGTATAATACCGAATAAATAAGATTTTTTTAATTTATGCAACATATGTCCGCCCATGTGGTCGAGTGGTTAAGGTCGCTGACTTGTATACCATTGTAACCTATCATCACTGATGGTCACGCGTTCGAGCCCCGCTCAGACCGTGTCTCATTTATATGAAAAAGTTGGCAGTTTCTTACGGAGGTTGGTGCACCCAAGTACTGGTTAACCGTTGGAGCCTGCCCAGGAAAGGTGTTGTTAGGTAAACTGCCCGCCGGCGATATAGCCCAAAATGGTGCTGATGCAGGCGTAACACCCGAAATATAACATATAGCATATTTTATGCAACACAAACATGTAAAGGAAACATTAATGCAATGGAAAATTGATCTGATATGACGAATGATCAATATAGTAGTTTCAATGACAATTGCGGAAATCCCCTAGACAAAGATATAAAGAACTAATAGTCCATAAGCCATGTGCCGGCTTCCCCAAGTAGTTCTAAACCGGTGCTGCTGCTGAAAATCAGGATTCTGGACGTCGCAGACTCGTCGCTGTTCTCAGTACCACCAGTCTTCGTGTACGCATCGGGCAGTGGGCGTGTCCTCCCTACCAGGGGCAAATATCCGCTCTTGCAAAACAGAGTCGGGGCAGATGTCCGCCCCTAGTCGGGGCAGATGTCCGCCTCTACATAACAGAGTCGGGGCAGATATCCGCCTTTGCAAAACTGAGTCGGGGCAGTTGTCCACTTTAGTCGGGGCAGATGGCCGCCGCTGCAAAACAGAGTCGGGGCAGTTGTCCACTTTAGTCGGGGCAGATGTCCGCCTTTGCAAAACATAGTCGGGGCAGATGTCCGCCTTTGCAAAACATAGTCGGGGCAGATGTCCGCCTTTGCAAAACAGAGTCGGGGCAGATGTCCTCCCTAGCCATTTTTGGAGTCGGGGCAGATGTCTTTCGGGGCAAATGTCCGTACCCCGTACGAAATAACTATTACAGTGATATCAATTAACTGTGCTACATTTCTGTCATTGTTAACAAAGAGGTATTCAGTAAGATGTTTATTCTTTTATATGCATATGATACTGTAATTGTCAGTGATGATCCTGTCTCCTTCCAATATATTCTAAATGATGTTTATGATTACTGTACAACTTGGAAATTACAGATAAATATGAGCAAGACAAAAGTTATAGTCTTTGGTTCAAATAAGCCAGAAAAGTTTAATTTTACTATCAATGGGGAACCATTTGAAACCGTAAAAGAAAACAAGTACTTGGGGATATTAATTTTCTCCTCGTGTAGATTTTTGAATACCAAGAAACAGTTAGTATCACAGGCAAATAAAGCTATGCATAATTTATACTCAAGAATTTATAATTTAGATTTATCCATTAATATTCAGTTGAAACCTTTTGATCAAACCATATTACCTATTTTGACCTATAATTGCGAGTCGTTGGCATTCGAAAACAATGATATTATTGAAATAAATCCACACTGATTTTCTAAGAAAAATTATGAAGTCCAAGAAAAGTACCCCAATCTACATGCTTTACGGGGAACTAGGTAGATATCCAATAGAGGTAATAATTAAATCAAGGATGGTTAAATACTGGGCAAACATTTTAATCAGTAACGAGTCAAAATTATCACGAGTCTGTTATGAAAATATGTTACTCTCCTCTCTAATACAAAACAATTGGATAGAAACAACCTAAACGGAAACACATTTGATTGGATTAATAAAAAACCCTTGGTCTTCGCAATATTCATAAACATGTTAAGCAAATATTATTAGCCAGTGCTTGCAAAATTGGAGTAGTAAAAAAACTCATCAAAAGGGAAACATTACAGACTTTTTAAAGAAGACACGTCATTGGACACTTATTTAATGTCGCTCCCTACACATTTACGTATGTCTCTGTTCCATTTTCGTGCTGGTAACCATAGACTACCAGGTGAATCAGGGGGATATGGTCTCAGTCATGTTTGCCCCTTGAAAGTAGGACCTGCAGGCTATGCCCACTAAACGACATCGGTGATGAATTCCATTACATGTTAAGATTCCCTGTTTTTGCATCATCAAGAAATATTCATATTTCTAGAATTTACTATTTGCGTCCAAATACATTATTATTTAAAGAACTACTTACCAACAACATAACTCCCGAATCCGTAGTCCACTGTTTATTACAGTATCCGCTTTGCACGTGACACTTTAACATATATCTCGTAGATAAACGCCACAGACTTGTGATTTCATTTTAATATTGGACCTATTTTAGGACATTACGATCCACATATTGTCAACAAATTTATCGTACTATATCTAATCAATTAATATAATCGTCAATGACATGCCTATATGTCTCAGGTAAACACCGGGTTTCCCTTGCGTTATACTCTTAGCGGTCAACTATAAACGTGTCATGTCATGACCAGGCCTAACAAAAAAAAAGGGATGTTTCCTGTTACCCGACCGACCCTCCGTTTTTACCCCCGACCGTATTGTTTTTATTGCTTTTTTTTTTATTAAATTGTGTCGTTTTCGCGTTATACCGGACCCAATCCAAGATGGCGGCGTCCAGCAGTTTGATGGCGTTGATCTGCAATCGATGCAAAATGAAAGAAATCCGGATGGTCAACCATTCTGCATCGATTGCAGAAATTTTCTACACATTGCATACACAATCTAGGCCGTTCACGGCCACTTGTTCGGTAAGTATTGGCTTTTTACAATAATGTGTCATGGGTTTTCGCGTATTTTATATGAGATTTGTGGAACTTGTTTATCCAAGTTTCATACATCTCATATGGGATGAAACAAGTTTGAGGTTCGGTTTATCACATATGCTGAAAAGCAAAAATCTACCAAACCAGTTTTAATGCCAAGGTTAATAAATATTACATCTATATTTCACTGGGAAATAATTCAATAAAATAGTTCAACAATGTCCACATTCTTTGTATATTTCCAAACTACAAATATGTTTAATATTAAACTGATGAGTGGAATAACAAACTGTTGAGTCTCGATAAATGTTTTATTTTACCCCCATAGCAAGTTATACTGGAATCAGCTTGTCCGTCCGTCAAAGTAAGCTACGTTGTGGGTTGTTTTTGATGAAACAATCTCTCTAATATGAGCATGAAAGTTATGCTGGTTATAAATCAGTTTAAATTTAGGTGGTAATTTGAGTTTAATTCATGTTGAACACCATCTCGTGCATTAAAAAAAAAAAAATCCCTACCTACCTACCCTATTTTTTTTCAGCCCGTAACAGGAAACATCCCTTTTATTTTGTTAGGCCCCAGTCTGTTCAATGCTTGTTGGAAATTTTCCAAATCGGGAGTAATAATTATTCTTTAGCGTAAAAACGAAGTATTTATTTTTACTCATTTCCAATGTCAACGTTAGTTAACAAATGCAACTTCGTTTTATGAACAATCACTGTCCCCATGTGTACACACCCTTGTAAATCACTGTCCCCATGTGTACACACCCTTGTAAATCACTGTCCCCATGTGTACACACCCTTGTATATCACTGTCCCCATGTGTACACACCCTTGTAAATCACTGTCCCCATGTGTACACACCCTTGTAAATCACTGTCCCCATGTGTACACACCCTTGTAAATCACTGTCCCCATGTGTACACACCCTTGTAAATCACTGTCCCCATGTGTACACACCCTTGTAAATCACTGTCCCCATGTGTACACACCCTTGTAAATCACTGTCCCCATGTGTACACACCCTTGTAAATCACTGTCCCCATGTGTACACACCCTTGTAAATCACTGTCCCCATGTGTACACACCCTTGTAAATCACTGTCCCCATGTGTACACACCCTTGTAAATCACTGTCCCCATGTGTACACACCCTTGTAAATCACTGTCCCCATGTGTACACACCCTTGTAAATCACTGTCCCCATGTGTACACACCCTTGTAAATCACTGTCCCCATGTGTACACACCCTTGTAAATCACTGTCCCCATGTGTACACACCCTTGTAAATCACTGTCCCCATGTGTACACACCCTTGTAAATCACTGTCCCCATGTGTACACACCATTGTAAATCACTGTCCCCATGTGTACACACCCTTGTAAATCACTGTCCCCATGTGTACACACCCTTGTAAATCACTGTCCCCATGTGTACACACCCTTGTAAATCACTGTCCCCATGTGTACACACCCTTGTAAATCACTGTCCCCATGTGTACACACCCTTGTAAATCACTGTCCCCATGTGTACACACCCTTGTAAATCACTGTCCCCATGTGTACACACCCTTGTAAATCACTGTCCCCATGTGTACACCCTTGTAATCACTGTCCCCATGTGTGCACACCCTTGTAAATCACTGTCCCCATGTGTACACACCTTGTAAATCACTGTCCCCATGTGTACACACCCTTGTAAATCACTGTCCTCATGTGTACACACCCTTGTAAATCACTGTCCCCATGTGTGCACACCCTTGTAAATCACTGTCCCCATGTGTATACACCCTTGTAAATCACTGTCCCCATGTGTATACACCCTTGTAAATCACTGTCCCCATGTGTATACACCCTTGTAAATCACTGTCCCCATGTGTACACACCCTTGTAAATCACTGTCCCCATGTGTATACACCCTTGTAAATCACTGTCCCCATGTGTACACACCCTTGTAAATCACTGTCCCCATGTGTACACACCCTTGTAAATCACTGTCCCCATGTGTACACACCCTTGTATAATATGTTGCTACATTTTATGTCATGTTGATACCTTGTATTGTAGCCTGACATTGAATAAATGTAAATGTTGTTGTTGTTGTTTCTGCGACAAAATACATATATGTTACCGACTTATGATTATTGCTGACTTGTTATTGATTTGGAGTTGGATTGTTAATTATATAATGTAGGATTGAAATCTGTTTCACGGGGTGTAATGTGTACACTTAGTACGTGTTACCATATAACTAGTACGTGCTATGAAATCACTGGTTGCCTATATGAGCGACGCCTCCTGAAGAGATTATATATATATTTTTGTAGATGGCCCACTACTAACAAATTTGTATCTCTTATGAATGCTAACAGCGATAGAGTTATTAACAGTACAGCTAAATTTGTATATCATGCTTTCAAACTTAGAGCACAAATAAGGTAATATATATTACTATGAAGATTCATCCCATGCAGCATTATTTGATTATGACTGGTATATACTGAGTTCTTCCTTGCTAATGCTAGTTATACTTGCGAATTTATGTTTCACCATATTGATTGATGTTTAAGGCTATAAACATGTAAATGTTTTATGCAAATAAACTTTATGTATGATTATTCATTTGAGATGGAGGATAGTGCAATGATACAGACAGAGACCCATTCCAGAGTCACCTCTGGTTCTTTTACGTGCACGGTGTACAGAACCGACACGAGACCTCGGTTTAAAGTCCCATCTGAAAGACTGTTAATTTTACTAGGGTCAGACGGGGGATCGAACCTGCGATCCCTGGAGTACCAGTCCAGCGTGTTACCACTAAATGTAAAGCTGCATCAGTCAATAAATCATTCATATAGACACTAATCAAAAGCTTATTAATAAGTAAATTTTGAACACATAGTACATCCGATTTTTAGGTTTAAAAAGCCTTTTTCAAGGAAAACAAAAATCACCCAGCTGATTCATTTTCTTTAAAATGTTATCTTTTAAGCCGACAATTCGGATGTATAGAGGACCACACACATATAATCAAACGCTCTCCGTTTAGAGCAATTATTAGTGCGCTCGCTTCTCACCAGTGCAACCCGGGTTCTATCCTCGGACCAGGATGTATGTGAGATGGTAGGGTGGTCGCCAGATCGGACAGGTTTGTTTTCTCCGTGTACTCCGGTTTCCAGACACACGAATGACCGCATTTACGCTTTCATCCTCGCCAACGAGAGTGATTAATATAAGTTGTTAAAACTTGCTTCGCAATCGTTGTAAAATAAAATTTAAAAAAACACGTTGATATTAAATGTTAAGTGTTGGACAACAATTGTTAACAAATCGGTCACTTAATCATCAAGAGTGAGGCGACATGTAATTATAATCTATACTCTAATTGGGAGAACAGATCGAATGCATTGTCAATTCCGTTCCTGTAGTTTTATTTAAAGTCGCCTCCATCGAGGCATGTGGGCGAATCGTTTTTCTGGGATGGTTATTGGTCATACAGTGCATCTAGAGACATACCGATGAGACATCTTCTTCCTCTGCTCCAGGCTGACAAGTCCTGTGTGTGTTCTCTTTCTAAAATGGTCGATTGTAGGGCCACACGCCCCATTGTTACTCATCCCGCAGCAGCATATACACGGATCTGACAGTTAGACATATGGTCGCCTCGGTCGCTCCAGGATCTGGCAATATCTCCATCACTTCCGTAAGACGGCGATACTGGAGTGTTTAGTCCATAATTGATTATGGCAGTTATGGATTTCGAAACAATTTATCCATGGTTGAAGAGTATCAATAATAAGTATTAACCCTTTGGTGAGTACACATTTGGATGCGTAACGTCGCGTCTGATCAGGATCTATGTTGTTTGCTATTCAGCCAAATGTTTTAGATCCACTATCCGAATAGCAAACAAAGTTTACAAAAGTGATCTTATCTTATCTTATCTATATATTGTACAGTACATAATTATGTTTCCGTTAAATGCTATGTGTGCTAAATATAAAGAAAGATGAGAAAGTGTGAGTAGTATGCTTAGTATTATCTTTTTCCCCAATAAATGCATGTATCTATTATAGTATATCAACCATGTGTCGTGAACATTTGTGTGTGTTTGTTAGTGTCTGTTTAATGTGTTATCTCTAATCTTAAAACCTTTTATATAGAATAGTACAAGTTTGTTCAAGTAAGACCTTTTTATCGGAATTCAATAAAGCAATACATTTAAACAAATTTGGATGTTGTGAAAAATACTTTTTGTAAATAAGTATGTCGTAGAGTGGACAACTTAATACGAAATGATATTTCTCTTCTATGTCGTTCAATGGACACAATTCACATTTACGTTGGCTTCTTTCAACTCAACACTAACTTACGTTTGTAATATATACACTATTTTATAACAGCAACACTTTCTGATCTATTATTAATTTAAATTACCACATAAACCCATATACGGTATATTTCATTTATCTATTATAATAATGTTAATTTAGCATAAAACTGTAAAACCAATGGCTAAATTGCGCTGAATGGTGGAATGTTTCTAGTTATGCATTTCCATATAAGTTAGATAGCGATATTTGTCTATAACTGGGGATGTCCCTTCAAGCTTAACGCAGTCTCGCCATATATATGCCTGATCAAACACACACACGTACGCTCGCCCATATGGTTCGCCGGAGGCGAGGGTAAATAAGCTCAATCATCATCATCACACACACGTATGTGCATAACAGTCTTAGAGTCGTTGGCGTGCCATTCATGCTTCTAATTCCCATAGCAACCCGCAACAGTATTGATGTGCATTATATAGCCGTACTTTGTTGACAAAACTATTAATATTATTTATAGTGATGTGTGCGGGCATTAGAGAGAGAGGCATGGCCAACTAAGCTGTAGCAGAAACTGTAATGCGCTTATATATAGGACTCCTTGAACCAGCTAATTACTCCACTATCTCCCCAACCTATATTGGTCGATGGAAGAGACACTAGCGACGAAGCTCAATTGGAAATATTACATTTGGTATCAGACTTGTATTCATACGGATGGCATTGCGTGCTGCGCGGTACTGCTACCGAGCTCGAGAATATATCGGAACAAAGCGGCTATACCAATACTGTTCTATCAGCTTCTGTATGGATAGTTTTAAATTTCGATTTAATTTAGTTTTTTTATGTGCTTAGAATAAAGGAACGACACTCCCATTTATGACAGTGTTTATATTCATTTACTTTGGAATTTCAATGCAATCTAGATTTGTTTATGTGCTTAGAATTGATGAGAGTCGGTTTGATTCATCACTGTGATACATTCATGCAGTGGAATTTACGGTGTGCATTTTAGTGGATGACTGTTTAAGAGGTAAGTGTTCGATGTACAGTAAACAGCCACGATAGTGTATTATATGTATTGCGGTCCATGCATATAACAACGCCAACGAATATCTACAGTATATTTCCAAATATTGTAGTGAGAATTCAGAGCTTTTACGGCATGTACACCTTTAAGCACCCATGTAGGAACCATATATGTAAATAGTGTTTGATATGTAAAAACGGTGTTATATGTAAAAAACAAAAACAAATTGTGTTGACATTTGGGTTTGGGGTGCTCCCACCAAGACAATTTGGAAAACGAGAACGTCTAAGACGCGATTTCCAGGTACACATGTCACTATTTCAATTGCCGCACGTTGCACAAGTAACCGGTTCAAAGGATGCCCGGGCCTACATATGATTTTGCAAAATAAACTAATATTGGGGCCGCCACTTGAACCCTATGGGACCCCAGCTGCGACTCCTCTGCGCGACATGTGTATGTTGAAGCAAGCTGTGCATCATATCTTTATGTGTTTGATTGATAACGATGTTCCTGATCATTTAAAAACAACTGGAAATGAGCATAGTACATGTATGCTTCGTATCGTAATATGTTAACATATTAAATAAAATGATTTGCTTTGTCAGTAAGTTATTGCTAGAGCCGCGACATAGTGAGATATGAATATGAACTATTTAGCATTGAGAAGCGGATGGCTAATGTTGTCAGAACTTGTGACTTTGCTAATTATGTATCGGTTATACGAATGTTATTGTTTTATACATGTATATAGAGCAATAAAATATTATCAAATCAAATTGAGAAAGGTTCCGAAATACTAAGGTTGGGAATTATTTGAAATACTTATTTTACAACGATTGCGAAGAACGTTTTAACAACTTATATTAATCACTCTCGTTGGCGCGGATGAAAGGGTGTATGTGGTCGTTCGTATGGGAGGAAACCCGAATACCCGGAGAAAACCCATCTGTCCGATCTGGCGACAACCGTACCATCTCACATACTTCCCGGTCCGAGGATCAAACCGAGAAGCGAGCGCGCTAACCACTGCGCTAATCGGAAATTATATGTAATACATATATCTGAAATAGGAGACCATACTGTACATAATGGACGCTACCATACTTCCACATACATACATCAACAAAGTCTCTATACTATTATGTTATGCAGCCGGACCATATATAAGTGTGCGCTTAGGAAAATTGCCGGATTCCAGACATTCACAGTTTCCTTTAAATATTTAATCATTTTACTCGAAAACAGGCATTTAGTGCAGGAAGACCATGACATATTTTCAATATGTTAGGTAATACACACCCAATAATTATATTACATACAATAGATTTATCATGTGTTGTTTACAAATACATGTATGTATATACATGTGTTATATCATACTATATTATTACAATTGCATAATGTGATGTGTTTTATACTTTGATAAGTACCGTCACTTGTAACTCATTTATGAGTGGCAATGTACTATATCATGTATTATTTTAATGTTGTTCTGTTGTTGTTGTACATTGATGAGACATAAATAAATAAATAAATAAATATACAATATTGATGGCAGCACATTAATCATTAAGAACGTGATCTGAAGCTGATGATCACGATGATGACGCTACCTGGGAGCTCTATGTAGAGAAACGTTTCATATTTTACGGTTGCACTATTTGACAATATTCCATCTTCCATATTCCATCTTCCATCCTCCATATTCCATCTTCCATATTCCACCGTCCATCTTCCATCGTCCATCTTCCATCTTCTATCTTCCATCTTCCATATTCCATCGTCCATCTTCTATCTTCCATCTTCCAGCGTCCATCGTCCATCTTCCATCTTCTATCTTCCATCTTCCATCTTCCATCATCTTCCATCGTCCATATTCCATCTTCTATCTTCCATCATCTTCCATCTTCCATCTTCATCATCTTCCATCTTCTATCTTCCATATTAATATTCCATCTTCTATCTTCCACCTTCCATCGTCCATATTCCATCTTCCATCTTTCATCACTAATCTTCCATCGTCCATCTTCCATCTCCCATCGTCTATCTTCCATCTTCCATCACTAATCTTCCATCGTCCATCTTCCATCGTCCATCATCCATCTTCTATCTTCTATCGTCCATCTTCCATCGTCCATATTCCATCTTCCATCGTCCATCTTCCATCTTCTATCTTCCATCTTCCATCGTCCATCGTCCATCTTCCATCTTCTATCTTCCATCTTCCATCTTCCATATTAGCACAATAATCATTAAGAACGAGATCTGAAGATGATGAATCAATACATAGTCATAAGTTGTAACCTTGCGCCTCCGTGCTCGAGTGGTTAATGTAGCTGACATCAAACCACTTGCCTCTCAAACTGGAGTATCAAATCCGCATGTGAGGAAGCTGTTCGGCTGGTTCTCGGCAGGTCAATGAGGAAGCTATTCGACTGGTTCTCGGCAGGTCAATGAGGAAGCTGTTCGGCTGGTTCTCGGCAGGTCAATGAGGAAGCTGTTCGGCTGGTTCTCGGCAGGTCAATGAGGAAGCTTTTCGACTGGTTCTCGGCAGGTCAATGAGGAAGCTATTCGACTGGTTCTCGGCAGGTCAATGAGGAAGCTATTCGACTGGTTCTCGGTAGGTCAATGAGGAACCTGTTCGGCTGGTTCTTGGCAGGTCAATGAGGAAGCTATTCGGCTGGTTCTCGGCAGGTCAATGAGGAAGCTATTCGACTGGTTCTCGGTAGGTCAATGAGGAAGCTATTCGGCTGGTTCTCGGCAGATCAATGAGGAAGCTATTCGGCTGGTTCTCGGCAGGTCAATGAGGAAGCTATTCGGCTGGTTCTCGGCAGGTCAATGAGGAAGCTATTCGGCTGGTTCTCGGCAGGTCAATGAGGAAGCTATTCGGCTGGTTCTCGGCAGGTCAATGAGGAAGCTATTCGGCTGGTTCTCGGCAGGTCTCAGTGGTTATACCAGGATCCATCCGTGTCTGAAAAGCTGCCCAGAGAGGCATTAGGAATATTCCATATTCCATCCATCTTCTATCTTCCATCTTCCATCTTCTTTCTTCTATCTTCTATATTCCATCTTCTATCTTCAATCTTCCATCTTCTATCTTCCATCTTCCATCATCTTCCATCGTCCATATTTCATATTCCATCTTCTTTCTTCCATCTTCCATCATCTTCCATCTTCTATCTTCCATCTTCTATCTTCCATCGTCCATATTCCATCTTCCACCGTCCATCTTCCATCGTCTATCTTCCATCGTCCATCTTCCATCTTCTATCTTCCATCTTCCATCGTCCATATTTCATATTCTATCTTCCATCGTCCATATTCCATCTTCCACCGTCCATCTTCCATCGTCCATCTTCCATCGTCTATCTTCCATCGTCCATCTTCCATCTTTTATCTTCCATCGTCCATCTTCCATCTTCCATCTTCTATCTTCTATCTTCAATCTTCCATCTTCTATCTTCCATCTTCCATCTTCCATCTTCTATCTTCCATCTTCCATCATCTTCCATCGTCCATATTTCATATTCCATCTTCTTTCTTCCATCTTCCATCATCTTCCATATTCTATCTTCCATCTTCCATCGTCCATATTTCATATTCCATCTTCCATCGTCCATATTTCATATTCCATCGTCCATATTTCATATTCCATCTTCTATCTTCTATCTTCCATCTTCCATCGTCCATATTCCATCTTCCATCATTAATCTTCCATCTTCCATCGTCCATATTTCACTTTTCTATCTTCTATCTTCCATCTTCCATCGTCCATATTCCATCGCCCATCTTCCATCTTCCATCGTTTATCTTCCATCGTCCATCTTCCATCTTCTATATTCCATCTTCCATCACTAATCTTCCATCACTAATCTTCCATATCTAATCTTCCATTTTCCCTCATGATAACAGTCTTGTAATTCTATTTATTGAATGGCTATGTACGGTGTTAATTTGATATGTATTTTATATTTGCTGTAATGTACATATATATGAGACTGAAATATAGATGAATACTAAACTACAGTCTACATCTACATGTCGAATTCCGTCGGACCGAACAAAATACTTCGACATAGCCGAAGTTTGACATAACGAAATTATACATAAACGTAGCCAGTTATATGTAAATGATAGTGTCTGAAACGGGACATTCAGACTTTTAGATAACCGGATAATTCGACATAACCGAATTTGACATAACGGATGTAGACTGTGCTGTGACCTCGGGAAGATCATGTTCAGAAAGCGGTACAGATGTGTTAACAAGCTTATCTAGGAAGTGTGGACGTATCTTAATGAGCAACATCATGCTTTGCTCTCAATATCACACTAATTGGTAGCTTGCTCTGCGTCACATGTTGGTTTATCGTCGCGTATAAACACTTCCTTTATGGTCGTATTGTTTTAGTGGAATCATATGCTAAGGCTATGTATATATTACATGTATATACATGTATATAATACACAGCATTATAATAATGGCAAATGATAATGGTTTGGGCCGCAAGTTTTGAACAACATTAGTAATTGGCCCTTCGTTCCCTAGCCTGGGTTCCTGTCTGTCGATTTTTCGGCGTGTGTGTTTTACGTTTATTTATCGTCGCTACCGGTTGCCCATATGAGCGACGCCCCCTGAAGAGATTAGTTATTTTAGATGTTGGAGGATAGTGCAATGATACAGACAGAGACCAATTCCAGAGTCTCATCTGGTTCTTTTCCACTGGACTACAGATCCGATTTTTCGGCGTAAATGAGAGTGATTAATATAAGTTGTTAAAACTTGCTTCACAATCGTTGTAAAATAAATAAAGTTTAAGCTGTCGATTTTTCACTTTTTGACTTCTGGCAATATGGCATGTTGATATTATCAGAAACTCAATACGGCTCAATTAATGGTATTGGTGTAAATATATATTGTATATGACTGATCAGGCAAAATAAATCAACGCCTGTGCCCAGGCTAGTCCATCCCGTGAGAGTATGTTGAACTAAGTGAACTACGTGCGACTATATTAGTATTGACATGGAATTTAATAAGAACAGTCTGTATATTTAAGAAATCTACGCACAAGAACGACACACTCGGGTTATTCTGCGATATACCACGGTTGATACTTATTATTTCGATTCTAACACGACTTACTTCTAATAATTTTAGACGAGAATCAAAGGAGTATTTTCTTCAAACGCGGTGCTACTCCGCTGCATTTGGCTTTCGAAATGTCCTCCCGCGTAAGGGGTGATGACGTTATTTTTATGGAAAATATCAATCTAGTGCATAAATGAACACAATTTGTAACTGATCAATAATTTTATTTATTTTGTCAAATAAAACTGTACAGAATAGTAACTGAAACGTTACTTAACAGAAAAACAAGACGGACAAGAGATTATCTGATTCTAAAAATAGCTCACATCCGCGAATTCCCACGGTAGTATTTACAAACATCACTTGACTTTCATTCATAAAACTTTACACGCATTGTATAAATGGAATAGCCAAAACACGGTGCGCGCGCAGCATAGTTCAAGGTAGGTATATCGCAGAATAACCCGAGGTAGATTTTACTCTACAAATATGTATGTTATTATCTGGGTCGTGTTAGAATATATTATAGCTTTATTCTGGTAACATAGAATGTATCTAATCAAAAGGTAGTTGAAGTAGTGTCGGAAAGATAAAAAATACTATTCAAATGTTCATACGGTTGATGCTAGGTTCCGTTCCACAGATATGTGACCACGTGCTGAGCCCGACCAGAAGTCATATACTCCTAATTGTTGTTGTTAAAATGAGAATACATTATGATCGTGTACATATAATATGCATAAGCACTATTCAATATTGCTGCATGGTATTATCAGAACAGAACAGAACAGAACAGAACTTTATTCGATTTTTTACTTGAACATTGTGGTTCGCTGGTGACTATTAGCTTATATGACCACTATTTTGAGGGGCAACCTTACCCGATCAGCTAACAAATCGAGTTATATACCAAAATGTTTGTAATGTCTGAAGTTTGTCACACATACATTTGCATAAATCGTGGCGTTCGGAGAAATCCAAGATGGCGTCCAAAATGGCTGCCATAAATTGAGAGTCAACTTAAAGGATTATAAATGGTACAGAAGGTTACATTTTGTGATTTTATTTCACTTTTTTGTATTCATGTTTAAGAATATACATAGTAAATTGGATTTTATGCCATTTTTCAAAGAAATTATTGTAACATTTAAGAAAAGTATGCAAATTTACCGATTAAAAGGCTCACATTTAAGGGTTACGGGTGGTATTTTAAATTTTAGTTCCGAGCCTTTGGTGTAAATCATGAGTAAGTATGTTTAAAATGAAAGTGTAGATCAAAATTATTAAAATAATGGCTTCTTGGTGGAAAATAGATGGAAACTATGAATATATAAGCTTTTATAAGTGGGTGGGGGTAATTTAATATGCATTTAGCTGTAGAAGTATAGCTAGTTATTACAGTTTTTTGTTGATGTATTATTTGTACATTAATTTAATTACTTATTTATGTTGGGCATGTAATATGTGACACACACAATTGGTAACAATCCACGTGACGATGGCGTCCAAAATGGCCGCTGTATAGTTTACAATATACAACTTTAATTTACGTGAAGTCAATGTTGATTACAAACAAAACGTAATGGAAAATGTATGTTTATTTGTACAGAAGTTTTAGACTGTTTGTAAGAGACCAACGCCATTTCTGAACCCACCAGTACAGCTGGAAGAACTTAGCTGTATTGAACCACATAACGCATAACTTATGCGATTAAAGTAGATCATGTATACTATTGGAAGGGGTACATTAATCAACATGGATGATGACAGATCTGAACCGTTACCTCATTGGATGGTATTTCTCATGTACAACCTGACTGTATATGTGATTCAGCAGACATTATATTCAATCCAATCAGCATGACCCCTCCAAATGATTGCAAAACTGTCTACACAACACTTAAACGTACAAAGGAGCAACAGAATGCCCTTGGCCAAACAGTTTGTCCAATATTATTTAACATGGGATTGCTATCCAAGGCCTTGGAAGTAGTTTGGGCTCAGCCTAAGGAGTTTGTAGGGGTTGTACCATTAGAAGGTGGTATGCATTACATGATGTGCTTGTTTGGAGGTATTGGTACATCTATGGTGATACTGGGCTTAAAGATCTACTGGTGGAGTCTGGTGTGTTTGCTAAACGTACAGCTGAACATATTCGTTCTGGGAAAGATTTTGATAGAGTGTTGCGAGCTATTATCATGATTGATGAGGTATTGAATAGGAGATTCATTCTGCAGTTTTATACTTGGGCTGAGAAGAACTCTACATCTATCCCTTCTAGTTTATCTCAGAATTTGAGAGATCTCAAAATACGTTATGTGTGTGTGGTTAATGATACCCTAGAGTTAATTGAACATATTGTTATGTCCTTAATTGAACAGTTCAGGTCTGAAGGCGGGTCAGCTTCACCACTGTTTAGATGCTGGGATGATTACCTAAATGAAGGTTCAAATCCCTTGAAACTCTACCTAGCATCTTCAAGACATGCTATGTGGGATGTGCACCAATTTTCACCAAGCTGCTGCTCTTTGTTGCATCAAACCGGACTATCTACTCCGGATACATGACATACATGGTTCTCAAAATGAATCGTCTACCTGATCAGTTATCATACAGTTTTGAAAAAAGCTTGTTTGTTACCATATTGATGCAGGGATCATTCAATTCCGTGTGGATAGATTATGTTCGGGACTTATAGAAACAAAGTTGTGAAGACTTCAGGTGGCATTATTGGCTAACCCATAATCACAGCGCACGTACACGCTGGTTTCTGTATCACCCATTAACGGCAAAATATACATACAGACATACAGTTCTAGTATCATATACTAGTAAACATCACACTGAAACACAATATCACATAGCACCATATGACAATGAAGATGTAAATCACATGTTTGGTATGTTCCAAAACAATTGTATAGACCCTCACAAAGCAGTTCTCCAACAACTGTGTTGGTGAACTTTGCAACTGGTGTTGAGGCATTACAAGAGGTAGAAAGTAGTATGTTGGGTTGTCATGATACAGGTAAGAGACTGTTACATTCTTTTGTACAAGAACGATTAATACGTGAACAGGATCAAGAAACTTCAAAGGAATTATTTGATCCTTTGCCAGGACTAATGATCAAACCATGAAAAGTCCTAAGTCAACTTATAAGACTAAATCTAAATATTTGCAAATAAATGGCTATAAGATGTACTTGTGGCTGTTAGCCATCCACTGCACCTGGTCATGTCATTTGAAAATTCACCAGTTCCAATTAGTTTGTTTTCTGATGATGACACAATGATGTCTGCAGAACATACATGGGCCAGACTGTATCATTTATGATGCTATGGCTACAATTTAAATGCTTCAACTACCACATAATGTTAAACCAACGTATCTACATATGGCAGCTGGTTTCTGGAGCTACATACATTAGAGCAATAGGGTTGTTGCTAATGTACACATTGTCTTTGACAGATACATAGCAACTAGTCTTAAGTCTCAAATCCGTCAACAACCAGGTGAAAATATTTCTAGCAATACAACAGTCTCCATTCAATACAATATGGCCATTCCAGAATGGAAAAGGATACTAATTAACAGAAAAAGTGAGATAACTAAGTTACACACAAAGTACTGGTATAGAGGTTTATGTATATGGTGGAAAACAAAGCGCTGAGAGTATCGTGTGATGCTGTATCGTTCATCGATGTAATTGAGTCCAATAAAGAAGCGGACACTCGGATTATTCTACATCTAGCATGTGCAACATCTCCTTCTGTTCGAAATGTTGCTGTTGTTAGCCCCTGACATCTTGGTCTTGCTTGTGCACCACTTCAACAAACTTGGTGTTGAATAGTTGTACTTTAAAACAGGCAGACAAATCAGACAAAGCATACATATTGATTTATCTAGATACATTCCTGTTCATTCAGTGGTTGCTAATTTATTACCTGATGAAAGAAAGATTGTGCTCCCTGTATATTGTCCAACAGGCTGCAACACGTATTCCTCCTTTTTCGGAATCGGGAAGAAAATGTATTTACGGTCATGTCAAACCATGCTGAGCAACTTTCTGATACCTCAGATCTTGGTAAAACACCATGTCACCTCAAGCAAAATCGTCTGCTGTTGTCTTTTGTTGCGAAAAAATAGTGAACTCGAAAAGGCTTGATTGAAACCATAAAAAGCTGCCATCAACAGACGATAGCTTTGTGTTATATTTACTTCGATGTACCTATCAATGGTTGATTTGGAGAGGAGCTTTAGAAGCAAAGTTGCCTTTTCCTGATCCAACAGATTTTGGATATATTTCTGACCCTCAAAACTGGTATGTTTACTACTCATATGATGGCCCAGTTTGTTGCACCACCTGAACTTCTGGGTGATTTAATGTGTATATGCCAAGCTGAGTGTAATGTTGATTGTGTTTGCTCAAGCAATGAACAACCATGTGCCATAGCATGTGAATGTAGAAGTTCCCTAGATGAAGTGGCTTTTAGTAATATGTATACTTCTAAACCCCGATTTTAGTGGCATACATTATATTATAAAGTGAAACAAAACATAAATTGGTTTTGATTGTTCTTTTGCTTGTTCTTTGCGTCTCATATTACAACAAATGAGATCCACATGTTTCACTTGCTATATACTTTCTAAACTATGGCGGCCATTTCTCCGAACGCCACGATTTATGCCAATTTATGCCGCATGTGTGACAAACTTCAGACATTTACAAACAGTTTGGTATATAACTCGTTTTGTTAGCTGACCGGGTAAGGTTGAGCATTTCGTATAGCCTGAACGGCACCTAACCATTACATTCATCGTCATCTATGCTATATATAGAACATGCTTTAGTATGTACAGCGAGAGTGAAATAATATAGACATTACATAAATTGGGAAAGTAAGCGCTGCAGCACTTCACTATAACAACAATATTTAAAACATGCTAAGTGATTGTGTCTCTGTTTAAATGCTTTAATACAAAATAGAGCTAGTCTGTTTAGTAATGTTGCGCTAGTTGTATTCACAAGTCCAATACACTTCCACATACCTGGATGATTTAAAAATGTTTTCTTAAAATACCATATACTGGAAATATTAATACAAAATGATATTCGTCTTCAATATCATTTCGTTCACATAAAGTACATTTTCTTTAATTTCTTTCAATATGATTGTGTCTTCCAGATTCAATATTCAACTGGTGAGATGGTAATCTTACAGTAGCTATAGCACCTGAAACCGAATATAGCGTTATATGTAGATGAATGTTTAATGTATAAACACTTGATCTACAAATGACAAGTACAAATTGGGCTACACATCGTATTTATCAGGGTTCAGGATGCATGTAGTTTATACTGAGAAACAAAAAAGACATACATTTATATCATGACATGTGGATTGAACTGAAAGCTAAAAACTTACGGTAATTCACAATTTACACAGGACTTACCCTAGCTTGGGTTCCAGTCTGTCGATTTTTCACTTTTTAACTTCTGGCAAAATGACAGTTGATATGATCAGAAACTCAATACGGCCCAATTAATAGTCTAGGTGTTAAAATATATTTATTTGATTGACCAGGCAAAATATATGCGAGTATCCATTTCATATAGTAAGATCTTAGTTTGGCATATACACATTTAATTAGCTCGATTGCGAAACAAGTTCTTACAACTTATATTAATCACTCTCGATACCTCATTCCTGATGGAGTCCATCGCCACGAGGAGAGAGAAGAGGCAACGTGGAATTTAAATGCCACAATCGTAATGGCGCCAGCGGGGCTCGAACTCCGGACAGTTCGCACCTTAAGCGAACGTACTACCACAGCGTTATCACGACACCCACTATTAAGATATAAGCATCAAACGACCCAATATGTAAAATATTGGCACTGATTTCGGCGCCATGTTCCTCACACAGTCCATCATGTTATATAATGGATAGTTTGTTTTGTTTATATCCTATACATAACCACCGTGTAAGTACCACGTCTACGAACATATAATATAAAACAAACTCCCCTTCTCTGTGTCCAGACATTCCAGAGGAAATCACTACTGTTCATATACGTTGTGTACTATTAATTGGGCTGTTTATGACGCGTCTTTTACTCCGTTGATTTAATGGCGAATCTTTAGACAAATGTTATAAATGTAACCATAATTATGTTCTTGATGTAGAAGTCATCCGGACATTGTTGAGATATACCATTATAGAAGAGTTACGTTAATGTAGTGGGCGATAATTGTTTATTGGACCATGCATTAACTATTTTTATCATACCTTAACACACTGCTGTGGCGTCATACCTTTGTACTTGCAATCGATTATTATTAATATTGGACTGGTGTCAAAAGGCCAGAGTATTATATTAATTTCTACGCGTACATGTACGAAAGTAACAATTTTAATTAGTCAAAATGTGGATCGTTCAAATACCGCCATGTGAAACATGTATGGTAATATGGTGACGGACACTAATCTCAACAAAGCATCAATACAAAACATTACAAAGTGAAACATGTAAGGTAATATGGTGACGGACACTAATCTCAACAAAGCATCAATACAAAACATTACAAAGTGAAACATGTATGGTAATATGGTGACGGACACTAATCTCAACAAAGCATCAATACAAAACATTACAAAGTGAAACATATATGGTAATATGGTGACGGACACTAATCTCAACAAAGCATCAATAAAAAACATTACAAAGTGAAACATGTAAGGTAATATGGTGGCGGACACTAATCTCAACAAAGCATCAATACAAAACATTACAAAGTGAAACATGTATGGTAATATGGTGACGGACACTAATCTCAACAAAGCATCAATACAAAACATTACAAAGTGAAACATGTAAGGTAATATGGTGACGGACACTAATCTCAACAAAGCATCAATACAAAACATTACAAAGTGAAACATGTATGGTAATATGGTGACGGACACTAATCTCAACAAAGCTTCAATACAAAACATTACAAAGTGAAACATGCATGGTAATATGGTGACGGACACTAATCTCAACAAAGCATCAATACAAAACATTACAAAGTGAAACATGTAAGGTAATATGGTGACGGACACTAATCTCAACAAAGCATCAATACAAAACATTACAAAGTGAACATGTATGGTAATATGGTGACGGACACTAATCTCAACGAACAGTTATGGGAGATATACATAAACAAAAACAACGCACACAAAAACAACCCAACTAGAATTAAACATATGTTTAGATATTGACAAATGATCGACGACGTTCAAATGCTTTATCAACGACCGTAACCACTCCGTCACTCGGCCACCGTGACACCCCTGAATAGTAGTACACACGTGACCATGAATGTATTGCTTCGTTCGTCGTACAGAGCTTTAACAGTCTTAGCAAGTGTGTACTAAATACAATGGCACTATTGCAATAGCCATTGCACACATGTATCAATGTGAAATCTAATCTACCAGGTAAATATCCATGTTTAACATGTGTAGTGAGGCCTCTAATTCAACGCATACACCAGCACATGGCTATTCTAAAATAGTAAACTACTATGTCTAAACAAATTATTCAATAAATATAATCAAATATATGTCTTGCGATTGTCGACATATGACATAAGTCGTATCAGTACGACATTTAACCCCACAACAATACGTTAGATCAACATACATTTAACGAACAGCTGATAGCTTCTTCACATGAACGAATTCGACCCCTAGTGTAATTCGAATTTACAGCGGAGAAGGCAACGATCATAGAGAACGTGCTAAATCTCTCCTTTGAAAATTAGTCTACACCTGCTGGCAAATATGTGTTCAATACATAGCTGCTCGCGTGACAAGACACACCGCTCCATGCATTTCACAAAATAGAACTAATTCATTATTTATTTGGTTGCATCTCGCATGTTCTATGCCAATTTAGTAAGGTCAAGCAACTCAAACACATCCTCATTGAGATGTATGTTTTATCTGAGACCGGATATGTGTCTGTCGAATATTAAGACCGCATATGTGAGGTACTCGCACACTGTGTGTGACACTATGTACTATGCAGTTGACATGCTACGTGAGGTACTCGCACACTGTGTGTGACACTATACACTATGCAGCTTACATGCATGCCATGTTACGACCACCAGTACATAATTATTTAAAGCACTCTTTCTTAAACCCATTTTAGTTGACAGTATATCGACATGCGAGTATACGTGTAGTTGATCGAAGCATTATGATTATAATTCAATAATAGACGACCGCCTCCGTGGTCGAGTTGTTAAGGTGGCTGATACTACAGTAACCTATCATCACTGATGGTCACGCGTTCGAGCCCCGCTCAGGTTGATGTACCAAGTATTAGGTAACCAGGAAAGGTGTTGTTAACTAAATATACACGTTAGTAGTGCAATTGTTAAGACATTGGACTGTGAATCCAGGGATCGCAGGTTCGATCTTCCGTCTGACCGTAATAATATTAGCAGTATTTCAGATGACTTTAACCGATGCCTCGTATCGGTGCGTTACAGCGTGCACGTAAATGAATCAGAGGATACTCTGGAATGTGTGTCTGTCCTTGCACTTCCATAATATAAAATGACTAATATATGCATGGTATTGCTCAAATGGGCAACCTATAGTGACAATAAATAAACGTAAAATCGTGCAATAGTGGTCAGTTATCCAGTTGTTGTTGTTGTTATTATTATATACAAATCTATTTTAGTTCGATTGCGAAACAAGTTTTAATCACTCTCGAGACCTCATTCATGATGAAATCCATCGCCACGAGGAAGAGAGAGAGGAGGCAACGTGGAATTTAAATGCCTTGCCTAAGGGCACAATCGTAACGGCTCCTGCGGGGCTCGAACTCCGGACAGTTCGCACCTGCAGCGAACGCACTACCACTGCATACGCTATCACTGATTTCCACGAACGTAGTTTCCTCTGGTTCGTGTACATGCACGGTGTAAAATACCGACGCGAAGTCACGATTTAAGGTCCATAATATTTGTGTCAGATGTGGGGGGGGGTCGACATTAGAAACCGTTACGTCTACCAGAGTGATATTTGAAATGGCCTATTGTTTATATATTCCTATTAGTATGTGAATTCCGCTGTGTATGATATGAGAACACAATAATGTAAATGTTTACTTGGGAGCGTATGTTCGGTATCAGTGTATATAGAAGGAGGTTAGTTTATACAAATTTGTGTTAGCGCGATTGCGAAACAAGTTCATACAACTTATATTAATCACTCTCGAGACCTCATTCCTGATGGAATCCATTGCCACGATATAGAGATAAGAGGCATGTTGAACTTAAATGCCTTGCCTAAGGGCATACTCGTAATATTTTAACAACAAATGCATTAATATAACATTCCTGGATACATAGATATACGAGTTTACATGAGTGGTGATTTCATACCAACGTTAATTGAAACGAGCTTTGGAATTGTGCTATTAATCGAGCCTTTGTCAGGAAAATTCCAAAACGACTTTCACAAAATATGGCATGAAATCACCACGTGTGTAAGATCATGTGCATCACACCAACACAGTAACCATACATTTGAAAAAGAACCATTTAAAATATGTATGCTGCCATGTATACATTGGTCCGGCGTTCGAGCCCCGCTGGAGCCGTTACGATTGTGCCCTTATGCAAGGCATTTAAATTCCACGTTGCCTCTTCTCTCTCCTTTGTGGCGATGGATTCCATCAGGAATGAGGTCTCTCGAGTGATTTATATAAGTTGAAATAACTTGTTTCGCAATAGAGCTAAAATAAATGTGTATATAAACATTGAGCGTTATTAGATATCAAGGAAATCAGTAAGGTAAATCCGTAGTAAATAGTCTCTGATAATCAAACAACCGTACGCAAATAATCCACACAATACAGTGTATTCACTTATCCGCTTATTAGCCTGGGAACAGGTGTTGATATATTTTGCGTTGTCAGTCATATACATATATTTTTATCACCGAGACCATTAATTGGGCCGTATTGAGTTTCTGATCATATCAACTGTCATTTTGCCAGAAGTAAATTGGTGAAAAATCGACACACTGGAACTCAAGGCTAACCGCTAGTGCATATTTAACATTGTATTGATTATCAATAAGTAAAGCATGATGGCATAGCTGCAAACTATATGTCAGATGTGTCAAACTGACAGTGTACGTATTTGGATTTTGAACCAGAAGCCTATGGTAGATATAACATTCGATCACAGTCAAAAATGTGTCAGTGATCACCTCTATTAAGCAGTCAACCTATATTAAGCAGCCAGTTTCCAGATTCCAAATATGTTTGTTTCATTATACACATGACCTGTACTAAGCAGCCACTTTCTGTGATTCCCATGGCTGGCTGCTTAACACAGGTTTGACTTTAATTGTAAAATAGCTGCTGCAGTCGCTAGCACGCCCTTCGCCAATGTTGCCAATTATCTTAAATATGCATGTGCACGAGCAGTGGAATTGGAAGCACATCAGTCACATATTGCCATTTTGTGGAGATAATTTCCATTAGCTAATAGAGCTTTCCATTCAATCCACTTGGCATTGTATTTATACATAGACATCCCACCATTTCCTAATAAACACATACTCACCAATGACCAAACCTACAACACAGGAACGCTATTATGTGCAGCAAAACGCACGTCATTATTACAATGGACACACATGGAGAAAATCTCAATATGCTTTAAGCTTCCGATTTAATCCATTTTCGTTTTGTATACAATGTATAATATTATGTAATGTACATTATTATCGAATAAATATGTTTAAAGCATCCATCATTGTAACCAAATGTTAACAAATAATTTACGACGTTCGAACGATTTGAAAGCATATAAAATATATTTTCTAATTACATTAAAAAAGAGATTTCAGTATGTTGATGATTTGATGATATCAGCAGCAGCAGCAGCAGCAGCAGCAGCAGCAGCAGCAGCAGCAGCAGCAGCAGCAGCAGCAGCAGCAGCAGCAGCAGCAGCAGCAGCAGCAGCAGCAGCAGCAGCAGCAGCAGCATCAGCAGCAGCAGCAGCAGCAGCAGCAGCAGCAGCAGCAGCAGCAGCAGCAGCAGCAGCAGCATCATCATCATCATCATCAGCAGCAGCAGCATCATCATCATCATCATCATCATCATCATCATCATCATCATCATCATCATCATCATCATCATCATCATCATCATCATCATCATCATCATCATCATCATCATCATCATCATCATCATCATCATCATCATCATCATCAGCATCATCATCATCATCATCATCATCATCATCATCATCATCATCATCATCAGCAGCAGCAGCAGCAGCAGCAGCAGCAGCAGCAGCAGCAGCAGCAGCAGCAGCAGCAGCAGCAGCAGCAGCAGCAGCAGCAGCAGCAGCAGCAGCAGCAGCAACAGCACCAGCAGCAGCATCAGCATCAACATCATCACAGCAGCAGCAGCAACAGCAGCAGCAGCAGCAGCAGCAGCAAAAAGAAAAAGCAAAAGCAGCATCAGTACCACCATCAGCAGCAGCAGCATCATCATCATCATCATCAGCAGCAGCAGCAGCAGCAGCAGCAGCAGCAGCAGCAGCAGCAGCAGCAGCAGCAGCAGCAGCAGCAGCAGCAGCAGCAGCAGCAGCAGCAGCAGCAGCAGCAGCAGCAGCAGCAGCAGCAGCAAAAGCAGCATCAGCATCATCATCATCACCACTACCACCATCATCATCATCATCATCATCATCATCAATATCGTCATCATTAACATAATCATCATCATCATCATCAATATCATCATATTATCATCATGAACAGCGTTACATGTTATCATATTGATTATCATGTTCTAGGCAACATTATTTCCTAATATTTTCTTATTTATCTTATTCACAACGGACGAATAATATACTGAACATTTGCATAAGTTAATCATTCGTCAAATGTCAACAAACAATGCTTTAAACTTGAAGTTGTATAATTATTCTGGTTCAATATCATAGGGCAACAGGCCCGACTTCCAATGTACACAGATTTAACGGTGTCTTGTGAATAAAATCACCAGTTTAGCTTTTTAGAGGTGCATATCATGTACTTAAAACACTGCTGTGACGTCATACCTTTGTACTTGCAGTCCATTATTATTAATATTGGACTGTTGTGAAAAGGCCAGAGTATTATATTAAATACTACGAGTAAATGTACGAAATTAATTAATTAGTAGGATCTTGTTATATAAGTGTGTGTTTTAAGCAAGATATAAACCTCAAACGGATTCAATATGTTAAATATCGGTACAGTCTTCAGCGATACGCACCGCACACAGTCCAATATTTTACATATTGGATCGTTTTCGGCTTATATCCTATACGTATAATGCGTATCATATGTTGCCAAAACCTGTTTTTATATTCTTCAAAGACGATCCTTTTATTTATGTAAATAATGTATCCATTTGATTTATTGATTGTGTGTCTCATCCATTCCGAGAAACAGCTGCTAATTAGTTCAACCGCGATCTGATCGAGGTTGATAACTGATATTTTAAAACATTTCTTAATTGCGCATTAGTGCTTTTTTTCCATTTCAGTATTTCAAAATTTCTGGTTTTAGTAAGTATTTAATTTTCAATTAGCGACTGTTCCTCGGTTTTAATATGAAAATATAATAATATGCCGTTAGACTGTGATAGTTTGATTATCTGTGATTACATTAGTCTCTTATAATTCTTTTATAATGAATGGTGTTGTACTATGCCACGATAATTTGTTGTGTATATTTTATGTATTGTACAACGATGAGACTGAAATAAAGAATAAATCTATAAATGATGTCAAATATTTAAACCAAATGGTAGTTAGTACTATTTACTGAATCGATGATTGTTGCACTGAGAAACATCCAATACAATTAACACGTAAATAACGAATAGATATAATGACCTTTTTCAACGACTGTTTCGTGTGATGATGCTTGAGCTTATTAACTTCATCATTTGCAAACAATATGAACGTTCCCACCATAGCATAGGAATAAGTATTCTTCGTCATGGCGACATCGATTAACAATTTGCACAATACCAACTGAGCAACCACCACAATACCAAACGAAGATTGCGTAAATGTCACTGTTAATGTGATTCTCAATACATCACGGGGATATGTTTATTATGATATAACATTGACTACGATCATGGGGGACACCCTTTGCATCTCTCACACTGCGCAACCAATGCACTAGATCATGAGCGTGTGGCATAGCTCGCTTCCAGATGTCAATACGAAAGCATAATAAATAATATTTCTTGATATGATAACGTTTTAAACCCGCTCGTCAGTATTGCATTGTTACTACTGATAAATGAGCGTTATTGTCAATGTTGCAATGTTAGAGATATTGAAGATGAGTATCATTTTGTATCAATTACATAAAACCAAGCATGTATACATTTTGTATTTTAATGAACAGCGATAATAGAAAGGTGTTATTAAACTTGGCTCGTTTTTTGAAGGAACTCTATACTGAATGCTTCATTGTCTTAATTAAAAACACCAACTAGAATGTTCATCCTCTGTATAGTTAATTAGAATACAGTAGCAATACGACAGCTTTATTGATCACTTGCTTATTTGTATATAATTGTTAATTGTTAGACTATGTACTTATGTATACGTCATGAATATACTTATGTTCTATTCTGTTAAGTTTAAGTTTAAACTTTATTTATTTTACAACGATTGCGAAGTCAAGCGAAGAAAAACTATTAATAACTCTCGTTGGCGCGGATGAAAGCGTAAATGTGGTCATTCGTGTGGGAGGAAACCGGAGTACCCGGAGAAAACCCACCTGTCCAATATGGCGACTACGGTAACTGGGTTGCATTGTTGAGAAGCGAGTGCGCAAATCACTGCCCTAATCGGACATACTGTTCTGTTCTGTTACTAAGCTGCACTAGTCTTTTGAGATGCTCAACAAAACAACTAGAAACCAGACAAAATCGAAATATAAAAGCATAGTTATTAGCTACGAAGATTATTTTCATGAACCGAGATTAATCAGTTGATTAGAGGTTGATCATTAAGTTTAACGGTATCATAGGATTACCCTCCAGAGACGAGGGTTAGAGCAGTGTACTTTCTTATTATCTTAATTATCTTAATGACAATTTTGCTTAGCGTATTATTGTGTGTGTGTTTTTCGTTTATTTATCATCGCTACCGGTTGCCCATATGAGCGACGCCTCCTGAAGAGATTAGTCATTTTAGATTTTTGGAGGATAGTGCAATGCTACAGAAAGAGACCCATTCCAGAGTCTCCTCTGGTTCTTTTACGTGCACGGTGTACAGCACCGACACGAGACCTCGGTTTAAAGTCCCATCTGAAAGACTGTTAATTTTATGAGTGTCAGACGGGGGTTCGAACCTGCGATCCGTGAATTACCAGTCCAGCGTGTTACCACTGGACTACAGATCCGTCTGTACGTATTATTGTTATTGATCAGGGTGGAGTATATAACAGAAATACACGAGTAAGTCTGGCAACGGCTCGTTTGTATTACAGAGACACTAAATCGGTGAAAGAAGAAAACATTTCTATGGAATGTAATGTCCTGTTTTCCCCACAAATATTTGCCACATAATCTAAGTGTATCTACTAATAAACAAACCATGTTTGCTGACATACCAAATTGATATAAACAGGTTCCAAAATAATGGGTTACACAGCACGTGCATCATGCATAAAGACGTGTCAATGATCACAAAGAATTTGCCATTATTTCTCTCCTTTGCACCTGGACACACACATGTTCCGACCCATTCTGAATTAACCCACATCTAAACGGCAGTATCACACGCTTAGCTCAACGGTACAGTAAGAACATGTCCCTTCCTGTCGTATTAATCGTTTCGGAAATTAATACTTTCAGTTTTGCGAGTTTGTAGATCGTATAAACCGCAGGTACTGATGAACATGAATTATTTAAATTATTTCGGCAGAATGTGTATAGTAGTACTGCTATGCATAAGTGAAAACGTGCATTATTTGTGTTGTTACTTTTGTGATGTTCACCCGCTTTAACTGGTTTCAATAACCAATAATTATAGCAACCATTGCAGTTTGAAATAAAACGTTACTTTTCAAACCCAAAACATAAACGTTGCACCGGCAGCATGGCAATTCTCAACTCAATACATCAAATTATCTTAACACCGGTTGCCCATATGAGCGACGCCTCCTGAAGAGATTAGTCATTTTAGATTTTGGAGGATAGTGCAATGATACAGACAGAGACCCATTCCAGAGTCTCCTCTGGTTCTTTTACGTGCACGGTGTAAAGCACCGACACGAGACCTCGGTTTAACGTCCCATCTGAAAGACTGTTAATTTTATTATGGTCAGACGGGGGATCGAACCTGCGATCCCTGGGTTACCAGTCCAGCGTGTTACCACTGGACTACATATCAACTGTGCACTTGCCTTAGAGGTAACATTTATATCCTTTTAGAAATACATAATTTTTATAGGCAAATTAGGTATCAAAATGTGCGAAATATTTGGTAATTTAGTGCAATGTGTGAGGAATTATTTTCTTCACTCATGATAGTAAAATCCATAATTCTAAAATTTGAAATAAAAAAGTAACGCTCAATATAAACGTGCATTGGCGGTGTCAATCTGCTTCATATTATTCTGAGAAGAATTCAGACGTAGCTTATAGCACCTTTCTTTAATGATATTGTTCTGTAATAAACAGAGTTATTAATTCTGGGAGTAGCTGCCAGAACGTGCAGAGTGATGTGTGTATGTTATTATATGGAAAACAGGATACAGAATTATTATATGTTGCATATGGAGATAATTACACTGATGATCAGTGCTTTAAGCTGATAGGTAGAGTAGTGGAGAGAGTCTGGACAATGAAATGTATATATAAATGTAAGTAAATAGTTTAGTACAAAATGAACAGTCTTTCAGTTGGAACTTTAAACCCATTGACAGTGAGAGCGCATTGCTAGATATGACAGGAAATGTCTTGTATGTAACCATGGTGTTATTGAGGACGAGTTTCACTTTGCGTTGCTATTGCAGAGAGCGCATTGCTAGATATGACAGGAAATGTCTTATATGTAACAATGGTGATGTTGAGGACGAGTTTCACTTTGCGTTGCTATTGCAAAGAGCGCATTGCTAGATGGGACAGGAACTGTATTGTATGTAGCAATGCTGATGTTGAGGACGAGTTTCACTTTGCGTTCATATGCAATAAATTCAATGTGCTAAGAAAACGATATATAGCTAAATATTATACTGAGCGTCCGAACATGGTCAACTTCATTAAATTATTGATCTTGGATAATACTATTATAACATGAATATCTAAGTTCGATCCCCCGTCTGACCCTGATAAAATTAACAGTCTTTCAAATGGGACTTTAAACCGAGGTCTCTTTCAATGCTTTGCACCGTGCACGTAAAAGAACCAACCAGAGGATACACTGTAATGTGTCTCTGTCTGTATCATTGCACTATCCTCCAAAAATCTAAAATAACTAATCTCATCGGGAGGCGTCGCTCATATGGGGGCAACCGGTATCAACACATAATTCACCGGGGTGTGTTTCGCGGATTTATTCTGTTCCGTCGTACTTCGTGTGCTAGTACGGATGTGAATCATACCTTACAGTTAGCCCATATACATATATGGTATGTCCATGCTACAGCCATTGCAAAGTCGTCTTTCATCACATAACTTTGCTTGCATTCACTGTAATACAGCCATCACACATTTTCATGTATCGAAACACATGTAATACAACCTGGAATTATTCTGATTGGTCGCGGCATGACAGCATGCTTTTGACACAGTTGACATACTCAGAGTTTAGTTGGCAACTTTGCCTTCATGCTTTATTTGTTGAAAAGTTCTTTTGTCACATTTATTGTTACTGTGGTAACGTGATAACACTAGCGGTGATTTCATACTATATTTAATGATACTCAGATGAAATCACCGCTCATGTACGATCCTACATGTATTCGTGCTGAGCTCATTGAGGTATAATAACAGATAAAATAAACTACAGTCTACAACCGTTATGTCAAAGTCGGTTATGTCGAATTATCCGGTTATCTCGAAGTCGGATCACAGTCACGTTTCAGAAACTATCATTGTACATATAACTGGCTCCGTTTATATCGAATTTCGTTAAGTCAAACACCGGTTATGTCAAAGTATTTTGTTCGGTCCGACGGAATTCGACATAACCGCGCAACCATTGTATCTTCAAAATACAATGCCATACATCATATATGTATTGGACTTGTAGTTCCGTTAATAATGCAATGCCATACATCATATATGTATTGGACTTGTTATTCCGTTAATAATGCAATGCCATACATCATATATGTATTGGACTTGTAGTTCCGTTAATAATGCAATGCCATACATCATATATGTATTGGACTTGTAGTTCCGTTAATAATGCAATGCCATACATCATATATGTATTGGACTTGTAGTACAGTGACATTCATAGCGTTAATAATGCAATGCCATACATCATACGTATAAAGAGGTGCTACACAAATATGATATGAATTACTTGCTGTTATAAACTTGTACGGATATGATGGTAAATACTCGTTAAGTTGGTGTGTACTCATTGTTTTGCCATTGCGCACGATATTGATTAAACGCATAGTCCATGTGTGGCATCCGTTGTCCAATGGTAGAGCGTCGGATTTGGAATAAATCGATCGGTCCCCGGCTTGATACTCGGTCAGGAAACCCATTGCTTAGTACTGGTTAACCACTTAGATCGGCTAAGCTTGCCCAGGAAAACATATTTACGTCCCCGCAAGGGGTTTGACATTAATGGAACATACAAAGAAATGACAATGCAGTTACAGTCAAAATTGCTCAAGCGACCACGTGTATTAAGCGACCTTTGTCTTATGCGACCATTTTGAAATCCCCCCAAGCGATTTCACACTATAAATCTATTGCATTAAGCGACTTTTGTCTTACGCGACCAACGACCACCTATTTTCGGCCGTAATTACCTAATGTTTTTCATTAAGCGACCATAAGTAGTGTTGAAATTAGAAATTCAAAACATAAATCAAGAGACTATTAAATGTGTCATCTGCTGGTTATGTATATTGAAGAGGCAATAAATTTGACAAGTAATCATGATACGTGCCGTGCCAATCAGTCAATTTTCGCACATTTATGCCCCAATTTCCGTTTGAGTCATTGTTGTAAAAACAAATGTAGGGGATTATCGGCGCACAATGTCCAGTTACGAGATCTTTATAGTGAAGTCACATACATATTGTCCCATGTGTGCAAATCTCATAAGTAGGCGCTAATTGATTCAAATAGTCGACAATTTGTTCTTATAGTGTCGCATATTTAGTTTTATTGGGTCACAGCATATGGATTGTTCCATTGCACCGGTCGGAAATTATGCTAATGGATGTCAATTGTATATGTATGATTTGATTTAAATGAATGTAAATGCATTATTGTTGTAATTTTCTGGATTACATTTTTGTTTAGATAATTGATAATCTCGGATATCACACCATTGTCACGCCTTATAATATATTTTGAATATAAATACGCAATAGGTTACAAAATTGATTCGTCCTCAAAATGTTTCGTACTCGAAAATTGATTCGTCCTCAAAATGTTTCATACTCGTAATAACATAAATAAGACCATGTCAATTTTGCCCTTTTGAGTACAGGCAACATGCAAATGCCCTTTTTTGTACCAGCTCCCTGCCCTTTTTTCAGTCTGGGGGAAACACTAATAAGTGATCTATAAAGAAGCCGCATACTGACAAATTACCCATGCAGGTGTCCCAATTAGCAGCAATCAATAAGGTGTTTGATCTACAGTATCCATATCGTGCAGGTGTCACAATTAGCAGCAATCAACAAGGTGTTTCAACAAGAAAAATACAAGCAACTATTACTATAAAAAGTTTTCTTTATTTTATGATGATATATGTAACATATATACATGTATATGATGTTGATATCAATATAGACACTGTAGTGTCCACCCAAACAAAAGTCTAGTACATGTCTCCGACTCTGGGAAATTTTCCGTTCAGTCACTTTGTATTAAGAGACCGTTTCATTAAGAGACCGCTTTTGTCCATTCCCTTGGGCGGTCTCTTAATACAAGTTTGACTGTACTTTATACCTTGTAATTTAATAACGGTGATTTGTGCCCAAACAGGGGCAACCCATTTATTTGCTCCGTCCAATGACTAGTAGGGGTCGCAGCACACCCCCTAGTAGCCGTACATGCTTTATATATACTTATCAACATACAATTTAAGAACATATCTGTTTTATCATTGTGCTGACATTTATATATTTTTTTAAAAAACTGTAAATTGTTGGTAATACTTGGAGAATATTAGGTTACTGTCTTGTTTAATAAATTTTAATTTATTAGGCGTGTTGGAGGAAAATATAGCCTACAAGGGAAGGCTAGGTACATTGCATATTTTCGGCGAGGAGCCTAATAAATTAAATTAAAATGTACAAGACACCACTCATTGATCAGTAACCTACTATTCTATTCATCATATCTTCCGATAAAAAGGAAGTTTTAGACAGAAAATATTACCTAAATAATCATGACCCGAAGTTCTTCATCATACACGCTGTGATCATATGACGTCATACACACAGCCTTATGACGTCACGAAATCTTTATTAAGCACTGACTAATAAAGCAAAGTTTATTAGGCCGGTCTTTCTTGAACATTATTACGCATGCATTTAGGATGGGTCATATATTTATTAATCAAAGGCGTTCGCGTCAAGTGCGAAATGTCCGGAGTTCGAGCCCCACAGGAACCGTTACGATCGTGCCCTTAGGCAAGGCATTTAAATGCCACATTGCCTCTTCTCTCTCCCTTGTGGCGATGGATTCCATCAGGAATGAGGTCTCGAGAGTGATTGATATAAGTTGTAAGAACTTGTTTCGCAATCGAGCTAAAATAAATGTGTGTAAACTAATCACAGGTAAACCATTTGAATGGTGAGTAGTGAGTACTCACTGCAGCTGAATTGTACATACTATAGTCGAGGTGTTCTTCTATAATTAATTGATTACAAATCTTGACAATTCTTGGAAAATCATATCCAACGGATATCTACCTAAGTCGCCATAGAGCATTAGGCCTATCCCATGTTTTCCGCAACAGTTGTGTTTTCTATTTTAAATATGCCTGCATCACACAACAGCTAAAGGTATGGAGTACAGTGCTAATTGAATGTGTGTAACTGGTCTTCTAGTGGAAGGTTCAGATTAAAGGTGCATTTATACAGAATATGGATATATGTTCTGGAACTGGAAGTCGTGATAGCGCAGTGGATGCGAAAGGTCCGGAGTTCGAACCCCACTGGAGCCGTTACGATTGTGCCATCAGGCAAGGCATTTAAATTCCACATTGCCTCTTCTCTCTCCCTCGTGGCGATGGATTCCATCAGGAATAAGGTCTCGAGCGTGATTTATATAAGTTGAAATAACTTGTTTCGCAATCGAGCTCAAATAAATTTGTATAAACATATGTTCTGGCTCTGTAATCAAGGCTGTTCGCTCTTTATTGGTTTAAACATTATTTATTTGTTCTGTATAAACTATTATAAAAGATTGTAAGACAAATAGGATTTTAAAACAAGCTTAATACAAAACTTATGTAAATTCATCTCCGTGGTAAACATAAGTCTAATTATCCGATTAAAGAAATTATATATATTATGAAATGGTCAAGTTATAATCATGTTTGTTTTAAGCACAAATATAGTCCATATTTCCCGATTGTAATTGAAAGTGCTGCAAAGTATTTGAAAGAAAAATACATGTTCACCTCCTAGTCCGTCCGTGTGTTCGTGTGTTCGTAGATCAATCGCTCTATTAAGTGTACCAGTGAGGCTAAACACAAATCCAAGGATATTTATTATTACCGATTGTAATGACGTTTTGGTTTGTTATATTTTATTTTCAACTACAGCTTTAAAATTGATCAGACATAATCTGAAAATCAGCATCATTTTGACTAATCAATATTGTGTAACCGGCGATCAGAAGGTTATATATCCTATTGTATTGCTTTTAGTTTCAAGTTTCATTGAAACAGAATGAAACGAGCAACATACATCGTTGAGATGTCACAATTTGACTGTGTACACTACTTAATATCGATCCCCATACACAGAGGCGCATTATTCTAAGAAAGTTCACATTTATGCCAGTGTTAATTATGTTTCGAAATACTTGAGTTCTAACCAAATTATAGAAAGCGCGGAAAAAATGGCAAAATAGAGTTGGTGCATTTGCGTCCATAGAAATGCTATTAAAACTTGTAAAGACACGTGTTCTTTAGTTTGTTTTCTCCGCGCACTGTTTATGCGCATATCCAACTCTTCAACAAGCACTTGCACTAATATCGGATGTGCGGTTAGTCTTCTAACATTCTCGCGGGCAAAGTGTTTAAGACGTACATATCGATTCGGATCCAGTTTTAATGGTTATTTATATAATTATTTTAATGAAATAGTGTCAAGTCAACTTAATTGTGGTGTACAGTTGAAACTAAGTTCGTCTTTTGGGCTTATTTCCAATATTTATATGAACTTATTTTGAACATACAAAGACATATCATATTACAAACGCTAACTCTTGACATTGTCTAGACTGTTTGCGATTAATAAACCCAGTACAGAAGAATATAACTGCGTGATTCGACTAGTGTCAAGTTTTGTATGCAACTTATTCTAACAAAATTGACGTTCTCCTATGCAAATGTTGTATGATTTTCGCTGAGCATTTTGTCGAAAGCATGAATATACTGGATTAGAAAGAGCAATGCAAAATAGAATGAATGGAGAACCATGTATACAGGTAAGATAGGGGAGAGGTACATGAATGAATGGAGAAACATGTATACAGGTAAGATAGGGGAGAGGTACATGAATGAATGGAGAAACATGTATACAGGTAAGATAGGGGAGAGGTACATGAATGAATGGAGAAACATGTATACAGGTAAGATAGGGGAGAGGTACATGAATGAATGGAGAAACATGTATACAGGTAAGATAGGGGAGAGGTACATGAATAATGGAGAAACATGTATACAGGTAAGATAGGGGAGAGGTACATGAATGAATGGCGAAACATGTATACAGGTAAGATAGGGGAGAGGTACATGAATGAATGGAGAAACATGTATACAGGTAAGATAGGGGAGAGGTACATGAATGAATGGAGAAACATGTATACAGGTAAGATAGGGGAGAGGTACATGAATGAATGGCGAAACATGTATACAGGTAAGATAGGGGAGAGGTACATGAATGAATGGAGAAACATGTATACAGGTAAGATAGGGGAGAGGTAATGAATGAATGGAGAAACATGTATACAGGTAAGATAGGGGAGAGGTACATGAATGAATGGAGAAACATGTATACAGGTAAGATAGGGGAGAGGTGAATGAATGGAGACACATGTATACAGGTAAGATAGGGGAGAGGTACATGAATGAATGGAGACACATGTATACAGGTAAGATAGGGGAGAGGTACATGAATGAATGGAGAAACATGTATACAGGTAAGATAGGGGAGAGGTACATGAATGAATGGAGAAACATGTATACAGGTAAGATAGGGGAGAGGTACATGAATGAATGGAGAAACATGTATACAGGTAAGATAGGGGAGAGGTACATGAATGAATGGAGAAACATGTATACAGGTAAGATAGGGGAGAGGTACATGAATGAATGGAGAAACATGTATACAGGTAAGATAGGGGAGAGGTACATGAATGAATGGAGAAACATGTATACAGGTAAGATAGGGGAGAGGTACATGAATGAATGGAGAAACATGTATACAGGTAAGATAGGGGAGAGGTACATGAATGAATGGAGAAACATGTATACAGGTAAGATAGGGGAGAGGTACATGAATGAATGGAGAAACATGTATACAGGTAAGATAGGGGAGAGGTACATGAATGAATGGAGAAACATGTATACAGGTAAGATAGGGGAGAGGTACATGAATGAATGGAGAAACATGTATACAGGTAAGATAGGGGAGAGGTACATGAATGAATGGAGAAACATGTATACAGGTAAGATAGGGGAGAGGTACATGAATGAATGGAGACACATGTATACAGGTAAGATAGGGGAGAGGTACATGAATGAATGGAGAAACATGTATACAGGTAAGATAGGGGAGAGGTACATGAATGAATGGAGAAACATGTATACAGGTAAGATAGGGGAGAGGTACATGAATGAATGGAGAAACATGTATACAGGTAAGATAGGGGAGAGGTACATGAATGAATGGAGAAACATGTATACAGGTAAGATAGGGGAGAGGTACATGAATGAATGGAGAAACATGTATACAGGTAAGATAGGGGAGAGGTACATGAATGAATGGAGAAACATGTATACAGGTAAGATAGGGGAGAGGTACATGAATGAATGGAGAAACATGTATACAGGTAAGATAGGGGAGAGGTACATGAATGAATGGAGAAACATGTATACAGGTAAGATAGGGGAGAGGTACATGAATGAATGGAGAAACATGTATACAGGTAAGATAGGGGAGAGGTACATGAATGAATGGAGAAACATGTATACAGGTAAGATAGGGGAGAGGTACATGAATGAATGGAGAAACATGTATACAGGTAAGATAGGGGAGAGGTACATGAATGAATGGAGACACATGTATACAGGTAAGATAGGGGAGAGGTACATGAATGAATGGAGAAACATGTACACAGGTAAGATAGGGGAGAGGTGAATGAATGAATGGAGACACATGTATACAGGTGAGATAGGGGAGAGGTGAATGAATGAATGGAGACACATGTATACAGGTAAGATAGGGGAGAGGTGAATGAATGAATGGAGAAACATGTACACAGGTAAGATAGGGGAGAGGTACATGAATGAATGGAGAAACATGTATACAGGTAAGATAGGGGAGAGGTACATGAATGAATGGAGAAACATGTATACAGGTAAGATAGGGGAGAGGTGAATGAATGAATGGAGACACATGTATACAGGTAAGATAGGGGAGAGGTACATGAATGAATGGAGAAACATGTACACAGGTAAGATAGGGGAGAGGTGAATGAATGAATGGAGACACATGTATACAGGTGAGATAGGGGAGAGGTGAATGAATGAATGGAGACACATGTATACAGGTAAGATAGGGGAGAGGTGAATGAATGAATGGAGAAACATGTACACAGGTAAGATAGGGGAGAGGTACATGAATGAATGGAGAAACATGTATACAGGTAAGATAGGGGAGAGGTACATGAATGAATGGAGAAACATGTATACAGGTAAGATAGGGGAGAGGTGAATGAATGAATGGAGACACATGTATACAGGTAAGATAGGGGAGAGGTGAATGAATGAATGGAGACACATGTATACAGGTAAGATAGGGGAGAGGTGAATGAATGAATGGAGAAACATGTATACAGGTAAGATAGGGGAGAGGTGAATGAATGAATGGAGACACATGTATACAGGTAAGATAGGGGAGAGGTGAATGAATGAATGGAGAACCATGTATACAGGTAAGATAGGGGAGAGGTACATGAATGAATGGAGAAACATGTATACAGGTAAGATAGGGGAGAGGTACATGAATGAATGGAGACACATGTATACAGGTAAGATAGGGGAGAGGTACATGAATGAATGGAGAAACATGTATACAGGTAAGATAGGGGAGAGGTACATGAATGAATGGAGAAACATGTATACAGGTAAGATAGGGGAGAGGTACATGAATGAATGGAGAAACATGTATACAGGTAAGATAGGGGAGAGGTACATGAATGAATGGAGAAACATGTATACAGGTAAGATAGGGGAGAGGTACATGAATGAATGGAGAAACATGTATACAGGTAAGATAGGGGAGAGGTACATGAATGAATGGAGAAACATGTATACAGGTAAGATAGGGGAGAGGTACATGAATGAATGGAGAAACATGTATACAGGTAAGATAGGGGAGAGGTACATGAATGAATGGAGAAACATGTATACAGGTAAGATAGGGGAGAGGTACATGAATGAATGGAGACACATGTATACAGGTAAGATAGGGGAGAGGTACATGAATGAATGGAGAAACATGTATACAGGTAAGATAGGGGAGAGGTACATGAATGAATGGAGACACATGTATACAGGTAAGATAGGGGAGAGGTGAATGAATGAATGGAGAAACATGTATACAGGTAAGATAGGGGAGAGGTACATGAATGAATGGAGAAACATGTATACAGGTAAGATAGGGGAGAGGTGAATGAATGAATGGAGAAACATGTATACAGGTAAGATAGGGGAGAGGTACATGAATGAATGGAGAAACATGTATACAGGTAAGATAGGGGAGAGGTGAATGAATGAATGAATGGAGAAACATGTATACAGGTAAGATAGGGGAGAGGTACATCTCTTATAACAATAATGGAGAACCATGTATACAGGTAAGATAGGGGAGAGGAACATGAATGAATGGCGAAACATGTATACAGGTAAGATAGGGGAGAGGTACATCTCTTATAACAATAATGGAGAACCATGTATACAGGTAAGATAGGGGAGAGGAACATGAATGAATGGCGAAACATGTATACAGGTAAGATAGGGGAGAGGTACATCTCTTATAACAATAATGGAGAACCATGTATACAGGTAAGATAGGGGAGAGGAACATGAATGAATGGCGAAACATGTATACAGGTAAGATAGGGGAGAGGTACATCTCTTATAACAATAATGGAGAACCATGTATACAGGTAAGATAGGGGAGAGGAACATGAATGAATGGCGAAACATGTATACAGGTAAGATAGGGGAGAGGTACATCTCTTATAACAATAATGGAGAACCATGTATACAGGTAAGATAGGGGAGAGGAACATGAATGAATGGCGAAACATGTATACAGGTAAGATAGGGGAGAGGTACATGAATGAATGGAGAACCATGTATACAGGTAAGATAGGGGAGAGGTACATGAATGAATGGAGACACATGTATACAGGTAAGATGGGGAGAGGTACATGAATGAATGGAGACACATGTATACAGGTAAGATAGGGGAGAGGTACATGAATGAATGGAGAAACATGTATACAGGTAAGATAGGGGAGAGGTACATCTCTTATAACAATAATGGAGAACCATGTATACAGGTAAGATAGGGGAGAGGTACATGAATGAATGGAGACACATGTATACATGTAAGATAGGGGAGAGGTGAATGAATGAATGGCGAAACATGTATACAGGTAAGATAGGGGAGAGGTACATGAATGAATGGCGAAACCTGTATACAGGTAAGATAGGGGAGAGGTACATGAATGAATGGAGAAACATGTATACAGGTAAGATAGGGGAGAGGTACATGAATGAATGGCGAAACATGTATACAGATAAGATAGGGGAGAGGTACATGAATGAATGGAGAAACATGTATACAGGTAAGATAGGGGAGCGGTACATGAATGAATGGCGAAACATGTATACAGGTAAGATAGGGGAGAGGTACATGAATGAATGGAGACACATGTATACAGGTAAGATAGGGGAGAGGTACATGAATGAATGGAGAAATATGTATACAGGTAAGATAGGGGAGAGGTACATGAATGAATGGAGACAAATGTATACAGGTAAGATAGGGGAGAGGTACATGAATGAATGGAGACACATGTATACAGGTAAGATAGGGGAGAGGTACATGAATGAATGGAGACACATGTATACAGGTAAGATAGGGGAGAGGTACATGAATGAATGGAGACACATGTATACAGGTAAGATAGGGGAGAGGTACATCTCTTATAACAATAATGGAGAACCATGTATACAGGTAAGATAGGGGAGAGGTACATGAATGAATGGAGACACATGTATACAGGTAAGATAGGGGAGAGGTACATGAATGAATGGAGACACATGTATACAGGTAAGATAGGGGAGAGGTACATGAATGAATGGAGAAACATGTATACAGGTAAGATAGGGGAGAGGTACATGAATGAATGGAGACACATGTATACAGGTAAGATAGGGGAGAGGTGAATGAATGAATGGAGAAACATGTATACAGGTAAGATAGGGGAGAGGTACATGAATGAATGGAGAAACATGTATACAAGTAAGATAGGGGAGAGGTGAATGAATGAATGGAGAAACATGTATACAGGTAAGATAGGGGAGAGGTACATGAATGAATGGAGAAACATGTATACAGGTAAGATAGGGGAGAGGTGAATGAATGAATGAATGGAGAAACATGTATACAGGTAAGATAGGGGAGAGGTATATGAATGAATGGAGAAACATGTATACAGGTAAGATAGGGGAGAGGTACATGAATGAATGGAGACACATGTATACAGGTAAGATAGGGGAGAGGTACATCTCTTATAACAATAATGGAGAACCATGTATTCAGGTAAGATAGGGGAGAGGTACATGAAATAATGGAGACACATGTATACAGGTAAGATAGGGGAGAGGTACATGAAATAATGGAGACACATGTATACAGGTAAGATAGGGGAGAGGTACATGAAATAATGGAGACACATGTATACAGGTAAGATAGGGGAGAGGTACATCTCTTATAACAATAATGGAGAAACATGTATACAGGTAAGATAGGGGAGAGGTACATCTCTTATAACAATAATGGAGAACCATGTATACAGGTAAGATAGGGGAGAGGAACATGAATGAATGGCGAAACATGTATACAGGTAAGATAGGGGAGAGGTACATCTCTTATAACAATAATGGAGAACCATGTATACAGGTAAGATAGGGGAGAGGAACATGAATGAATGGCGAAACATGTATACAGGTAAGATAGGGGAGAGGTACATTAATGAATGGAGACACATGTATACAGGTAAGATAGGTGAGAGGTACATGAATGAATGGAGACACATGTATACAGGTAAGATAGGGGAGAGGTACATGAATGAATGGAGAAACATGTATACAGGTAAGATAGGGGAGAGGTACATGAATGAATGGAGACACATGTATACAGGTAAGATAGGGGAGAGGTACATGAATGAATGGAGACACATGTATACAGGTAAGATAGGGGAGAGGTACATGAATGAATGGAGACACATGTATACAGGTAAGATAGGGGAGAGGTACATGAATGAATGGAGAAACATGTATACAGGTAAGATAGGGGAGTGGTACATGAATGAATGGAGAAACATGTATACAGGTAAGATAGGGGAGAGGTACATCTCTTATAACAATAATGGAGAACCATGTATACAGGTAAGATAGGGGTGAGGTACATGAATGAATGGCGAAACATGTATACAGGTAAGATAGGGGAGAGGTACATGAATGAATGGAGACACATGTATACAGATAAGATAGGGGAGAGGTACATGAATGAATGGAGACACATGTATACAGGTAAGATAGGAGAGTGGTACATGAATGAATGGCGAAACATGTATACAGGTAAGATAGGGGAGAGGTACATGAATGATTGGAGACACATGTATACAGGTAAGATAGGGGAAAGGTACATGAATGAATGGCGAAACATGTATACAGGTAAGATAGGGGAGAGGTACATGCATGAATGGAGAAACATGTATACAGGTAAGATAGGGGAGAGGTACATCTCTTATAACAATAATGGAGAAACATGTATACAGGTAAGATAGGGGAGAGGTACATGAATGAATGGAGACACATGTATACAGGTAAGATAGGGGAGAGGTACATGAATGAATGGAGAAACATGTATACAGGTAAGATAGGGGAGAGGTACATGAATGAATGGAGAAACATGTATACAGGTAAGATAGGGGAGAGGTACATGAATGAATGGAGACACATGTATACAGGTAAGATAGGGGAGAGGTACATGAATGAATGGAGAAACATGTATACAGGTAAGATAGGGGAGAGGTACATGAATGAATGGAGAAACATGTATACAGGTAAGATAGGGGAGAGGTACATGAATGAATGGAGAAACATGTATACAGGTAAGATAGGGGAGAGGTACATGAATGAATGGAGACACATGTATACAGGTAAGATAGGGGAGAGGTACATCTCGTATAACAATAATGGAGAACCATGTATACAGGTAAGATAGGGGAGAGGTACATGAATGAATGGAGACACATGTATACAGGTAAGATAGGGGAGAAGTACATGAATGAATGGAGACACATGTATACAGGTAAGATAGGGGAGAGGTACATGAATGAATGGAGACACATGTATACAGGTAAGATAGGGGAGAGGTACATGAATGAATGGAGAAACATGTATACAGGTGAGATAGGGGAGAGGTACATCTCGTATAACAATAATGGAGAACCATGTATACAGGTAAGATAGGGGAGAGGTACATGAATGAATGGAGACACATGTATACAGGTAAGATAGGGGAGAGGTACATGAATGAATGGAGAAACATGTATACAGGTAAGATAGGGGAGAGGTATATGAATGAATGGAGACACATGTATACAGGTAAGATAGTAGTATTAGCATTGTTGGAATCGCTTTCTCCCAGATGTGTTGGTATGAACAGTTGTGAACATGAAGGTGCTTTCCTGATGGGATAGGGTCAGATTTCCAGGAAGGAGGGTTTCCTGGTGGGATAGGGTCGGATTGCCAGGAAGGAGGGTTTCCTGGTGGGATAGGGTCGGATTGCCAGGAAGGAGGGTTTCCTGGTGGGATAGGGTCGGATGGCCAGGAAGGAGGGTTTCCTGGTGGGATAGTGTCGGATTGCCAGGAAGGAGGGTTTCCTGATGGGATAGGGTCGGATTGCGAGGAAGGAGGGTTTCCTGGTGGGATAGGGTCGGATGGCCAGGAAGGAGGGTTTCCTGGTGGGATAGGGTCGGATGGCCAGGAAGGAGGGTTTCCTGGTGGGATAGGGTCGGATGGCCAGGAAGGAGGGTTTCCTGATGGTACGGTCGGATCGCCAGGAAGGAGGGCTTCGTGATCGGATATTGCCGGATTGCTGGAAGGAGAGTTTCGAGATCTATGTTGATGATTGTTAGTTGTATATTCTACACTCAATGAAATATTGGAAGTGTATTCGTTTAACAACAGCTGCATAGTGATGTAGGAGCAATATAGTCCAGGACAATGTCATGGTTAAGACTACATTTTGTCCGAAGATTTGTATGGAGTTTTCTTGTTCCCACATAAACGTATTGAGGTCATGATAGCGCAGTGATAGCGTGTTCGCTTCAGGTGCGAACGGTTCGGAGTTCGAGCCCCACTGTAGCCGTTGCTATAGTGCTAATAGTCAATGCATTTAAATTCCACAGTTTCTCTTCTATCTCCCTCATGGCGATGGATTCCACCAGGAATGAGGTCTTGAGAGTGATTAATTAATATAAGAACTTGTTTCACAATGGAGCTAAACTAAATGGAGGGACTTTGCTCTTAAAACTAGTCAAGACAAATACTCGAACTGTTCACAGTGTAATCAGGAGATCTTAGACATATAGGAAACATTAAAACCTCGAGCTGTGAAATGTGCTCGTTTGGCGCCATTCCTCCTGTCACAGGCACAATTACAGAGAGTATGTCTCCCCTGACAATGTGACAAAGATACCGTAATAACCAATCTACTAGTACATGTATATCAGGTATTGATCTTACAAATAATAGTTTCCCACGTGTATACATGTAGGCACGGATATTACATGCAGGCTATATAATTAGCTAGCGATTACTGTTGTAACGTTATAACTACGTCAACGCTAACAATCACGAATGGACGAAGATTGTACTAGAACTGTTGTGCTGTCCGTGGAACATGCATTGTCGGACAACAGAAGCAGACATTGCTAGATTTGTCCAGTTAATACTATGATGTGAAATATGCACTACATATCGACCAGGGAATTTCAATATTAATTACTGAACTAGACATTATAGGAGGAATATGACTACATCCCCGCGATAGGGGGTGGTGAATATAGATAGAACGATGATAACGATTGTGTTTTTCTTTCTATACGTTTTAAGCTACGTTTAACGTATTTTGCAGAAATCACGTATACATGGTCACGTGCGATTAAGCTATAGAATCCTACTAATATTCCGCAATATGAAAGGCAATTGAATGACAGAAGCATTGTGTCAGGATTTAGTGAAAATCTCATCTCAAACAAGGAAATCAAAATGGCTCCGCCCATAACTCCCCAATTGTAGGTCGTTTTATTACATTTCAACCAAAGAAACATATACAGTCACACCTGTGTTAGTGGTCATCTGCATTAAGCAGCCAACCTGTATTAAGCAGCCTGTTTCCAGATTCCCAATATGTTGTTTTATTATATATTTTACCTCTATTAAGCAGCCACCTGTGCTAAGCAGCCACTTTCTGCGATTCCCTTGGCTGGCTGCTTAAGACAGGTTTGACTGTATCTAGCGCTATATTCCTGCTCAATTTACACATAACCGTAGTATATACATTCACTAATACATGACTGTAGTATATACATTCACTAATACATGACTGTAGTGTATACATTCACTAATACATGACTGTAGTATATACATTCACTAATACATGACTGTAGTGTATACATTCACTAATACATAACCGTAGTGTATACATTCACTAATACATAACCGTAGTGTATACATTCACTAATACATAACCGTAGTGTATACATTCACTAATACATAACCGTAGTGTATACATTCACTAATACATGACTGTAGTGTATACATTCACTAATACATAACCGTAGTGTATACATTCACTAATACATAACCGTAGTGTATACATTCACTAATACATAACCGTAGTGTATACATTCACTAATACATAACCGTAGTGTATACATTCACTAATACATGACTGTAGTGTATACATTCACTAATACATAACCGTAGTGTATACATTCACTAATACATAACCGTAGTGTATACATTCACTAATACATAACCGTAGTGTATACATTCACTAATACATAACCGTAGTGTATACATTCACTAATACATAACCGTAGTATATACATTCACTAATACATGACTGTAGTATATACATTCACTAATACATGACTGTAGTATATACATTCACTAATACATAACCGTAGTATATACATTCACTAATACATGACTGTAGTATATACATTCACTAATACATGACTGTAGTATATACATTCACTAATACATAACCGTAGTATATACATTCACTAATACATAACCGTAGTATATACATTCACTAATACATAACCGTAGTATATACATTCACTAATACATGACCGTAGTATATACATTCACTAATACATAACCGTAGTATATACATTCACTAATACATAACCGTAGTATATACATTCACTAATACATAACCGTAGTATATACATTCACTAATACATGACTGTAGTATATACATTCACTAATACATAACCGTAGTATATACATTCACTAATACATGACTGTAGTATATACATTCACTAATACATAACCGTAGTATAAACATTCACTAATACACAACCGTAGTATATACATTCACTAATACATGACTGTAGTATATACATTCACTAATACATAACCGTAGTATATACATTCACTAATACATGACTGTAGTATATACATTCACTAATACATAACCGTAGTATATACATTCACTAATACATAACCGTAGTATATACATTCACTAATACATGACTGTAGTATATACATTCTCTAATACATAACCGTAGTATATACATTCACTAATACATGACTGTAGTATATACATTCACTAATACATAACCGTAGTATATACATTCACTAATACATGACTGTAGTGTATACAGTCACTAATACATGACTGTAGTGTATACAGTCACTAATACATAACCGTAGTATATACATTCACTAATACATAACTGTAGTATATACATTCACTAATACATGACTGTAGTATATACATTCACTAATACATAACCGTAGTATATACATTCACTAATACATGACTGTAGTATATACATTCACTAATACATAACCTTAGTATATACATTCACTAATACATAACCGTAGTATATACATTCACTAATACATAACCGTAGTATATACATTCACTAATACATGACTGTAGTATATACATTCACTAATACATAACTGTAGTGTATACATTCACTAATACATAACCGTAGTATATACATTCACTAATACATAACCGTAGTATATACATTCACTAATACATATCCGTAGTATATACATTCACTAATACATGACTGTAGTATATACATTCACTAATACATGACTGTAGTGTATACATTCACTAATACATAACAGTAGTATATACATTCACTAATACATAACCGTAGTATATACATTCACTAATACATAACCGTAGTGTATACATTCACTAATACATAACCGTAGTATATACATTCACTAATACATAACCGTAGTATATACATTCACTAATACATGACTGTAGTATATACATTCACTAATACATAACCGTAGTGTATACAGTCACTAATACATAACCGTAGTATATACATTCACTAATACATAACTGTAGTGTAGTGTATACATTCACTAATACATGACTGTAGTGTATACATTCACTAATACATAACCGTAGTATATACATTCACTACTACATAACCGTAGTGTATACAGTCACTAATACATGAATGTAGTATATACATTCACTAATACATAACTGTAGTGTAGTGTATACATTCACTAATACATAACCGTAGTATATACATTCACTAATACATGACTGTAGTATATACATTCACTAATACATGACTGTAGTGTATACATTCACTAATACATGACTGTAGTATATACATTCACTAATACATAACTGTAGTGTATACATTCACTAATACATGACTGTAGTATATACATTCACTAATACATAACTGTAGTATATACATTCACTAATACATAACCGTAGTATATACATTCACTAATACATAACCGTAGTATATACATTCACTAATACATAACCGTAGTATATACATTCACTAATACATAACCGTAGTATATACATTCACTAATACATGACCGTAGTATATACATTCACTAATACATGACTGTAGTGTATACATTCACTAATACATGACTGTAGTGTATACATTCACTAATACATGACTGTAGTATATACATTCACTAATACATAACTGTAGTATATACATTCCCTAATACATAACCGTAGTGTATACATTCACTAATACATGACTGTAGTGTATACATTCACTAATACATGACTGTAGTATATACATTCACTAATACATAACTGTAATATATACATTCACTAATACATAACCGTAGTGTATACATTCACTAATACATAACCGTAGTATATACATTCACTAATACATAACTGTAGTGTATACAGTCACTAATACATAACTGTAGTATATACATTCACTAATACATAACCGTAGTATATACATTCACTAATACATGACTGTAGTGTATACATTCACTAATACATGACTGTAGTATATACATTCACTAATACATAACTGTAGTATATACATTCACTAATACATAACCGTAGTGTATACATTCACTAATACATAACCGTAGTATATACATTCACTAATACATAACTGTAGGGTATACAGTCACTAATACATAACTGTAGTATATACATTCACTAATACATAACCGTAGTATATACATTCACTAATACATAACCGTAGTATATACATTCACTAATACATGACTGTAGTGTATACATTCACTAATACATAACTGTAGTGTATACAGTCACTAATACATAACTGTAGTATATACATTCACTAATTCATAACCGTAGTATATACATTCACTAATACATAACTGTAGTATATACATTCACTAATACATAACCGTAGTATATACATTCACTAATACATAACCGTAGTATATACATTCACTAATACATAACTGTAGTGTATACATTCACTAATACATAACTGTAGTGTATACAGTCACTAATACATAACTGTAGTATATACATTCACTAATACATAACCGTAGTATATACATTCACTAATACATAACCGTAGTGTATACATTCACTAATACATAACTGTAGTGTATACAGTCACTAATACATAACTGTAGTATATACATTCACTAATACATAACCGTAGTATATACATTCACTAATACATAACCGTAGTATATACATTCACTAATACATAACCGTAGTATATACATTCACTAATACATGACCGTAGTATATACATTCACTAATACATAACCGTAGTATATACATTCACTAATACATAACCGTAGTGTATACATTCACTAATACATGACTGTAGTGTATACATTCACTAATACATGACCGTAGTGTATACAGTCACTAATACATGACTGTAGTGTATACATTCACTAATACATGACTGTAGTGTATACATTCACTCATACATGACCGTAGTGTATACAGTCACTAATACATGACTGTAGTGTATACATTCACTAATACATGACTGTAGTATATACATTCACTAATACATAACCGTAGTATATACATTCACTAATACATGACTGTAGTATATACATTCACTAATACATGACCGTAGTGTATACAGTCACTAATACATAACCGTAGTGTATACAGTCACTAATACATGACCGTAGTGTATACATTCACTAATACATGACCGTAGTATATACATTCACTAATACATGACTGTAGTGTATACATTCACTAATACATGACTGTAGTGTATACAGTCACTAATACATGACCGTAGTGTATACAGTCACTAATACATAACCGTAGTGTATACATTCACTAATACATGACCGTAGTATATACATTCACTAATACATAACCGTAGTGTATACATTCACTAATACATAACCGTAGTATATACATTCACTAATACATAACCGTAGTATATACATTCACTAATGCATAACCGTAGTATATACATTCACTAATACATAACTGTAGTGTATACATTCACTAATACATAACCGTAGTATATACATTCACTAATACATAACCGTAGTGTATACATTCACTAATACATAACCTTAGTATATACATTCACTAATACATAACCGTAGTGTATACATTCACTAATACATAACCGTAGTGTATACATTCACTAATACATAACCGTAGTATATACATTCACTAATACATAACCGTAGTGTATACATTCACTAATACATAACCGTAGTATATACATTCACTAATACATAACCGTAGATTATACATTCACTAATACATAACCGTAGTATATACATTCACTAATACATAACCGTAGTGTATACATTCACTAATACATAACCGTAGTATATACATTCACTAATACATAACTGTAGTGTATACATTCACTAATACATGACTGTAGTATATACATTCACTAATACATAACCGTAGTATATACATTCACTAATACATAACCGTAGTATATACATTCACTAATACATAACCGTAGTATATACATTCACTAATACATGACCGTAGTATATACATTCACTAATACATGACCGTAGTATATACATTCACTAATACATGACCGTAGTATATACATTCACTAATACATAACCGTAGTATATACATTCACTAATACATAACCGTAGTATATACATTCACTAATACATAACCGTAGTGTATACATTCACTAATACATAACCGTAGTGTATACATTCACTAATACATAACCGTAGTATATACATTCACTAATACATGACTATAGTGTATACATTCACTAATACATAACAGTAGTATATACATTCACTAATACATAACCGTAGTATATACATTCACTAATACATAACCGTAGTATATACATTCACTAATACATGACCGTAGTATATACATTCACTAATACATAACTGTAGTGTATACAGTCACTAATACATAACTGTAGTATATACATTCACTAATACATAACCGTAGTATATACATTCACTAATACATGACTGTAGTATATACATTCACTAATACATGACTGTAGTGTATACATTCACTAATACATAACAGTAGTATATACATTCACTAATACATAACCGTAGTATATACATTCACTAATACATAACCGTAGTGTATACATTCACTAATACATAACCGTAGTATATACATTCACTAATACATAACCGTAGTATATACATTCACTAATACATGACTGTAGTATATACATTCACTAATACATAACCGTAGTATATACATTCACTAATACATAACCGTAGTGTATACAGTCACTAATACATAACCGTAGTATATACATTCACTAATACATAACTGTAGTGTAGTGTATACATTCACTAATACATGACTGTAGTGTATACATTCACTAATACATAACCGTAGTATATACATTCACTAATACATAACCGTAGTGTATACAGTCACTAATACATGAATGTAGTATATACATTCACTAATACATAACTGTAGTGTAGTGTATACATTCACTAATACATAACCGTAGTATATACATTCACTAATACATGACTGTAGTATATACATTCACTAATACATGACTGTAGTGTATACATTCACTAATACATGACTGTAGTATATACATTCACTAATACATAACTGTAGTGTATACATTCACTAATACATGACTGTATTATATACATTCACTAATACATAACTGTAGTATATACATTCACTAATACATAACCGTAGTATATACATTCACTAATACATAACCGTAGTATATACATTCACTAATACATAACCGTAGTATATACATTCACTAATACATAACCGTAGTATATACATTCACTAATACATGACCGTAGTATATACATTCACTAATACATGACTGTAGTGTATACATTCACTAATACATGACTGTAGTGTATACATTCACTAATACATGACTGTAGTATATACATTCACTAATACATAACTGTAGTATATACATTCCCTAATACATAACCGTAGTGTATACATTCACTAATACATGACTGTAGTGTATACATTCACTAATACATGACTGTAGTATATACATTCACTAATACATAACTGTAATATATACATTCACTAATACATAACCGTAGTGTATACATTCACTAATACATAACCGTAGTATATACATTCACTAATACATAACTGTAGTGTATACAGTCACTAATACATAACTGTAGTATATACATTCACTAATACATAACCGTAGTATATACATTCACTAATACATGACTGTAGTGTATACATTCACTAATACATGACTGTAGTATATACATTCACTAATACATAACTGTAGTATATACATTCACTAATACATAACCGTAGTGTATACATTCACTAATACATAACCGTAGTATATACATTCACTAATACATAACTGTAGTGTATACAGTCACTAATACATAACTGTAGTATATACATTCACTAATACATAACCGTAGTATATACATTCACTAATACATAGCCGTAGTATATACATTCACTAATACATGACTGTAGTGTATACATTCACTAATACATAACTGTAGTGTATACAGTCACTAATACATAACTGTAGTATATACATTCACTAATACATAACCGTAGTATATACATTCACTAATACATAACTGTAGTATATACATTCACTAATACATAACCGTAGTATATACATTCACTAATACATAACCGTAGTATATACATTCACTAATACATAACTGTAGTGTATACATTCACTAATACATAACTGTAGTGTATACAGTCACTAATACATAACTGTAGTATATACATTCACTAATACATAACCGTAGTATATACATTCACTAATACATAACCGTAGTGTATACATTCACTAATACATAACTGTAGTGTATACAGTCACTAATACATAACTGTAGTATATACATTCACTAATACATAACCGTAGTATATACATTCACTAATACATAACCGTAGTATATACATTCACTAATACATAACCGTAGTATATACATTCACTAATACATGACCGTAGTATATACATTCACTAATACATAACCGTAGTATATACATTCACTAATACATAACCGTAGTGTATACATTCACTAATACATGACTGTAGTGTATACATTCACTAATACATGACTGTAGTGTATACATTCACTAATACATGACCGTAGTGTATACAGTCACTGATACATGACTGTAGTGTATACATTCACTAATACATGACTGTAGTGTATACATTCACTCATACATGACCGTAGTGTATACAGTCACTAATACATGACTGTAGTTTATACATTCACTAATACATGACTGTAGTATATACATTCACTAATACATAACCGTAGTATATACATTCACTAATACATGACTGTAGTATATACATTCACTAATACATGACCGTAATGTATACAGTCACTAATACATAACCGTAGTGTATACAGTCACTAATACATGACCGTAGTGTATACATTCACTAATACATGACCGTAGTATATACATTCACTAATACATGACTGTAGTGTATACATTCACTAATACATGACTGTAGTGTATACAGTCACTAATACATGACCGTAGTGTATACAGTCACTAATACATAACCGTAGTGTATACATTCACTAATACATGACCGTAGTATATACATTCACTAATACATAACCGTAGTGTATACATTCACTAATACATAACCGTAGTATATACATTCACTAATACATAACCGTAGTATATACATTCACTAATACATAACCGTAGTATATACATTCACTAATACATAACTGTAGTGTATACATTCACTAATACATAACCGTAGTATATACATTCACTAATACATAACCGTAGTGTATACATTCACTAATACATAACCGTAGTATATACATTCACTAATACATAACCGTAGTGTATACATTCACTAATACATAACCGTAGTGTATACATTCACTAATACATAACCGTAGTATATACATTCACTAATACATAACCGTAGTGTATACATTCACTAATACATAACCGTAGTATATACATTCACTAATACATAACCGTAGTATATACATTCACTAATACATAACCGTAGTATATACATTCACTAATACATAACCGTAGTGTATACATTCACTAATACATAACCGTAGTATATACATTCACTAATACATGACTGTAGTATATACATTCACTAATACATAACCGTAGTATATACATTCACTAATACATAACCGTAGTATATACATTCACTAATACATAACCGTAGTATATACATTCACTAATACATGACCGTAGTATATACATTCACTAATACATGACCGTAGTATATACATTCACTAATACATGACCGTAGTATATACATTCACTAATACATAACCGTAGTATATACATTCACTAATACATAACCGTAGTATATACATTCACTAATACATAACCGTAGTGTATACATTCACTAATACATGACTGTAGCAAAATAATAATTGCCTCTTCTGCTCGAAATCCGGAAGAGTACGAATTAATTCTGAAACGAGAAATGCTCAAATCGACCAACCAGAATTGCTTTTAAGAACTACTTCCGAAACCGGAATACCTTAAGTGCAGTGTGCTACGGAAGTACTCTTGTAGTATCTAGAATTAACCCTTTCATTGCCATTTTTTAAACATATATATTGAACTCCTGGTATCATTGCTAGAATGTGCATAACGTTTTTGTTTTGAAAGATGTTTACTTCATGTTAGGGCAAGTGTCAGATAAATAAATATATGTTAGGGCAAGTGTCAGATAGATAAATATTTGTTAATATAATGAAGACATTTTCTTTACATTTCATTTCCAAATTGAATTCAATAACATTAAAAAAAATAGATTTTCAAAAAAAAAGTAATTCTAGAGAGATACAGTCCAACCTGTGTTAGTGGTCACCTCTAATAAGCAGCCAACCTGTATTAAGCAACCAGTTTCCAGATTCCTAATACATTGTTTTATTATACATTTGACCTCTATTAAGCAGCCACCTGTGTTAAGCTGCCACTTTCAGTGAATCTCTTGGCTGGCTGCTTAAGACAGGTTTTACTGTATGCATTGGTGATAGATCGACTTCCTATTGTATCATTACATATGGTTTGTGTGTGGCATTGAACACCCTTTTCAGCAAACTTGCGAATGTATTTATAGTTCGTAGAGCGATGGCCGGTAATTTCGACAGGGCCGATATTTCGTCGGTATCATTAAAACTTCTTAAGTGTCATAACTACCTGTGTTTCACTGGTAATTACGAAATTGTGACGTCATATAAAGTTATGACATCATGAACACAATATATTTCCAAAATGTCATTTGGTTTTACCGGTTTTCGAGTTCGTTTGATATCTGGGCCCAGCCAGCATGAATGCCATTATGCCTGTAACAAGATGGGCTTGATCAGAATCCACTAGACACAATCAACACTCGGAGCACAGTATTAATACGTTTAAGGTACAGGAAAGATAATTATTTATATAAATGAATGGTGAACGAATACAAACGATATTTCATAGTTTAAGTGTCCACGGTGGCAAGTAATGGCCACTTGTAATACCTCAGAACAGAACACTGGTGATTGAGTCACTTATAACTCATTAAGGCCATGGACGTCGTGGTACCGATGTGGTAGCGCGTACGCTTAAGGTGCGAAAGCCCGGAGTTCGAGCTCCGCTGTCCAGAGTCGTTACGAATGTGCCCTTAAGCAAAGCATTTAAATTCCATATTGCCTATTCTCTCTCTATCGTGGCAATTGATTCCATCAGGAATGAGGTCTCGAGATTGATTACTATAAGTTGTAAGTTTGTTTCGCAATCGAGCTAGACTAAACTCATTAAGTGTGTGTACATGTCCAGGGTCCAGGGTGACAGATACCGATATCCACACAGAATGACAACATAAAAGAACACTTGTCACGGAGTCACTTAGAACTCGTGACGCATAGAAATAAAACAAACAATTCACGAATCTGACGATGATGTCCCCGTTTTGGCTCCCAACATAGTGTTGATATTGACTTGATCTGCATCAAGGCTACCAAGAACGGCGTGAGGGTTGAGGCTACACGCCCTCTCTAAGAGGAATCTTCTCTATCCTGGATATATATGTCATGGCGAGAATTAAACAATACGTTTCCGGGAACTGCACTCCGGGTAAACGATAAATAGGCTCCGGGAACTGTATAAACGTTACTGTTTTTACTTTTTTACAGACGGATCTGTAATCCAGTGGTAACACACTGGACTGGTAATCTAGGGATCGCAGGTTCGATCCCCCGTCTGACCCTAATACAATTCTCTGTATCATTGCACTATCCTCCAATATAAGACATAATATATATATAGTTTAAGCTTCTTGCGCAGATGTCCAAGATTTGTTTGTTCACGGAACTGTGTTTTACGTTTTATTTATCGTCGCTACCGGTTGCCCATATCAGCGACTCCTCCTGAAGAGATTAGTCATTTTAGATTTTGGAGGATAGTGCAATGATACAGAGATACCCATTCCAGCGTATCCTCTGGTTCCTTTACGTGCACGGTGTACAGCACCGACACGAGACCTCGGTTTAATGTCCCATCTGAAAGACTGTTATAATTTATATATCTTGCCGTCCGATTAGCGCAGTGAAGATGATGATGATAATATCGGTACGTTCACACCAAAGCTCTATCCGCATATTGGGTTTAATGAAGTGTAGGCCTGCAGCCTTATCAAGCTGTTATTTATTGCAGATTTAACAACGGTAGATTTGTTCTTTGTTTCTAGGAGCAAAATATCAAAGTGATGTTAAAATACTAAGTAATGCAACAGTCACACTTGCATTATTGTCCTTTCATGTATTGATACCTGATTGCAGTAACCATGGTTATTGTGCTAACTGTCACCTGGGAGAAACAGTGTGAAAGAGGTGAACACTTATTTTATCACATAGCTTTAACTTGTATACAGTTTCACTCAACCATCACATTTATTTCGTGCAAAACGTAGTTTACATGCGCGATATAACCCGGAAGGATTGTTGCGAGAATAATCCTTATAATTTGTAAATTAAGCTTTAAATTATGCACATTTCTATTTGAATTGGTACATGACGTTAATGGTAAGACAAACTATGATTTAAAATAATAAAATAAGTCTAGACGTAATTAGCGCAGTCAGATTAGCGCAGTGGTTAGCGCGCTTGCTTATCACCAATGCAACCCGGGTTCGATCCTCGGACCAGGAAGTATGTGAGATGGTACGGTGGGCGCCAGATCGGACAGGTGGGTTTTCTCCGGGTACTCCGGTTTCCTCCCACATGAATGACCACATTTACGCTTTCATCTGCTCCAACGAGGGTGATTAATATGTGTAGGATATAAGCCGAAAACTATCCAATATGTAAAATATTGGACTGTATGGGGCGCGTAGCGCAGCGAAAACAGTACCAATATGTTTCATATTGGACCCGATTGAGGCTTATATCTTATTTAAAGCACACACACTTCCTACACGATACAACTACTTAAACTTGTTAATTAGTTACATGTACACGTTTGTAATTTTTAATATTAATAGTATATAATATTTAATATAATATTCTGTCCTTTTGACATCCGATGATGATTGAGCTTATTTACGCTCGCCTCCTGCGAACCAAGTGGGCGAGCGGATTTTGACGTCCGTCCAATATTAATAATAATGGACTGCAAGTACAAAAGGTATGACGTCACGTTAGTGTTTTAAAAGTTGTTAAAGCTTGTTTTGCCATCGTTGTAAAATCAATAAATGTAGTAGTATCATAACGTAGTTGAAAAATATAATCTAGATTAATAATAATAATAAAGACTTTATTTAACGAGAGAACTCATTTGAATAATTAAGGTAATCTACCATGAGGCCCTCAACAAATTAAAACATGAAATAGCATAATGAAACATGTAAACAGTAACCAGTAAAACTTTCATAGGAAATAAGATATAAGCTGCAAGAACTAATACTTATATTCATGTATAATTGTAAATCAGTCCATTAGTTTATTGGTCTGTTCTTTGCACCACCTGCTATATAAAGCTATGAAGTGTTTAACCCCTCTTTGACGTTAAGCTTCAAGCTTATATCGGTGCATAAGACACGCAATCAAAACAATAGGAGGATCTCTACATCACACTATCCCATAACAGCCAACTAGGCTAATCTCTTCAGTGCAGGTCGCTCATGTATGCAACCGGTAGCGACGATAAACGCAAATACACACGTAATACAGGGACAAAACTAAGAGCCTAAAGGGAATAGTCTATGCTAGCATGTGACAATTAGTGACGGCAACACTTATATTATTGCCGTAGCGAGGGGTAATTAAGATAGCTATGGGATAACATTGATTTATCGCATCGTATCCGCTCAAGTGATCGGGTATTCTCTATGAGCAATCAGTGTGTCGTATATATGGTGGCTTACCTCGATAAATAATAGATTTGAAACATCCATTTAATATTTGATTTTCCTGTATATTTGTTGCATTTTTGTAATACTAATGTTTTGTTTGTTAGTGTTGTTTGAAGTATCAGCAACAGTTAATTATGTTATTCGGCGACTCTTCGACCTACCACAATCCAGCTGGACGCTGTTGTTTGAAGTATCAGCAACAGTTAATTATGTTATTCGGCGACTCTTCGACCTACCACAATCCAACTGGACTCTGTGGTTTGAAGTCTCAGCACCAGCTAATTATGTTATTCGGCGACTCTTAGACCTACCACAATCCAACTGGATTCTGTTGTTTGAAGTATCAGGAACAGTTAATTATGTTATTCGGCGACTCCTCGACCTACCACAATCCAGCTGGACTCTGTGGTTTAAAGTTGAAGCACCAGCGTAGGTAATACTATTATTGGTGGAGACAGATGGGTGCCCCTCCGAGCAGTATATCAGTCACGGATGACTGGCACCAGGAGAGAACCACCGATCTACCACAGGCCAGTTAGATAGCTTCACAACACGAACTAATGTTACACCCGGTCGTTCGAACCTATAGCTTTGAGGTTGCAAGTGATTGGAAATCAACCTCCGTGACCACTCAGCCACGGAGGCCCCTATACACTAATGTGTTAACATATTACAGAGTGATGCTCATGTTTTATAACTACTGTCTGTTTGTATTGTCCGTTGTGTATGTGCACTCGTCGTTGTGTGAATACATATATGACGTTCACTACAGCTGTCGAATAGGGGTCTCCGTCCGTTGCTTAGTGTGGCGTCCGTGGTCCAGTGGTAGAGCGTCGGATTAGGAATCGAACGGTCCCGGGTTCGATACTCGGAAAGGCCACGTATGTAGTGTCATTGAGCAAGGCACCTCACACACATTGCTTAGTACTGGTTAATCGCTTAGGTCGGCTAAGCCTGCCCAGGAAAAATGTCTCGGTCCCCGAGAGGGGTTTGACATTAATGGAACATACATACATACATACATACATAGTGATTAAAGTTAAGCTTAATATAGAAAATCTGTGATATAAATTGTGTTATTACACTGATTCAAAGCAGTGGGCAAACACATTTTATTTCTCACTGCTGTGCACGTGTGATGTCTATCCGATGCATGTGAAATGTTACCAACACAAACGTATTCGGGCTCAAGCTGTCAGTGACATCATTTATACATGACGCTCTAGCGTCATTTAGCGCACGCGGGCATCGTTTTATAGCATAAAAACTAGTTTGAATCTAAATTTAAAAAAAATGTTTGTTTGTTTATGTGAATAGTCGAATACTATTTCAGTCAGGAACATTGACAGCTATTATTATCCTTCGTGGCTAGCGCCACTAGTGATATCAATGCTTTCAATGTTCAGTCATTGAAATATAATTTAGCCATTACCTGATACAAACAAATATCCTCTTTATGTTAAAGTCATATTTGTTTTGAGACAGGAACACTTGCGCTCTGTGCATATATCCCGGTGTTGAGACAGGAACAAGTGTGCCCTGTGCATGAGTCTCGGTGCTGAGACAGGAACAGGTGTGCCCTGTGCAAGCGTCCCAGTGCTGAGACAGGAACACTTGTGCCCTGTGCATGAGTCCCGGTGTTGAGACAGGAACAAGTGTGCCCTGTGCATGAGTCTCGGTGCTGAGACAGGAACACGTGTGCCCTGTGATAGCGTCCCGGTGCTGAGACAGGAAAACTTGTGCCCTGTGCATGAGTCCCATTGCTGAAACAGGAACACGTGTGCCCTGTGCAAGCGTCCCGGTGCTGAGACAGGAACCAATGTGCCCTGTGCAAGCGTCCCGGTGCTGAGACAGGAACAAGTGTGCCCTGTGCATGAGTTCCGGTGCTGAGACAGGAACACGTGTGCCCTGTTCATAAGACCCGGTGCTGAGACATGAACAATTGTGCCCTGTTCATGAGTCCCGGTGCTGAGACATGAACAACTGTGCCCTGTACAAGCGTCCCGGTGCTGAGACAGGAACACGTGTGCCCTGTACAAGCGTCCCGGTGCTGAGACAGGAACAATAGTGCCCTGTGCATGAGTCTCGGTGCTGAGACATGAACAAGTGTGCCCTGTTCATGAGTCCCGGTGCTGAGACATGAACAATTGTGCCCTGTGCATGAGTCCCGGTGTTGAGACAGGAACAATAGTGCCCTGTGCATGAGTCCCGGTGCTGAGACAGGAACACGTGTGCCATGTGCAAGCGTCCCGGTGCTGAGACAGGAACACGTGTGCCCTGTGCACGAGTCCCGGTGCTGAGACAGGAACACGTGTGCCCTGTGCATGAGTCCCGGTGCTGAGACAGGAACACGTGTGCCCTGTGCAAGCGTCCCGGTGCTGAGACAGGAACAGGTGTGCCCTGTTCATGAGTCCCGGTGCTGAGACAGGAACAATTGTGCCCTGTGCAAGCGTCCCGGTGCTGAGACAGGAACAATAGTGCCCTGTGCAAGTGTCCCGGTGCTGAGACAGGAACACGTGTGCCCTGTGCATATATCCCGGTGCTGAGACAGGAACAATTGTGCCCTGTGCATGAGTCCCGGTGCTGGGACAGGAACAATTGTGCCCTGTGCATGAGTCCCGGTGCTGAGACAGGAACAATAGTGCCCTGTGCAAGTGTCCCGGTGCTGAGACAGGAACACGTGTGCCCTGTGCATGAGTCCCGGTGCTGGGACAGGAACAAGTGTGCCCTGTGCAAGCGTCCCGGTGCTGAGACAGGAACCATTGTGCCCTGTGCATGAGTCCCGGTGCTGAGACAGGAACACGTGTGCCCTGTGCAAGCGTCCCGGTGCTGAGACAGGAACACGTGTGCCCTGTGCATGAGTCCGGTGCTGAGACAGGAACAATAGTGCCCTGTGCAAGTGTCCGGTGCTGAGACAGGAACACGTGTGCCCTGTGCATATATCCCGGTGCTGAAACAGGAACAATTGTGCCCTGTGCATGAGTCCCGGTGCTGAGACAGGAACAATAGTGCCCTGTGCAAGTGTCCCGGTGCTGAGACAGGAACACGTGTGCCCTGTGCATGAGTCCCGGTGCTGGGACAGGAACCATTGTGCCCTGTGCAAGCGTCCCGGTGCTGAGACAGGAACAAGTGTGCCCTGTGCATGAGTCCCGGTGCTGAGACAGGAACACGTGTGCCCTGTGCAAGCGTCCCGGTGCTGAGACAGGAACCATTGTGCCCTGTACAAGCGTCCCGGTGCTGAGACAGGAACACATGGGCCCTGTGCAAGCGTCCCGGTGCTGAGACAGGAACCATTGTGCACTGTACAAGCGTCCCGGTGCTGAGACAGGAACACATGTGCCCTGTGCATGAGTCCCGGTGCTGGGACAGGACCAATTGTGCCCTGTGCATGAGTCCCGGTGCTGAAACAGGAACACCTGTGCCCTGTGCAAGCGTCCCGGTGCTGAGACAGGAACCATTGTGCCCTGTGCAAGCGTCCCGGTGCTGAGACAGGAACAAGTGTGCCCTGTACATGAGTCCCGGTGCTGAGACAGGAACAATTGTGCCCTGTGCATGAGTCCCGGTGCAGAGTCAGGAACACGTGTGCCCTGTGCATGAGTCCCGGTGCTGAATCAGGAACAATTGTACCCTGTGCATGAGTCCCGGTGCTGAGACAGGAACACGTGTGCCCTGTGCATGAGTCCCGGTGCTGAGACAGGAACACGTGTGCCCTGTGCAAGCGTCCCGGTGCTGAGACAGGAACACGTGTGCCCTGTTCATGAGTCCCGGTGCTGAGACAGGAACAATTGTGCCCTGTGCAAGCGTCCCGGTGCTGAGACAGGAACAATAGTGCCCTGTGCTAGTGTCCCGGTGCTGACACAGGAACACGTGTGCCCTGTGCATATATCCCGGTGCTGAGACAGGAACAATTGTGCCCTGTGCATGAGTCCCGTTGCTGAGACAGGAACAATAGTGCCCTGTGCAAGTGTCCCGGTGCTGAGACAGGACCACGTGTGCCCTGTGCATGAGTCCCGGTGCTGGAACAGGAACAATTGTGCCCTGTACAAGCGTCCCGGTGCTGAGACAGGAACAATAGTGCCCTGTGCAAGCGTCCCGGTGCTGAGACAGGAACAATAGTGCCCTGTGCAAGTGTCCCGGTGCTGAGACAGGAACAATTGTGCCCTGTGCATGAGTCCCGGTGCTGGGACAGGAACCAGTGTGCCCTGTGCAAGCGTCCCGGTGCTGAGACAGGAACACATGTGCCCTGTGCATGAGTCCCGGTGCTGGGACAGGACCAATTGTGCCCTGTGCATGAGTCCCGGTGCTGAAACAGGAACACGTGTGCCCTGTGCAAGCGTCCCGGTGCTGAGACAAGAACCATTGTGCCCTGTGCAAGCGTCCCGGTGCTGAGACAGGAACAAGTGTGCCCTGTGCATGAGTCCCGGTGCTGAGACAGGAACAAGTGTGCCCTGTGCATGAGTCCCGGTGCTGAGTCAGGAACACGTGTGCCCTGTGCATGAGTCCCGGTGCTGGAACAGGAACAATTGTGCCCTGTACAAGCGTCCCGGTGCTGAAACAGGAACAATAGTGCCCTGTGCAAGTGTCCCGGTGCTGAGACAGGAACAATTGTGCCCTGTGCATAAGTCCCGGTGCTGGGACAGGAACCAGTGTGCCCTGTGCAAGCGTCCCGGTGCTGAGACAGGAACGCATGTGCCCTGTGCATGAGTCCCGGTGCTGGGACAGGACCAATTGTGCCCTGTGCATGAGTCCCGGTGCTGAGACAGGAACAATAGCGCCCTGTGCAAGCGTCCCGGTGCTGAGACAGGAACCATTGTGCCCTGTGCAAGCGTCCCGGTGCTGAGACAGGAACAAGTGTGCCCTGTGCATGAGTCCCGTGCTGAGACAGGAACAAGTGTGCCCTGTGCATGAGTCCCGGTGCTGAGACAGGAACAATTGTACCCTGTGCATGAGTCCCGGTGCTGAGACAGGAACACGTGTGACCTGTGCAAGCGTCCCGGTGCTGAGACAGGAACAAGTGTGCCCTGTGCATGTGTCCCGGTGCTGAGACAGGAACAATTGTACCCTGTGCAAGCGTCCCGGTGCTGAGACAGGAACCATTGTGCCCTGTGCATGAGTCCCGGTGCTGAGACAGGAACAATTGTGCCCTGTGCATGAGTCCCGGTGCTGAGACAGGAACAATTGTGCCCTGTGCAA
>CM026396.1:42572425-42648963 GCA_014843695.1 Archivesica marissinica
GGGCTGAGGTACGATGTATCGGTGCTATACGCCGAGCCGAGGTACGATGTATCTGTGCTATATGCCGGGCCGAGGTACGATGTATCGGTTCTATACGCCGGACTGAGGTACGATGTATCGATGCTATACGACGGGCAGAGGTACGATGTATCAGTGCTATACACGGGCTGAGGTACGATGTATCGGGGCTATCGCCGGGCTGAGGACGATGTATCGAGCTATACGCGGGCAGAGGGTACGATGTATCTTGCTATACGCCGAGGCCGAGGTACGATGTATCAGTGCTATACGCCGGGCCGAGGTACGATGTATCTGTGCTATACGCCGGGTGAGGTACGATGTATCTTGGCGATACGCTGGGGCACGGGTATCGGTGCTATACGCCGGGCCAAGGTACGATGTATCTGTGCTATGACGCCGGGGCCAAGGTCCAGGTATCTGTGCTATACGCCAGGCCAAGGTACGATGTATCGGTGCTATACGCCGGGCGAGGTACGATGTATCTGGGCTATACGCCGGGCTGAGGTACGATGTATCGGTGCTATACGCCTGGCCGAGGTACGATGTATCGATGCTATATGACGGGCAGAGGTACGATGTATCAGTGCTATACACCGGGCTGAGGTACGATGTATCGGTGCTATACGCCGGGCCGAGGTACGATGTATCGATGCTATACGACGGGCTGAGGTACGATGTATCTGTGCTATACGCCGGGCTGAGGTACGATGTATCTGTGCTATACGCCGGGCCGAGGTACGATGTATCTGTGCTATACGCCGGGCAGAGGTACGATGTATCAGTGCTATACGCCGGCCGAGTACGATGTATCGGTGCTATAAACGGGCTGAGGTACGATGTATCTGTGCTATAAGCCGGGCTGAGGTACGATGTATCGGTGCTATACGCGCGGGCCGAGGTACGATGTATCACGTGCTATACGCCGGGAGAGGTACGATGTATCAGTGCTATACGCAGGCCGAGGTAAGATGTATCGGTGCTATACACCGGGCTGAGGTACGATTGTATCAGTGCTATAAGCCGGGCTGAGGTACGATGTATCGGGCTATACGCCGGGCGAGGTACGATGTATCAATGCTATACGCAGGGCAGAGGTACGAGGTCCCAGTGCTATACCGGGCTGAGGTACGATGTATCGGTGCTATACGCCGGGCCGAGGTACGATGTATCTGTGCTATACGCCGGGCTGAGGTACGATGTATCGGTCCTATAAGCCGGGCTGAGGTACAATGTATCGGTGCTATACGCCGGGCCGAGGTACGATGTATCAATGCTATACGACGGGCAGAGGTACGATGTATCAGTGCTATACACCGGGCTGAGGTACGATGTATCGGTGTTATACGCCGGGCTGAGTTACGATGTATCAGTGCTATACGCCGGGCCGAGGTACGATGTATCTGTGCTATACACCGGGCCGAGGTACGATGTATCAGTGCTATACGCCGGGCCGAGGTACGATGTATCGATGCTATACACCGGGCCGAGGTACGATGTATCGGTGCTATACACCGGGCTGAGGTACGATGTATCGGTGCTATACGCCGGGCTGAGGTACGATGTATCTGTGCTATACGCCGGGCTGAGGTACGATGTATCGGTGCTATACGCCGGGCTGGGTACGATGTATCGGTGCTATACGCCGGGCGAGGTACGATGTATGTGCTATACGCCGGGCTGAGGTACGATGTATCAGTGCTATACGCCGGGCCGAGGTACGATGTATCGGTGCTATACGCCGGGCGGGTGTGTTTGTGCTATATGCTGGGCGAAGTACGATGTATCCGTGCTAACGCCGGGCAGAGGTACGATGTATCCGTGCTATACGCCGGGCAGAGGTACGATGTATCAGTGCTATACACCGGGCTATACGCTGGGCCGAGGTACGATGTATCCGTGCTATACGCCGGGCCGAGGTACGATGTATCTGTGCTATACACCGGGCCAAGGTACGATGTATCAGTGCTATACGCCGGACCGAGGTACGATGTATCGATGCTATACACTGGGCCGAGGTACGATGTATCGGTGTTATACACCGGGCTGAGGTACGATGTATCGGTGCTATACGCCGAGCCGAGGTACGATGTATCTGTGCTATACGCCGGGCCGAGGTACGATGTATCGGTTCTATACGCCGGGCTGAGGTACGATGTATCGGTGCTATACGCCGGGCCGAGGTACGATGTATCGATGCTATACGACGGGCAGAGGTACGATGTATCAGTGCTATACACCGGGCTGAGGTACGATGTATCTGTGCTATACGCCGGGCCGAGGTACGATGTATCTGTGCTATACGCCGGGCCGAGGTACGATGTATCCGTGCTATACGCCGGGCAGAGGTACGATGTATCCGTGCTATACGCCGGGCAGAGGTACGATGTATCAGTGCTATACACTGGGCTGAGGTACGATGTATCGGTGCTATACGCCGGGCAGAGGTACGATGTATCGGTGCTATACACCGGGCTGAGGTACGATGTATCGGTGCTATACGCCGGGTCGAGGTACGATGTATCGGTGCTATACGACGGGCAGAGGTACGATGTATCGGTGCTATACACGGGCTGAGGTACGATGTATCGGTGCTATACGCCGGGCCGAGGTACGATGTATCAGTGCTATACGCCGGGCTGAGGTACGATGTATCTTTGCTATACGCTGGGCACGATGTATCGGTGCTATACGCCGGGCCAAGGTACGATGTATCGTGCTATACGCCGGGCCAGGTACGATGTATCTGTGCTATACGCCAGGCCAAGGTACGATGTATCGGTGCTATACGCCGGGCCGAGGTACGATGTATCTGTGCTATACGCCGGGCTGAGGTACGATGTATCGGTGCTATACGCCGGGCACGATGTATCGGTGCTATACGCCGGGCCGAGGTACGATGTATCTGTGCTATACGCCGGGCTGAGGTACGATGTATCTGTGCTATACGCCGGGCTGAGGTACGATGTATCTGTGCTATACGTCGGGCTGAGGTACGATGTATCGGTGCTATACGCCGGGCTGAGGTACGATGTATCTGTGCTATACGCCGGGCTGAGGTACGATGTATCGGTGCTATAAGCCGGGCTGAGGTACGATGTATCGGTGCTATACGCCGGACCGAGGTACGATGTATCGATGCTATACGACGGGCAGAGGTACGATGTATCAGTGCTATACACCGGGCTGAGGTACGATGTATCGGTGCTATACGCCGGGCTGAGGTACGATGTATCAGTGCTATACGCCGGGCCGAGGTACGATGTATCGATGCTATACGACGGGCTGAGGTACGATGTATCTGTGCTATACGCCGGGCTGAGGTACGATGTATCTGTGCTATACGCCGGGCCGAGGTACGATGTATCCGTGCTATACGCCGGGCAGAGGTACGATGTATCAGTGCTATACGCCAGGCCGAGGTACGATGTATCGGTGCTATACACCGGGCCGAGGTACGATGTATCGGTGCTATACGCCGGGCAGAGGTACGATGTATCGGTGCTATACACCGGGCTGAGGTACGATGTATCGGTGCTATACGCCAGGTCGAGGTACGATGCATCGATGCTATACGACGGGCAGAGGTACGATGTATCGGTGCTATACACCGGGCTGAGGTACGATGTATCGGTGCTATACGCCGGGCTGAGGTACGATGTATCGATGCTATACGACGGGCAGAGGTACGATGTATCTGTGCTATACGCCGGGCTGAGGTACGATGTATCTGTGCTATACGCCGGGCCGAGGTACGATGTATCCGTGCTATACGCCGGGCAGAGGTACGATGTATCAGTGCTATACGCCAGGCCGAGGTACGATGTATCGGTGCTATACACCGGGCTGAGGTACGATGTATCAGTGCTATAAGCCGGGCTGAGGTACGATGTATCGGTGCTATACGCCGGGCCGAGGTACGATGTATCAATGCTATACGACGGGCAGAGGTACGATGTATCAGTGCTATACACCGGGCTGAGGTACGATGTATCTGTTCTATACGCCGGGCCGAGGTACGATGTATCCGTGCTATATGCTGGGCCGAGGTACGATGTATCCGTGCTATACGCCGGGCAGAGGTACGATGTATCCGTGCTATACGCCGGGCAGAGGTACGATGTATCAGTGCTATACACCGGGCTATACGCTGGGCCGAGGTACGATGTATCCGTGCTATACGCCGGGCCGAGGTACGATGTATCTGTGCTATACACCGGGCCAAGGTACGATGTATCAGTGCTATACGCCGGACCGAGGTACGATGTATCGATGCTATACACTGGGCCGAGGTACGATGTATCGGTTCTATACGCCGGACTGAGGTACGATGTATCGGTGCTATACGCCGGGCCTAGGTACGATGTATCGATGCTATACGACGGGCAGAGGTACGATGTATCAGTGCTATACACCGGGCTGAGGTACGATGTATCTGTGCTATACGCCGGGCCGAGGTACGATGTATCCGTGCTATACGCCGGGCCGAGGTACGATGTATCCGTGCTATACGCCGGGCAGAGGTACGATGTATCCGTGCTATACGCCGGGCAGAGGTACGATGTATCAGTGCTATACACTGGGCTGAGGTACGATGTATCGGTGCTATACGCCGGGCAGAGGTACGATGTATCGGTGCTATACACCGGGCTGAGGTACGATGTATCGGTGCTATACGCCGGGTCGAGGTACGATGTATCGATGCTATACGACGGGCAGAGGTACGATGTATCGGTGCTATACACCGGGCTGAGGTACGATGTATCGGTGCTATACGCCGGGCCGAGGTACGATGTATCAGTGCTATACGCCGGGCTGAGGTACGATGTATCTTTGCTATACGCTGGGCACGATGTATCGGTGCTATACGCCGGGCCAAGGTACGATGTATCTGTGCTATACGCCGGGCCAAGGTACGATGTATCTGTGCTATACGCCAGGCCAAGGTACGATGTATCGGTGCTATACGCCGGGCCGAGGTACGATGTATCTGTGCTATACGCCGGGCTGAGGTACGATGTATCGGTGCTATGCGCCGGGCACGATGTATCGGTGCTATACGCCGGGCCGAGGTACGATGTATCTGTGCTATACGCCGGGCTGAGGTACGATGTATCTGTGCTATACGCCGGGCTGAGGTACGATGTATCTGTGCTATACGTCGGGCTGAGGTACGATGTATCGGTGCTATACGCCGGGCTGAGGTACGATGTATCTGTGCTATACGCCGGGCTGAGGTACGATGTATCGGTGCTATAAGCCGGGCTGAGGTACGATGTATCGGTGCTATACGCCGGACCGAGGTACGATGTATCGATGCTATACGACGGGCAGAGGTACGATGTATCAGTGCTATACACCGGGCTGAGGTACGATGTATCGGTGCTATACGCCGGGCTGAGGTACGATGTATCAGTGCTATACGCCGGGCGGCGAGGTACGATGTATCGTGCTATACGCCGGGCTGAGGTACGATGTATCTGTGCTATACGCCGGGCCGAGGTACGATGTATCGTGCTATACCGGGCAGAGGTAGATGATCAGTCTATACGCCGGCGGGACATGTATCGGTGCTATACACCGGGCCGAGGTACGATGTATCGGTGCTATACGCGGGCAGAGGTACGATGTTGGTGTTAACCGGGCTGAGGTACGATGTATCGGTGCTATACGCCAGGTCGAGGTAGATGCTCGATGCTATACGACGGGCAGAGGTACGATGTATCGGTGCTATACACCGGGCTGAGGTACGATGTATCGGTGCTATACGCCGGGCTGAGGTACGATGTATCGATGCTATACGACGGGCAGAGGTACGATGTATCTGTGCTATACGCCGGGCTGAGGTACGATGTATCTGTGCTATACGCCGGGCCGAGGTACGATGTATCCGTGCTATACGCCGGGCAGAGGTACGATGTATCAGTGCTATACGCCAGGCCGAGGTACGATGTATCGGTGCTATACACCGGGCTGAGGTACGATGTATCAGTGCTATAAGCCGGGCTGAGGTACGATGTATCGGTGCTATACGCCGGGCCGAGGTACGATGTATCAATGCTATACGACGGGCAGAGGTACGATGTATCAGTGCTATACACCGGGCTGAGGTACGATGTATCTGTTCTATACGCCGGGCCGAGGTACGATGTATCCGTGCTATATGCTGGGCCGAGGTACGATGTATCCGTGCTATACGCCGGGCAGAGGTACGATGTATCCGTGCTATACGCCGGGCAGAGGTACGATGTATCAGTGCTATACACCGGGCTATACGCTGGGCCGAGGTACGATGTATCCGTGCTATACGCCGGGCCGAGGTACGATGTATCTGTGCTATACACCGGGCCAAGGTACGATGTATCAGTGCTATACGCCGGACCGAGGTACGATGTATCGATGCTATACACTGGGCCGAGGTACGATGTATCGGTTCTATACGCCGGACTGAGGTACGATGTATCGGTGCTATACGCCGGGCCTAGGTACGATGTATCGATGCTATACGACGGGCAGAGGTACGATGTATCAGTGCTATACACCGGGCTGAGGTACGATGTATCTGTGCTATACGCCGGGCCGAGGTACGATGTATCCGTGCTATACGCCGGGCCGAGGTACGATGTATCCGTGCTATACGCCGGGCAGAGGTACGATGTATCCGTGCTATACGCCGGGCAGAGGTACGATGTATCAGTGCTATACACTGGGCTGAGGTACGATGTATCGGTGCTATACGCCGGGCAGAGGTACGATGTATCGGTGCTATACACCGGGCTGAGGTACGATGTATCGGTGCTATACGCCGGGTCGAGGTACGATGTATCGATGCTATACGACGGGCAGAGGTACGATGTATCGGTGCTATACACCGGGCTGAGGTACGATGTATCGGTGCTATACGCCGGGCCGAGGTACGATGTATCAGTGCTATACGCCGGGCTGAGGTACGATGTATCTTTGCTATACGCTGGGCACGATGTATCGGTGCTATACGCCGGGCCAAGGTACGATGTATCTGTGCTATACGCCGGGCCAAGGTACGATGTATCTGTGCTATACGCCAGGCCAAGGTACGATGTATCGGTGCTATACGCCGGGCCGAGGTACGATGTATCTGTGCTATACGCCGGGCTGAGGTACGATGTATCGGTGCTATACGCCGGGCACGATGTATCGGTGCTATACGCCGGGCCGAGGTACGATGTATCTGTGCTATACGCCGGGCTGAGGTACGATGTATCTGTGCTATACGCCGGGCTGAGGTACGATGTATCTGTGCTATACGTCGGGCTGAGGTACGATGTATCGGTGCTATACGCCGGGCTGAGGTACGATGTATCTGTGCTATACGCCGGGCTGAGGTACGATGTATCGGTGCTATAAGCCGGGCTGAGGTACGATGTATCGGTGCTATACGCCGGACCGAGGTACGATGTATCGATGCTATACGACGGGCAGAGGTACGATGTATCAGTGCTATACACCGGGCTGAGGTACGATGTATCGGTGCTATACGCCGGGCTGAGGTACGATGTATCAGTGCTATACGCCGGGCCGAGGTACGATGTATCGATGCTATACGACGGGCTGAGGTACGATGTATCTGTGCTATACGCCGGGCTGAGGTACGATGTATCTGTGCTATACGCCGGGCCGAGGTACGATGTATCCGTGCTATACGCCGGGCAGAGGTACGATGTATCAGTGCTATACGCCAGGCCGAGGTACGATGTATCGGTGCTATACACCGGGCCGAGGTACGATGTATCGGTGCTATACGCCGGGCAGAGGTACGATGTATCGGTGCTATACACCGGGCTGAGGTACGATGTATCGATGCTATACGACGGGCAGAGGTACGATGTATCGGTGCTATAAGCCGGGCTGAGGTACGATGTATCGGTGCTATACGCCGGACCGAGGTACGATGTATCGATGCTATACGCCGGGCAGAGGTACGATGTATCCGTGCTATACGCCGGGCAGAGGTACGATGTATCAGTGCTATACACTGGGCTGAGGTACGATGTATCGGTGCTATACGCCGGGCAGAGGTACGATGTATCGGTGCTATACACCGGGCTGAGGTACGATGTATCGGTGCTATACGCCGGGTCGAGGTATGATGTATCGATGCTATACGACGGGCAGAGGTACGATGTATCGGTGCTATACACCGGGCTGAGGTACGATGTATCGGTGCTATACGCCGGGCTGAGGTACGATGTATCGATGCTATACGACGGGCAGAGGTACGATGTATCTGTGCTATACGCCGGGCCGAGGTACGATGTATCAGTGCTATACGCCGGGCCGAGGTACGATGTATCAGTGCTATACGCCGGGCTGAGGTACGATGTATCTTTGCTATACGCTGGGCACGATGTATCGGTGCTATACGCCGGGCCAAGGTACGATGTATCTGTGCTATACGCCGGGCCAAGGTACGATGTATCTGTGCTATACGCCAGGCCAAGGTACGATGTATCGGTGCTATACGCCGGGCCGAGGTACGATGTATCTGTGCTATACGCCGGGCTGAGGTACGATGTATCGGTGCTATACGCCGGGCACGATGTATCGGTGCTATACGCCGGGCCGAGGTACGATGTATCTGTGCTATACGCCGGGCTGAGGTACGATGTATCTGTGCTATACGCCGGGCTGAGGTACGATGTATCTGTGCTATACGTCGGGCTGAGGTACGATGTATCGGTGCTATACGCCGGGCTGAGGTACGATGTATCTGTGCTATACGCCGGGCTGAGGTACGATGTATCGGTGCTATAAGCCGGGCTGAGGTACGATGTATCGGTGCTATACGCCGGACCGAGTTACGATGTATCGATGCTATACGACGGGCAGAGGTACGATGTATCAGTGCTATACACCGGGCTGAGGTACGATGTATCGGTGCTATACGCCGGGCTGAGGTACGATGTATCAGTGCTATACGCCGGGCCGAGGTACGATGTATCGATGCTATACGACGGGCTGAGGTACGATGTATCTGTGCTATACGCCGGGCTGAGGTACGATGTATCTGTGCTATACGCCGGGCTGAGGTACGATGTATCCGTGCTATACGCCGGGCAGAGGTACGATGTATCAGTGCTATACGCCAGGCCGAGGTACGATGTATCGGTGCTATACACCGGGCTGAGGTACGATGTATCAGTGCTATAAGCCGGGCTGAGGTACGATGTATCGGTGCTATACGCCGGGCCGAGGTACGATGTATCAATGCTATACGACGGGCAGAGGTACGATGTATCAGTGCTATACACCGGGCTGAGGTACGATGTATCTGTTCTATACGCCGGGCCGAGGTACGATGTATCCGTGCTATATGCCGGGCCGAGGTACGATGTATCCGTGCTATACGCCGGGCAGAGGTACGATGTATCCGTGCTATACGCCGGGCAGAGGTACGATGTATCAGTGCTATACACCGGGCTATACGCTGGGCCGAGGTACGATGTATCCGTGCTATACGCCGGGCCGAGGTACGATGTATCTGTGCTATACACCGGGCCAAGGTACGATGTATCAGTGCTATACGCCGGACCGAGGTACGATGTATCGATGCTATACACTGGGCCGAGGTACGATGTATCGGTGCTATACACCGGGCTGAGGTACGATGTATCGGTGCTATACGCCGGGCCTAGGTACGATGTATCGATGCTATACGACGGGCAGAGGTACGATGTATCAGTGCTATACACCGGGCTGAGGTACGATGTATCTGTGCTATACGCCGGGCCGAGGTACGATGTATCCGTGCTATACGCCGGGCCGAGGTACGATGTATCCGTGCTATACGCCGGGCAGAGGTACGATGTATCCGTGCTATACGCCGGGCAGAGGTACGATGTATCAGTGCTATACACTGGGCTGAGGTACGATGTATCGGTGCTATACGCCGGGCAGAGGTACGATGTATCGGTGCTATACACCGGGCTGAGGTACGATGTATCGGTGCTATACGCCGGGTCGAGGTACGATGTATCGATGCTATACGACGGGCAGAGGTACGATGTATCGGTGCTATACACCGGGCTGAGGTACGATGTATCGGTGCTATACGCCGGGCCGAGGTACGATGTATCAGTGCTATACGCCGGGCTGAGGTACGATGTATCTTTGCTATACGCTGGGCACGATGTATCGGTGCTATACGCCGGGCCAAGGTACGATGTATCTGTGCTATACGCCGGGCCAAGGTACGATGTATCTGTGCTATACGCCAGGCCAAGGTACGATGTATCGGTGCTATACGCCGGGCCGAGGTACGATGTATCTGTGCTATACGCCGGGCTGAGGTACGATGTATCGGTGCTATACGCCGGGCACGATGTATCGGTGCTATACGCCGGGCCGAGGTACGATGTATCTGTGCTATACGCCGGGCTGAGGTACGATGTATCTGTGCTATACGCCGGGCTGAGGTACGATGTATCTGTGCTATACGTCGGGCTGAGGTACGATGTATCGGTGCTATACGCCGGGCTGAGGTACGATGTATCTGTGCTATACGCCGGGCTGAGGTACGATGTATCGGTGCTATAAGCCGGGCTGAGGTACGATGTATCGGTGCTATACGCCGGACCGAGGTACGATGTATCGATGCTATACGACGGGCAGAGGTACGATGTATCAGTGCTATACACCGGGCTGAGGTACGATGTATCGGTGCTATACGCCGGGCTGAGGTACGATGTATCAGTGCTATACGCCGGGCCGAGGTACGATGTATCGATGCTATACGACGGGCTGAGGTACGATGTATCTGTGCTATACGCCGGGCTGAGGTACGATGTATCTGTGCTATACGCCGGGCCGAGGTACGATGTATCCGTGCTATACGCCGGGCAGAGGTACGATGTATCAGTGCTATACGCCAGGCCGAGGTACGATGTATCGGTGCTATACACCGGGCCGAGGTACGATGTATCGGTGCTATACGCCGGGCAGAGGTACGATGTATCGGTGCTATACACCGGGCTGAGGTACGATGTATCGATGCTATACGACGGGCAGAGGTACGATGTATCGGTGCTATACGCCGGGCTGAGGTACGATGTATCGGTGCTATACGCCGGGCCGAGGTACGATGTATCGATGCTATACGCCGGGCAGAGGTACGATGTATCCGTGCTATACGCCGGGCAGAGGTACGATGTATCAGTGCTATACACCGGGCTGAGGTACGATGTATCGGTGCTATACGCCGGGCAGAGGTACGATGTATCGGTGCTATACACCGGGCTGAGGTACGATGTATCGGTGCTATACGCCGGGTCGAGGTACGATGTATCGATGCTATACGACGGGCAGAGGTACGATGTATCAGTGCTATACACCGGGCTGAGGTACGATGTATCGGTGCTATACGCCGGGCAGAGGTACGATGTATCGATGCTATACACCGGGCCGAGGTACGATGTATCGGTGCTATACAGTGCAGAGGTACGATGTATCCGTGCTATACGCCGGGCAGAGGTACGATGTATCAGTGCTATACACCGGGCTATACGCCGGGCCGAGGTACGATGTATCCGTGCTATACGCCGGGCCGAGGTACGATGTATCTGTGCTATACACCGGGCCGAGGTACGATGTATCAGTGCTATACACCGGGCCGAGGTACAATGTATCGATGCTATACACCGGGCCGAGGTACGATGTATCGGTGCTATACACCGGGCTGAGGTACGATGTATCGGTGCTATACGCCGGGCTGAGGTACGATGTATCTGTGCTATACACCGGGCTGAGGTACGATGTATCGGTTCTATACGCCGGGCTGAGGTACGATGTATCGGTGCTATACACCGGGCCGAGGTACGATGTATCGGTGCTATACGCCGGGCTGATGTACGATGTATCAGTGCTATACGCCGGGCCGAGGTACGATGTATCGGTGCTATACGCCGGGCAGAGGTACGATGTATCGGTGCTATAGGCCGGGCCGAGGTACGATGTATCGGTGCTATACGCCGAGCTGAGGTACGATGTATCTGTGCTATACACCAGGCAGAGGTACGATGTATCGATGCTATACACCGGGCTGAGGTACGATGTATCTGTGCTATACACCGGGCAGAGGTACGATGTATCGGTGCTATACGCCGGGCCGATGTACGATGTATCGGTGCTATACGCCCGCCGGGCTGAGGTACGATGTATCTGTGCTATACACCGGGCCGACGTACGATGTATCTGTGCTATACACCGGGCTGAGGTACGATGTATCGGTGCTATACGCCGGGCCGAGGTACGATGTATCGATGCTATACACCGGGCCGAGGTACGATGTAAAGATACTATACACCGGGCAGAGGTACGATGTATCGGTGCTATACACCGGGCTGAGGTACGATGTATCGATGCTATACACCGGGCTGAGGTACGATGTATCGGTGCTATACACCGGGCAGAGGTACGATGTATCTGTGCTATACATCGGGCTGAGGTACGATGTATCGGTGCTATACACCGGGCTGAGGTACAATGTATCTGTGCTATACACCTGGCAGAGGTACGATGTATCGGTGCTATATGCCGGGCTGAGGTACGATGTATCGGTGCTATACGCCGGGCTGAGGTACGATGTATCTGTGCTATACACCGGGCAGAGGTACGATGTATCGGTGCTATACGCCGGGCCGAGGTACGATGTATCGGTGCTATACACCGGGCTGAGGTACGATGTATCAGTGCTATAAGCCGGGCTGAGGTACGATGTATCGGTGCTATACGCCGGGCCGAGGTACGATGTATCAATGCTATACGACGGGCAGAGGTACGATGTATCAGTGCTATACACCGGGCTGAGGTACGATGTATCTGTTCTATACGCCGGGCCGAGGTACGATGTATCCGTGCTATATGCCGGGCCGAGGTACGATGTATCCGTGCTATACGCCGGGCAGAGGTACGATGTATCCGTGCTATACGCCGGGCAGAGGTACGATGTATCAGTGCTATACACCGGGCTATACGCTGGGCCGAGGTACGATGTATCCGTGCTATACGCCGGGCCGAGGTACGATGTATCTGTGCTATACACCGGGCCAAGGTACGATGTATCAGTGCTATACGCCGGACCGAGGTACGATGTATCGATGCTATACACTGGGCCGAGGTACGATGTATCGGTGTTATACACCGGGCTGAGGTACGATGTATCGGTGCTATACGCCGAGCCGAGGTACGATGTATCTGTGCTATATGCCGGGCCGAGGTACGATGTATCGGTTCTATACGCCGGACTGAGGTACGATGTATCGGTGCTATACGCCGGGCCGAGGTACGATGTATCGATGCTATACGACGGGCAGAGGTACGATGTATCAGTGCTATACACCGGGCTGAGGTACGATGTATCTGTGCTATACGCCGGGCCGAGGTACGATGTATCCGTGCTATACGCCGGGCAGAGGTACGATGTATCAGTGCTATACGCCAGGCCGAGGTACGATGTATCGGTGCTATACGCCGGGCTGAGGTACGATGTATCGGTGCTATACGCCGGGCCGAGGTACGATGTATCTGTGCTATACACCGGGCCGAAGTACGATGTATCGGTGCTATACGCCGGGCCGAGGTACGATGTATCGGTGCTATACGCCGGGCAGAGGTACGATGTATCGTGCTATACACCGGGGAGGTACGAGTATCGGTGCTATACCCGGGCGAGTACGATGTATGGTGTATACCGGGCGAGGTACGATGTATGGTGCTATACGCCGGGGAGGTAGATGTATCGTGCTATACGACGGGCAGAGGTACGATGTATCGGTGCTATACACCGGGCTGAGGTACGATGTATCGGTGCTATACGCCGGGCGAGGTACGATGTATCGTGCTATAGCGGGCAGAGGTACGATGTATCTGTGCTATACGCCGGGCCGAGGTACGATGTATCGGTGCTATACGCCGGGCCGAGGTACGATGTATCAGTGCTATACGCCGGGCTGAGGTACGATGTATCTTTGCTATACGCTGGGCACGATGTATCGGTGCTATACGCCGGGCCAAGGTACGATGTATCTGTGCTATACGCCGGGCCAAGGTACGATGTATCTGTGCTATACGCCGGGCCAAGGTACGATGTATCGGTGCTATACGCCGGCCGAGGTACGATGTATCTGTGCTATACGCCGGGCTGAGGTACGATGTATCGGTGCTATACGCCGGGCACGATGTATCGGTGCTATACGCCGGGCCGAGGTACGATGTATCTGTGCTATACGCCGGGCTGAGGTACGATGTATCTGTGCTATACGCCGGGCTGAGGTACGATGTATCTGTGCTATACGTCGGGCTGAGGTACGATGTATCGGTGCTATACGCCGGGCTGAGGTACGATGTATCTGTGCTATACGCCGGGCTGAGGTACGATGTATCGGTGCTATAGCCGGGCGTTGTTTGCTATACGCCGGCCGAGGTACGATGTATCGATGCTATACGACGGGCAGAGGTACGATGTATCAGTGCTATACACCGGGCTGAGGTACGATGTATCGGTGCTATACGCCGGGCTGAGGTACGATGTATCGTGCTATACGCCGGGCCGAGGTACGATGTATCTGCTATACGGTGCTATACGCCGGGCAGAGGTACGATGTATCAGTGCTATAAGCCGGGCTGAGGTACGATGTATCGGTGCTATACGCCGGGCCGAGGTACGATGTATCAGTGCTATACATCGGGCTATACGCCGGGCTGAGGTACGATGTAACGGTGCTATACGCCGGGCTGAGGTACGATGTATCGATGCTATACGCCGGGCCGAGGTACGATGTATCAGTGCTATACGCCGGCTATTATGTATAAACATGTTTCGTAATCGAGCCAAAACAAATTTGTATAAACATGTTTCGCAATCGAGCAAAAACAAATTTGTATAAACAATCAACACAAGGCATGAAGGAAAGAGAGGCAATGTGGACTTCAGCCACTATGAATAACTTACCGAGGCTCTCCGTTCAAGGATAGCCGAGAGTCGCGTAAGGACACTGCCCAATGTTCTCTTTGTGGAGTACGTTTTACCCTCAACCCCATGTTCACCGACTTCAACTTCACAGCTCTCATCTTGTGTGGAATCTGTGCATAGATAAGCACCACATAACTAGTAATGATTCTGGGTTTCAAACTCGCCGCGTCAACAGCTTGGGTCATACACATGTACTGACTCTCCAGTGATGGAGGAGGACAATCCGAGCACAGACTGGCACCAGGGTAGAACCACTAACCTCCTACAAGTCAGCTGGATAGCATGAAATAGAATAGACACCTCCAGTGGGATTTCGAACGTACAGCAGTGAGAGGTAAGTGTTTCGAAGTCAACGACCGTAACCACTCGGCCACGGAGGCCTTTGGTAACCTCTATAAGGCGGTAACCATCACATGACCTCTCTACCAAATTTACTATAACATCACTTATTTATATCGCTGACCTTTTGAACCTGCAAAAGAACTACTAAAGATGTGTAATTTAAACTTTATTTATTTTTACAACGATTGCGAAGCAAGTTTTAACAACTTATATTAATCACTCGTTGGCACGGATGAAAGCTTAAATGTGGTCATTCGTGTGGGAGGAAACCGGAGTACCCGGAGAAAACCCACCTGCCTCCTTTCATGACCACCATATCATCTCACATACTTCCCGGTAATTGGTCACACGATGCACTACAGTAAAAAAAACCTAATCCAGACACCCCCCCCTCTAATCCCTTCTAAACTGGACTTTTTATAAAGTCCCGAATTTCTCCATTCTTTTCTCATTGTAATAAAATCCCTCTAATCCGGATCCCTCTAATCCGGACCACTCTAATCCAGACCACTCTAATCTGGAGTTGTTCTATTCTGAAAACCGGACAAAATTTCGTAATATTTAACAAAATGACACTTCTAAACCGTATGTGCCAATTATGACAGGAAGTCTGTCAATGACTGATCCTTGTGTATTGTCATAAAAGTGACAGCATTCCATTGTTTACCAATTGACCTCTCCTGTATTTTTCACAAGTTGTGAAAATCACAATTTGTACTGCATATAATTGCTGGGTCATTGATATTAGCATATATATATTACTGTAGTTAGATATATCTGGGTATATTACTGTACTTAGATATATCTGGGTATATTACTGTACTTAGATATATCTGGGTATATTACTGTACATAGATATATCTGGGTATATTACTGTACAAGATATATCTGGGTATATTACTGTACATAGATATATCTGGGTATATTACTGTACATAGATATATCTGGGTATATTACTGTACTTAGATATATCTGGGTATATTACTATACATAGATATATCTGGGTATATTACTGTACTTAGATATATCTGGGTATATTACTGTACATAGATATAAGGTAGGTATATTACTGTACATAGATATATCTGGGTATATTACTGTACATAGATATAAGGTAGCTATATTACTGTACATAGATATATCTGGGTATATTACTGTACATAGATATATCTGGGTATATTACTGTACATAGATATAAGGTAGGTATATTACCTGATTTAGATTTACTGGGTGACTCAGGAACTCTCGCACTACTTTCAAGTCGTGTACTGCTTTCTAAGGACTGTTCGCTGACACTGTCTTGTCTTTCAATAGACTGGTCCCGTGATGAAATTCTATCCACCGACACTTCTCTACTTGAAGGCCTACTTCCATCTGAAGACTTGTCTGAATCATCTACAGCAAACAGGAAGTAAATAACCAGTCTATACATCTAAACAGGAAGTATATAACCAGTCTATACATTTAAACAGGAAGTAAATAACCAGTTAATACACTTAAACAGGAAGTAAATAACCAGTCTATACATTTAAACAGGAAGTAAATAACCAGTTTATACATTTAAACAGGAAGTAAATAACCAGTCTATACATTTAAACAGGAAGTAAATAACCAGTCTATACATTTAAACAGGAAGTAAATAACAAGTCTATACATTTAAACAGGAAGTAAATAACCAGTCTATACATTTAAACAGGAAGTAAATAACCAGTTTATACATTTAAACAGGAAGTAAATAACCAGTCTATACATTTAAACAGGAGGTAAATAACCAGTCTATACATTTAAACAGGAAGTAAATAACCAGTCTATACATTTAAACAGGAAGTAAATAACCAGTCTATACATTTAAACAGGAAGTAAATAACCAGTCTATACATTTAAACAGGAGGTAAATAACCAGTCTATACATGTAGAGCAAATATATAACCGCCTCCGTGGTCGAGTGGTTAAGGTCGCTGACTTTGTTATACCATTGTAACCTATCATCTCTGATGGTCACGGGTTCGAGCCCCGCTCAGACCGTGTCTCATTTATATGAAACAGTTGGCAGTTTCTTACGGAGGTTGGTGCACCAAGTACTGGTTAACCGCTGGAGCCTGCCCAGGAAAGGTGTTGTTAGGTAAACTGCCCGTCGCTCAAATGGGAAACCAGTAGCGACGTTAAATAAACTTAAATAAAAAAAAAAATTTTTAAAAAGAGCAAATATTATTATAAAACATACCTTGTATAGAAAATGGGACATTTCATGAACATAACAAGGATAATACAGTCAAACCTGTGTTAGTGGTCACCTGCATTAAGCAGCCAACCTGTGTTAGTGGTCACCTGCATTAAGCAGCCAACCTGTATTAGTGATCACCTGCATTAAGCAGCCAACCTGTATTAAGCAGCCAACCTGTATTAAGCAGCCAACCTGCATTAAGCAGCCAACCTGTATTAAGCAGCCAACCTGTGTTAGTGGTCACCTGCATTAAGCAGCCAACCTGTATTAAGCAGCCAACCTGCATTAAGCAGCCAACCTGTGTTAGTGGTCACCTGCATTAAGCAGCCAACCTGTATTAAGCAGCCAACCTGCATTAAGCAGCCAACCTGTATTAAGCAGCCAACCTGCATTAAGCAGCCAACCTGTATTAAGCAGCCAACCTGCATTAAGCAGCCAACCTGTATTAAGCAGCCAACCTGCATTAAGCAGCCAGTTTTGAGATTCCAAATATGTTACTTTCTTATGATACATTTGACCTATATCAAGCAGCAACTGGTTCTAAGCAGCCACCGGTGCTAAGCAGCCACCTGTGCTAAGCAGACACCTGTGCTAAGCAGCCACCTGTGCTAAGCAGCCACCTGTGCTAAGCAGCCACCTGTGCTAAGCAGCCACCTGTGCTAAGCAGACACATGTACTAACCAGACACCTGTGCTAAGCAGACACATGTACTAACCAGACACCTGTGCTAACCAGACACCTGTGCTAAGCAGACACATGTACTAACCAGACACCTGTGCTAACCAGACAATTGTGCTAAGAAACCACTTCCTGGCATTCCCTTGGTTGGTTGCTTACGACAGGTTTGATTGTATTTAACAATGATGACTTATATGTGCCAACCATACAGCAGGCCTATGACAAGAGCAATCTGAGATAGCAAACCTCCCGCCATGCTGCTAAATTTTTGCCCTATTTCACAATGTTGGGGAATCCATTTTTAAAATCCTGGATACGAATCCAGATCTCCTCCAAAGTTTAATGGGTTCGTCCACCATCCATACCTGGGTAGAACCACCGACCTTCTGTCAGTTGGATAGCTTCCTCACATGAAGTAATTGGACACGCCCAGTAGGATTCGAACCTAGTGTTCGAGTGGTAAGTGATTAGAAATCAAGGACCGTAACCTCTCAGCCATGGAGGCCCAGCACGGCAAATCTGTGTGTTAGCAGGAATACCTAAAAAGTTGTACAGTCTACGTCCGTTATGTCGAATTCCGTCGGACCGAACAAAATACTTCGACATAACCGAAGTTTGACTTAACGAAATTCGATATAAACAGAGCCAGTTATATGTAAAATGATAGTGTCTGAAACGGGACTTTGATCCGACTTCGAGATAACTGGAGAATTCGACTTTGACCTAGTGGATGTAGACTGTATATGAAGTTTGTTGAAACTTTGTGCATGCATAATGAGTTGGTCCAGGAGGAAGTGATCCCATGTGACCATGGCAACCAGCCCAGAGCGGGGGGTTTGCACATCTCTGAGTCATATTCTTTAGTTAAATCATGCAATGGTCCAAGCATGATTATTAAAAAAAAGAAGAAAAAAGATTAATCTTTATTTATTTTACAACGATTGCGAAACAAGCTTCAACAACTTATATTAATCACTCTCGTTGGTGCGGATGAAAGCGTAAATATGGTCATTCTTGGGGGAGGAAACCGGAGTACCCGGAGAAAACCCACCTGTCCGATATGGTGACCACCGTACCATCTCACATACTTCCCAGTCCGAGGATCGAACCCGGGTTGCATTGGTTAGAAGCAAGCTTGCTAACCACTGCGCTAATCGGCCAGCATGTTTATTATAGAAACTAGAGACTCAAAATGATATGATTAACTAAATGTCATACACCCATAAACGTACATACCTCTTCCTCGTTTGAAAAGTCTTGATAGGAAATTGCCTGAAGACTGGACCTCTGAGCTGGGTGGCCCGAACGAGGTTAGAGTGGCCGGTGTATCCTCCCATAATGATGACATCTAAGATTCTTTCTGCAAGTACGAAGCTCGAGTGTAGTCTAGCCACGACATACAGTCGTACCTGTGCTAAGCAGCCAGCCAAGGGAAGCACAGAAAGTGGCTGCTTAACCCTTTCAACACCACATACCTCTAAATTGGCTTACAAAAAAGTGTAGATCCAGATGAGCCTGCTCGTGACGAGCCGTCTCATCAGGATCTGCACTTTTTTCAAGTAATATAACTATTTTTAGGAAAAAAATTACCCATTTTGATAAATGAACAGATCCAAATGTAATTTTGTTATTAATTTATTGGTCTAAAAATATCATGGACCAGTGACAGTCCATGTCAGTTACTTGGTGTTGAATGGGTTAATACAGGTTGGCTGCTTAATAGAGGTGACCACTACCACAGGTTTGACTGTATATACAAATATAGTTTTGAATGCTCAGACCACACCTATCAACAAAATATCTGAGAACTCTACCACAGTATGTAAGGTAGGAACATGACAGAGCTGGGCAGTTATCGGAGTTTTCAAACTTTATTTATTTTACATCGATTGCGGAGCAAGTTTTAACAACTTATATTAATCACTCTTGTTAGCGCAGATGAAAGCGTAAATGTGGTCATTCGTGTGGGAGGAAACCGGAGTCCCCGGAGAAAACCCACCTGTCCGATCTGGCAACAACCGTAACAAGGATCGAACCCGGGTTGCATTACATTGGTGAGAAGAGAGTGCGCTAACCACTGCGCTAATCGGACAGTTATCTGCAGGTGTATTGGTAATTTGGTATGTGTGTATTCCAGAAGTTTATCTATCTGACTATACAAGGTGTTCCATTCACAGGGAACCAAGCTAGCGGTTCTTTGATGTACTGGTATCCGGCTCTGGATCTGTATCAACAAATCTGAAAAATTAAGGAATAAGCTTGGATCTTTTGAGAGACTTTCTCCAAACCAAGCATCAGCAATACTATATGACAGTGGCATAGCTTCCTATAGACACGTTCCCCCGTCTGACCCTAATAAAATTCAAAAATATTCTTTAACAAGCACATTGGTCTTACCTACAAAAATTAGTTATGTTTTAACAATTTTCAGCAGTTATCTTAGAAATAAATTTAAATAAATATGCATTCTATTCATTATCAGTGACTCTAATTGTAGCTGATGTACAATTGTTACCATTAATTTATGTTATAGTCGGCTGATGTACAATTGTTACCATTAATTTATGTTATAGTCGGCTGATGTACAATTGTTACCATTAATTTATGTTATAGTCGGCTGATGTACAATTGTTACCATTAATTTATAGTCGGCTCACTTAGAGCTTGTGTTGATATCTTGCTGACTCAAAATAAAATTTATCTTATCTTTATACCATTAAATACTTTATACTATATCATTAAAGTGCCTCAGAATGCAGCTACGGCGATACAGACTTCCAAAATCTTCCGGCGTGGGGGGGGGATATATCCCTATCCTAACGATGCTTACACATAATATATCAAGCTCTAGGTCAGAATATTTGGGAGAAGTGAGACGCGCGATAGCACCCTTAAATTGTGTTATTTAGTAAATTTCAACAAAATACGGTTAAAAGTCCCAATTTGACAATCTATCTACCTACCTACCTACCTACCTACCTATTAACCAACCTACCTACCTATCTACCTACCTATCTACCAACCTACCTATCTACCTATCTACCTACCCACCCACCCACCCACCCACCCACCCACCCACCCACCTTCCCGTCTTATAATTGAGTGGTAAAAAACAAAATGATAAAAATAAATAATTAAATATACATATATATATACCGGGTATATATGTGTTAAATGTGTTAAATGGTATCCATAATTACGTTTTAGAAACAGAGCACCCTGACACTGCAAGCACCTGCGACACTGCAAGCACCCTGACACTGCAAGCACCCTGACACTGCAAGCACCCTGACACTGCAAGCACCCTGACACTGCAAGCACCCTGACACTGCAAGCACCCTGACACTGCAAGCACCCTGACACTGCAAGCACCCTGACACTGCAAGCACCCTGACACTGCAAGCACTCTGACACTGCAAGCACCCTGACACTGCAAGCACCCTGACACTGCAAGCACCCTGACACTGCAAGCACCCTGACACTGCAAGCACCCTGACACTGCAAGCACCCTGACACTGCAAGCACCCTGACACTGAACATGTCTTCATCTTTCACAGGTCAAACATGCAATTTATACTTGTGTCCATTTTATCAACCTGTCTTATATGAGAGCGCATGACAAAACCCACAACTTTCAAGACCAAAGTAGGGGGGTCGTCTTATAGTCGAGATCATCTTATATGTGAGCATGTACGGTACTGGAGATCTGCAGAGAACACTTACATGTCATTTCTTCATTGTGAGGGGTCAGATTACTTGGACTTGGGAGTCTCGGTGACAGAATGGTTACGGTCATTGACTTCAAATCACTTGTCCCAACATGGTTGCCGAATCCGTTCCCGTTAACGATAGAGGCAGTAACGAAATTATACAATTGGCAGTAATCTTGGTACAATTGGCAGTAATCTGGGCATTAGGCAGCAATTGAAGCAATTGAAGAGTATTCTACTGTTCAGCTTTAGTTTACTGCCACCTGTATTGTTGGATTACTGCCTCTATCCCTAACAATCTGTTCCGTCTGGTTCATGCAAAGAAGCAAGCCACATACTAGCGGAAGGTTAGTGGTTCTACACGGTTGCCCAATTCTGCGTCTAATACCGCTCATTAGTGCAGTAAAACCATGATAAAATGGTATCCTTCAGTACAAGCGGACATTCCAGGCATAATCATATCTTTTCAAAGACAATATCATGATGACAATGTACTCCTCAATAACTGAAAATATTCATCCGAAAACCATTGCACTTTGGTCTGTATAAAACTCTCAATGGACCGTTGTGCGTTTTTCAAGGCAATACATCGTTTACATTGCTCATAAAATAAATCATCATTAACTTGGATATATATAAATGGCTATAACTTACCATTATGAATCAAATAATCTGATTTTTTCTTATTCTGATGTTGATAATAAGGGTTGATCCCACACTAAACTACGACTATCACACATATCGCTGTCATTCGGTTCGCCTATTAGCGCAATTAAGATCAATGATGCAAAGAGCGCAAAGAGCGAAAAGTATATTTAAAAATTAAGATCGCGAATGCTGTTTCGAGAATGATTAGAACAATGTTGTGACAGCTTGTTTCGCAATCGAGCTATACCAAATATACACATAAACCACTCATTAATGATATTGCAATAATTGGCCAACACGGACATTTTTCAGAAAAATGGGAAGAAAGTGTTTAAATGTTGATATGATATACGTGGCGTCCGTGGTCCAATGGTAGAGCGTCGGATTTGGAATTGAACGGTCCTCACTATATCGATACTCAGTCAGGCCACGTATGTAGTGCCATTGAGCAAGGCACCTCACACACATTGCTTAATACTGGTTAACCGCTATGGTCGGCTAAGCATGCCCATGAAAACATGTATAGGTCCCCGCAAGGGGTTTGACATTAATGGAACATACATACATATATCGAAACAAACATTATAATAACAATAGTACATGGGCGTAGTACATGGGGGCATTGTCATAAATTATCATTCATTGTGCATGTGTATATATTGTGCACATTTATGTTGACATAAGACCATTTAGATTGCCAATTAGGGGGGTAGAAAAGTGAGCTACCAGGTCTCCTCAGCTACTATTATTCCACCAAAGAGGACACTGGTAGTGTGCAAAAACCTAACACCCTAAACCTTAAAAGCCCTTAAACCTACAATATGTACATATACTAGAAGTGTGCAACGAGAAGTTAGTAGTTGCTAAGAACAAGATAAAAACGAGTGTGTTCTGTTATGACTTCATCATCGATGCAGCCAGCACTGACTTAAATCCTGCGATAGAGTCAGCGCTGACTACCTGAGATGGCAGTATGTTCCATTGAACAACTGTTCTCGGAAAGTATGAGCACTTGAAATAGTCAACTGTTGTGAATGGAATGTGATATGCCAAATGATGGTTATGTCGTGACTGTCTGCTGTAAGATATTGTGATGGATTGACAGCCACATGATTATTTACCATTTTATAGAACAGAGTAAGCCGGTTTGTTTTTCGTCTACTTTCTAAGGAGTTCCATTTCAGATCATTCATTATATTTGTGACTGTGCCCGGGGTATTGTTGTATGAGTTGGCGACAAAGCGTGCAGCCTGTTTTTGAATATTTTCAATTTTGTCATTGTCTTTCTCTGTGTGTGGATCCCATATTGATGAGCAATATTGTAATGTAGGTCTGACAATAGAGGTATACGCAGCTTGTTTAGTTGTTTTGCGTGCTGAATGAACATTCCTTTTTAAGAAGCCTAAGATTTACTGGTTATTTTATTTATGTGCGGAATGATTGGATGACATTTCTACAGCAAGATAAGTTGCTTGGGATACGTTAGATACAGTTTGTTTGTGCAGGGTATATATACTGTTGTGATCTTTCGTTTTGATCTTGTGACATGCATGATATGGCATTTACTGATGTTGAAGCTCATCTTCCATTTCTGCTCCCTATCTGCTAGCTTGTCTAGATCATACTGTAATTGCATGGAGTATTGGGCAGAATGAATGGCTCTATAAATAACGCAGTCATCAGCAATGAGTCTGACGTGGGACTTTACAGTTGCTGGAAGGTCATTTATATAGAGCAGAAACAGAAGAGGCCCCAACACCGACCATTGGGGGACTCCTGATAGTACAGGTGCCGAAGTAGATGTCGCCCCATCAACAACAACTTGTTGCATTCTATGACCAAAAAAAGCTTTCGCCCAAGAAAGAGCACTACCCCCTATGCCATAGTGAGCCAGCTTATGCTGTAATCTACCATGATGGACCACATCAAACGCCTTACTAAATCCATTATGGCGACATCCACTTGGCCCCGCTGTATATACTGTGATAGGTCATGTATGAAACCCACAAGTTGGGTTTCGCAAGACCGCCGAGCACGGAAGCCATGTTGGTTGTCTACTAGGGTATTATTTAAGTCTAAGTGATCTAGTACGTATGTTACTAACTACTATGTGTTCGAGTAATTTACGTGCTATGCAAGTTAAGAAGTTAATTACTAGCTTTATACTTTTCTCCTTTTTTGAAGATAGGTGTTACAAAAGCTTGGGACCAGTCTGAGGGAATAATACCAGTTTCTAATAACATGTTGAAAAGTTTAGTGAAGATAGGTGCGATCTCATTAGCACATTCTTTTAAGACAATTGGTTTAATGGCATCAGGGCCAGCAGCCTTATGAGAGTTTAGATTTTTTAGCAGTTTACTAACTCCACTTAGTGTATGAGGAATAATTCGGGTAGCTATCCGAATTTAAAAAATTTACAGATAAGATATGAACCAACAAGTTATGATGGATAAATAAAAAAAATAACAAGTACGCCGTGCATAGGTGCCCTGAAGTATCGAGTTCCCCATATAAACGGGTGCCGATCCGACACCGTTTCGCCCATATGGTTCGCCGGAGGCGAGGGTAAATAAGCTCAATCACCACACCGTTGCGATAGCTGTCTAGCTTGAGCAGCAAGGTCACGCGATGAAGCTAAAACTGTCAACAAAGAGGTTTTTTTAAAAAGTTGTGTTCACGAATTAAGAAAATAATAATATACGGCAAGTGCAATTAACATTTATACTGGGATTTACGCCGAGCATAGGTTCCACCACTCTATATTTCACAACTGCTTATTTCAATTAAGTTTAAACTAAGCCAACAGCAAAATCAGTTGCATATATTTGACAATGGTTGAGTTTTAAAAGTTGAAGCACTTTGACCATGTATGCACGTTTATCCACACTTGCTTATTTAATAAATTTCTCTTCAGTAGATCTATACTAAATGTTAAATTAATGTGCACGCTATCACTAAGATATGTATTGGACGTACCATAACATTTCATAAGTGGGTGTTGGTAAATTAGCTTCTGTATAGCGAAAAGCTGACCATATTAGACAATGTATTTTATTTAGTTTCAATAGTTACATTCCCTAAATCTACGCAGACTAGATCAACGGCGTATTGACAATAGGTTATCCCTTATATATAAAATTCATAATGATCTTGTTGCTATTCCCATTGAAAATTACCTAGTTCCTCTCTCCCGTCCTACTCGCCATTACCATTCCTTAAGCTATAGGTTAATTACAGCAACTACAGACTACTACAAGTTTTCCTTCTTTCCAAGAACAATCTATCATTGGAACCACCTCCCTCCTCATCTCCCTACCATAGAGCAATTCAATACGGCAGTTTGCCATATTGAACATGCCAGTCCCCAGTTGTTCTGCGTAGCTGCTTTTAAACTTTTACCACAACTTATTTTCATACCTTCTTAAATTATACTTTTAACTACTCATACTTTTAACTTCTTTGCGGTTTTTGAAGCGCAACATGTCTACGTCCCCGCGAGGGGTTCGATATTAAAGGAAGATAGATAGATATATAGTTTAATTGAACATTTACTTACCTTGTCTGACTTTTCCCTTCAATTTCGTTCTGGGGTTTAGTAAAATATTTTTTATAATCAAGCTCGCCAAAATTACAGCTAACTTGCATCAGTTTTGTTAAAAAATAGACGTAAATATGATAAACAATACCATATGGATACATAGTCTGCTTGAAATCAAACAATTGTCAGCTCAAAATTGACTTATTGGATAAGTAAGTCCATCATATTTCTTGACCGTTACTGCAACACACAAAACACGAATTGTTGTTTATTTGTCGGAAAAGTGGCACGTACTAACCCATGTTTCGGATAGTGAACGGTACCGTCTATGGCAAGGTTTTCATCATCTCCAGCAATTGCCTCATTCTGTCTATATTTGCAATCTGTTTACCAGGTCCCACCTAGAACCTACACTGCTATGTTTGTAAGCGCAAGATTTTGTCTACATTATTATGTAAAAATTAACATGGAGGGGGGGGGGGAAGGATTTGTCCGTACATCAGTTTTGTTTCTTGTATGACTTTCTACTCATTTTCTCTTCATTTCTACTTTTCAGAGATGGATTTTGAAGCACCTGATCAGGGGGCATCCCCACAGAAACAGGAAAAGGCTGCAACCCCACGGAAACAAGAAAAAGGGTCTACTGCACAAAGACAAGAAAAGATTCAAACCCCTCAGAAACAAGAAAAAGGGTCATCTGCACACAAACAGGACAAGAAAAAAGACAAACAACAAGCAGCACCAAAAGGTAGTTTTTCAAATACAGTCAAACCTGTTTTAAGCACCCATGCAATGGAATCGCAGAAAGTGGCTGCTTAGCACATGTGGCTGCTTAATAGAGGTTAAATGTATAATAAAGTAACATTAAATGCTTAATGCAGGTTGGCTGCTTAATAGAGGTGACAACACACACAGGTTTGACTGTATATTCCCAGTTTGTTTTTCATTCCTTAACCCATTCAACACCAAGTAATTGACATGGACTGGTCCATGATATTTTTAGACCAATAAATTAATAAGAAAATTACACTTGGGCTAGTTTATTTATCAAAATGTGTAATTTTGTCTAAAAATAGTAATATTACTGGCAAAGAGTGCAGATCCTGATCAGACAGCTTGTCCTGGGTTGGTAGTTTCGTATTGATGATACACTACATGTATATATGATTTAAATCTTATATTATTCCATCAGACCTAATAGAGTAAATACTTGTGTTGCATAATAAGTCACACAATTACATTTAAGCAACTTATTGAAACAAATAGAAAATATATATAGGTTGCCCATTGTACAGTGCATCTCATCAACAAGTTAAAGTAGTTGGTAATAGGTGAGATGTGGACTGTAATATGTAGACTGTGAGATGTGGACTGTGAGATGTGGACTGTGCGCTGTGGACTGTGTGAGATGTGGACTGTGAGCTGTGAGATGTGGACTGTGAGATGTAGACATGTGGACTGTGAGATGTGGACTGTGAGATGTGGACTGTGAGATGTAGATGTGGACTGTGAGATGTGGACTGTGAGATGTAGACTGTAAGATGTAGACTGTGCGATGTGGACTGTGAAATGTGGACTGTTAGATGTGGACTGTGAGATGTAGACTGTGAGATGTGGACTGTGAGATGTGGACTGTGAGATGTGGACTGTTAGATGTGGACTGTGAGATGTAGACTGTGAGATGTGGACAGTGAGATGTGGACTGTGATATGTAGACTGTGAGATGTAGACTGTGAGATGTGGACTGTTAGATGTGGACTGTGAGATGAGATGTGGACTGTTAGATGTGGACTGTGAGATGTGGACTGTGAGATGTGGACTGTGAGATGTGGTCTGTGAGATGTAGACTGTGAGATGTAGACTGTGAGATGTGGACTGTTAGATGTGGACTGTTAGATGTGGACTGTTAGATGTGGACTGTTAGATGTGGACTGACTGTGAGATGTGGACTGACTGTGAGATGTGGACTGACTGTGAGATGTGGACTGACTGTGAGATGTGGACTGACTGAGATGTGGACTGTTAGATGTAGACTGTGAGATGTATACTGTGAGATGTAGACTGTGAGATGTGGACTGTGAGATGTGGACTGTGAGATGTAGACTGTAATATGTAGACTGTTAGATGTGGACTGTGAGATGTGGACTGTTAGACGTGGACTGTGAGATGTGGACTGTTAGATGTGGACTGTGAGATGTAGACTTAGATGTGGACTGTGAGATGTAGACTGTTAGATGTGGACTGTGAGATGTGGACTGTGAGATGTGGACTGAGATGTGGACTGTGAGATGTGGACTGTGAGATGTGGACTGTGATATGTAGACTGTGAGATGTAGACTGTTAAATGTGGACTGTGAGATGTGGACTGTGAGATGAGGACTGTTAGATGTGGACTGTGAGATGTGGACTGTGAGATGTGGACTGTTAGATGTGGACTGTGAGATGTAGACTGTTAGATGTGGACTGACTGTGAGATGTGGACTGACTGAGATGTGGACTGTTAGATGTAGACTGTGAGATGTATACTGTGAGATGTAGACTGTGAGATGTGGACTGTGAGATGTGGACTGTGAGATGTAGACTGTGAGATGTAGACTGTGAGATGTGGACTGTGAGATGTAGACTGTGAGATGTGGACTGTTAGATGTGGACTGTGAGCTGTGGACTGTGAGATGTGGACTGTGAGATGTGGACTGTGAGATGTAGACTGTGAGATGTGGACTGTTAGATGTGGACTGTGAGATGTAGACTATGAGATGTGGACAGTGAGATGTGGACTGTGATATGTAGACTGTGAGATGTAGACTGTGAGATGTGGACTGTGAGATGTGGACTGTTAGATGTGGACTGTGAGATGTAGACTGTGAGATGTGGACAGTGAGATGTGGACTGTGATATGTAGACTGTGAGATGTAGACTGTGAGATGTGGACTGTTAGATGTGGACTGTGAGATGAGATGTGGACTGTTAGATGTGGACTGTGAGATGTGGACTGTGAGATGTGGACTGTGAGATGTGGTCTGTGAGATGTAGACTGTGAGATGTAGACTGTGAGATGTGGACTGTTAGATGTGGACTGTTAGATGTGGACTGTTAGATGTGGACTGTTAGATGTGGACTGACTGTGAGATGTGGACTGACTGTGAGATGTGGACTGACTGTGAGATGTGGACTGACTGTGAGATGTGGACTGACTGAGATGTGGACTGTTAGATGTAGACTGTGAGATGTATACTGTGAGATGTAGACTGTGAGATGTGGACTGTGAGATGTGGACTGTGAGATGTAGACTGTAATATGTAGACTGTTAGATGTGGACTGTGAGATGTGGACTGTTAGACGTGGACTGTGAGATGTGGACTGTTAGATGTGGACTGTGAGATGTAGACTTAGATGTGGACTGTGAGATGTAGACTGTTAGATGTGGACTGTGAGATGTGGACTGTGAGATGTGGACTGAGATGTGGACTGTGAGATGTGGACTGTGAGATGTGGACTGTGATATGTAGACTGTGAGATGTAGACTGTTAAATGTGGACTGTGAGATGTGGACTGTGAGATGAGGACTGTTAGATGTGGACTCTGAGATGTGGACTGTGAGATGTGGACTGTTAGATGTGGACTGTGAGATGTAGACTGTTAGATGTGGACTGACTGAGATGTGGACTGTTAGATGTAGACTGTGAGATGTATACTGTGAGATGTAGACTGTGAGATGTGGACTGTGAGATGTGGACTGTGAGATGTAGACTGTGAGATGTAGACTGTGAGATGTGGACTGTGAGATGTAGACTGTGAGATGTGGACTGTTAGATGTGGACTGTGAGCTGTGGACTGTGAGATGTGGACTGTGAGATGTGGACTGTGAGATGTAGACTGTTAGATGTGGACTGTGAGATGTGGACTGTGAGATGTGGACTGTGAGATGTGGACTGTGAGATGTAGACTGTGAGATGTGGACTGTGAGATGTGGACTGTTAGATGTAGACTGTGAGATGTGGACTGTGAGATGTGGACTGTGAGATGTAGACTGTGAGATGTAGACTGTGAGATGTAGACTGTGAGATGTAGACTGTGAGATGTGGACCATGAGATGTGGACTGTGAGATGTGGACTGTGAGATGTAGACTGTGTGATGTAGACTGTGAGATGTGGACCACGAGATGTGGACTGTGAGATGTGGACTGTGAGATGTAGACTGTGAGATGTAGACTGTTAGATGTGGACTGTGAGATGTGGACTGTTAGATGTGGACTGTGAGATGTGGACTGTTAGATTTTGACTGTGAGATGTGGACTGACTGTGAGATGTGGACTGACTGTGAGATGTGGACTGACTGAGATGTGGACTGTTAGATGTAGACTGTGAGATGTATACTGTGAGATGTAGACTGTGAGATGTGGACTGTGAGATGTAGACTGTTAGATGTGGACTGTGAGATGTGGACTGTGAGATGTAGACTGTGAGATGTGGACTGAGATGTGGACTGTGAGATGTAGACTGTGAGATGTGGACTGTGAGATGTGGACTGTTAGATGTAGACTGTGAGATGTGGACTGTGAGATGTGGACTGTGAGATGTAGACTGTGAGATGTAGACTGTGAGATGTAGACTGTGAGATGTAGACTGTGAGATGTGGACCATGAGATGTGGACTGTGAGATGTGGACTGTGAGATGTAGACTGTGAGATGTAGACTGTGAGATGTGGACCATGAGATGTGGACTGTGAGATGTGGACTGTGAGATGTAGACTGTGAGATGTAGACTGAGATGTGGACTGTGAGATGTGGACTGTGAGATGTGGACTGTTAGATGTGGACTGTTAGATGTGGACTTTGAGATGTAGACTTAGATGTGGACTGTGAGATGTAGACTGTTAGATGTGGACTGTGAGATGTGGACTGTGAGATGTGGACTGAGATGTGGACTGTGAGATGTGGACTGTGAGATGTGGACTGTGATATGTAGACTGTGAGATGTAGATTGTTAGATGTGGACTGTGAGATGTGGACTGTGAGATGTGGACTGTTAGATGTGGACTGTGAGATGTGGACTGTTAGATGTGGACTGTGAGATGTAGACTGTTAGATGTGGACTGACTGTGAGATGTGGACTGACTGAGATGTGGACTGTTAGATGTAGACTGTGAGATGTATACTGTGAGATGTGGACTGTGAGATGTAGACTGTGAGATGTAGACTGTGAGATGTGGACTGTGAGATGTAGACTGTGAGATGTGGACTGTTAGATGTGGACTGTGAGCTGTGGACTGTGAGCTGTGGACTGTGAGATGTGGACTGTGAGATGTAGACTGTTAGATGTGGACTGTGAGATGTGGACTGTGAGATGTAGACTGTGAGTTGTGGACTGAGATGTGGACTGTGAGATGTAGACTGTGAGATGTGGACTGTGAGATGTGGACTGTTAGATGTGGACTGTGAGATGTGGACTGTGAGATGTGGACTGTGAGATGTGGACTGTGAGATGTAGACTGTGAGATGTGGACTGTGAGATGTAGACTGTGAGATGTGGACTGTGAGATGTGGACTGTGAGATGTGGACTGTGAGATGTGGACTGTGAGATGGGACTGTGGATGTAGACTGTGAGATGTGGTGTGGACTGTGAGATGTGGACTGTGAGATGTAGACTGTGAGATGTGGACTGTTAGATGTGGACTGTGAGATGTGGACTGTGAGATGTGGACTGTGAGATGTGGACTGTTAGATGTGGACTGTGAGATGTGGACTGTGAGATGTGGACTGTGAGATGTGGACTGTGAGATGTGGACTGTGAGATGTGGACTGTGAGATGTGGACTGTGAGATGTGGACTGTGAGATGTAGACTGTGAGATGTGGACTGTGAGATGTGGACTGTAGACTTAGATGTGACTGTGAGATGTAGACTGTGAGATGTGGACTGTGAGATGTGGACTGTTAGATGTGGACTGTGAGATGTGGACTGTGAGATGTAGACTGTGAGATGTGGACTGTTAGATGTAGACTGTGAGATGTGGACTGTGAGATGTAGACTTAGATGTAGACTGTGAGATGTAGACTGTTAGATGTGGACTGTGAGATGTGGACTGTGAGATGTGGACTGTGAGATGTGGACTGTTAGATGTGGACTGTGAGATGTGGACTGTTAGATGTGAGATGTGGACTGTGAGATGTGGACGACTGTGAGATGTGGACGGTGAGATGTGGACTGTTAGATGTGGACTGTGAGATGTAGACTGTTAGATGTGGACTGACTGTGAGATGTGGACTGACTGTGAGATGTGGACTGTTAGATGTAGACTGTGAGATGTAGACTGTGAGATGTAGACTGTGAGATGTGGACTGTGAGATGTGGACTGTGAGATGTAGACTGAGATGTAGACTGTGAGATATGGACTGTGAGATGTGGACTGTTAGATGTGGACTGTGAGCTGTGGACTGTGAGATGTGGACTGTGAGATGTGGACTGTGATATGTGGACTGTGAGATGTGGACTGTGAGATGTAGACTGTGAGATGTGGACTGTGAGATGTAGACTGTGAGATGTGGACTGTGAGATGTGGACTGTGAGATGTGGACTGTGAGATGTGGACTGTGAGATGTGGACTGTGAGATGTAGACTGTGAGATGTGGACTGTTAGATGTGGACTGTGAGATGTAGACTGTGAGATGTGGACTGTGAGATGTAGACTGTGAGATGTGGACTGTGAGATGTGCACTGTGAGATGTAGACTGTGAGCTGTAGACTGTGAGATGTGGACCATGAGATGTGGACTGTGAGATGTAGACTGTGAGATGTGGACTGTGAGATATGGACTGTGAGATGTAGACTGTGAGATGTGGACTGTGGGATGTGGACTGTGAGATGTGGACTGTGAGATGTAGACTGTGAGATGTGGACTGTGAGATGTGGACTGTGAGATGTAGACTGTGAGATGTGGACTGTGAGATGTGGACTGTTAGATGTGGACTGTGAGATGTGGACTGTGAGATGTGGTGTGGTGGTTGTGTGTTTGGTGTGTGTGGTGTGGTGTGAGATGTGGACTGTTAGATGTGGACTGTGAGATGTAGACTGTGGTGTGGACTGTGAGATGTGGACTGTTAGATGTAGACTGTGAGATGTGGACTGTGAGATGTAGACTTGTGTGACTGTGAGATGTAGACTGTTAGATGTGGACTGTGAGATGTGGACTGTGAGATGTGGACTGTGAGATGAAGACTATAAGATGTAGACTTTGCGATGTAGACTGTGAGATGTGGACTGTGAGATGTGGACTGTTAGATGTGGACTGTGAGATGTAGACTGTGAGATGTGGACTGTGAGATGTGGACTGTTAGATGTAGACTGTGAGATGTGGACTGTGAGATGTAGACTTAGATGTAGACTGTGAGATGTAGACTGTTAGATGTGGACTGTGAGATGTGGACTGTTAGATGTGGACTGTGAGATGTGGACTGTTAGATGTGGACTGTTAGATGTGGACTGTGAGATGTGGACTGTGAGATGTGGACTGTGAGATGTGGACTGTGAGATGTGGACTGTGAGATGTGGACTGTGAGATGTGGACTGTGAGATGTAGACTGTTAGATGTGGACTGTGAGATGTGGACTGTGAGATGTAGACTGTGAGATGTGGACTGTGAGATGTGGACTGTTAGATGTAGACTGTGAGATGTGGACTGTGAGATGTAGACTGTGAGATGTGGACTGTTAGATGTAGACTGTGAGATGTGGACTGTGAGATGTAGACTTAGATGTAGACTGTGAGATGTAGACTGTTAGATGTGGACTGTGAGATGTGGACTGTTAGATGTGGACTGTGAGATGTGGACTGTTAGATGTGGACTGTGAGATGTGGACTGTGAGATGTGGACTGTGAGATGTAGACTTAGATGTGGACTGTGAGATGTAGACTGTTAGATGTGGACTGTTAGATGTGGACTGTGAGATGTGGACTGTTAGATGTAGACTGTGAGATGTGGACTGTTAGATGTGGACTGTGAGATGTGGACTGTTAGATGTGGACTATTAGATGTGGACTGTGAGATGTGGACTGTTGAGATGTGGACTGTGAGATGTAGACTTAGATGTGGACTGTGAGATGTAGACTGTGAGATGTGGACTGTGAGATGTAGACTGTGAGATGTGGACTGTTAGATGTGGACTGTGAGATGTAGACTGTGAGATGTGGACTGTGAGATGTAGACTGTGAGCTGTAGACTGTGAGATGTGGACCATGAGATGTGGACTGTGAGATGTAGACTGTGAGATGTGGACTGTGAGATATGGACTGTGAGATGTAGACTGTGAGATGTGGACTGTGGGATGTGGACTGTGAGATGTGGACTGTGAGATGTGGACTGTGAGATGTGGACTGTGAGATGTAGACTGTGAGATGTGGACTGTGAGATGTGGACTGTTAGATGTGGACTGTGAGATGTGGACTGTGAGATGTGGACTGTGAGATGTGGACTGTGAGATGTGAACTGTGAGATGTATACTGACTGTGAGATGTGGACTGTGAGATGTGGACTGTGAGATGAAGACTATAAGATGTAGACTTTGCGATGTAGACTGTGAGATGTGGACTGTGAGATGTGGACTGTTAGATGTGGACTGTGAGATGTAGACTGTGAGATGTGGACTGTGAGATGTGGACTGTTAGATGTAGACTGTGAGATGTGGACTGTGAGATGTAGACTTAGATGTAGACTGTGAGATGTAGACTGTTAGATGTGGACTGTGAGATGTGGACTGTGAGATGTGGACTGTGAGATGAAGACTATAAGATGTAGACTTTGCGATGTAGACTGTGAGATGTGGACTGTGAGATGTGGACTGTTAGATGTGGACTGTGAGATGTAGACTGTGAGATGTGGACTGTGAGATGTGGACTGTTAGATGTAGACTGTGAGATGTGGACTGTGAGATGTAGACTTAGATGTAGACTGTGAGATGTAGACTGTTAGATGTGGACTGTGAGATGTGGACTGTTGACTGTGAGATGTGGACTGTGAGATGTGGACTGTTAGATGTGGACTGTTAGATGTGGACTGTGAGATGTGGACTGTGAGATGTGGACTGTGAGATGTGGACTGTGAGATGTGGACTGTGAGATGTGGACTGTGAGATGTAGACTGTTAGATGTGGACTGTGAGATGTGGACTGTGAGATGTAGACTGTGAGATGTGGACTGTGAGATGTAGACTGTGAGATGTGGACTGTGAGATGTGGACTGTGAGATGTGGACTGTGAGATGTGGACTGTTAGATGTGGACTGTGAGATGTGGACTGTGAGATGTGGACTGTGAGATGTAGACTTAGATGTGGACTGTGAGATGTAGACTGTTAGATGTGGACTGTTAGATGTGGACTGTGAGATGTGGACTGTTAGATGTAGACTGTGAGATGTGGACTGTTAGATGTGGACTGTGAGATGTGGACTGTTAGATGTGGACTGTTAGATGTGGACTGTGAGATGTGGACTGTTAGATGTGGACTGTGAGATGTGGACTGTAGATGTGGACTGTGAGATGTGACTGTGAGATGTGGACTGTGAGATGTGGACTGTGAGATGTAGACTGTGAGATGTGGACTGTGAGATGTAGACTGTGAGATGTGGACTGTGAGATGTAGACTGTGAGATGTGGACTGTGAGATGTGGACTGTGAGATGTGGACTGTGAGATGTAGACTGTTAGATGTGGACTGTGAGATGTGGACTGTTAGATGTGGACTGTGAGATGTGGACTGTTAGATGTGGACTGTGAGATGTGGACTGTTAGATGTGGACTGTAGATGTGGACTGTGAGATGTGGACTGTTAGATGTGGACTGTGAGATGTGGACTGTGAGATGTGGACTGTTAGATGTGGACTGTGAGATGTGGACTGTGAGATGTGGACTGTGAGATGTAGACTTAGATGTGGACTGTGAGATGTAGACTGTGAGATGTGGACTGTGAGATGTGGACTGTGATATGTGGACTGTGATATGTAGACTGTGAGATGTAGACTGTTAGATGTGGACTGTGAGATGTGGACTGTTAGATGTGGACGGTGAGATGTGGACTGTTAGATGTGGACTGTGAGATGTAGACTGTTAGATGTGGACTGACTGTGAGATGTGGACTGACTGAGATGTGGACTGACTGTGAGATGTGGACTGTTAGATGTAGACTGTGAGATGTAGACTGTGAGATGTAGACTGTGAGATGTGGACTGTGAGATGTGGACTGTGAGATGTAGACTTAGATGTAGACTGTGAGATGTAGACTGTTAGATGTGGACTGTGAGATGTGGACTGTTAGATGTGGACTGTGAGATGTGGACTGTTAGATGTGGACTGTGAGATGTGGACTGTGAGATGTGGACTGTGAGATGTAGACTTAGATGTGGACTGTGAGATGTAGACTGTTAGATGTGGACTGTTAGATGTGGACTGTGAGATGTGGACTGTTAGATGTAGACTGTGAGATGTGGACTGTTAGATGTGGACTGTGAGATGTGGACTGTTAGATGTGGACTGTGAGATGTGGACTGTTGAGATGTGGACTGTGAGATGTAGACTTAGATGTGGACTGTGAGATGTAGACTGTGAGATGTGGACTGTGAGATGTGGACTGTGATATGTGGACTGTGATATGTAGACTGTGAGATGTAGACTGTTAGATGTGGACTGTGAGATGTGGACTGTTAGATGTGGACGGTGAGATGTGGACTGTTAGATGTGGACTGTGAGATGTAGACTGTTAGATGTGGACTGACTGTGAGATGTGGACTGTTAGATGTGGACTGTGAGATGTGGACTGTTAGATGTGGACTATTAGATGTGGACTGTGAGATGTGGACTGTTGAGATGTGGACTGTGAGATGTAGACTTAGATGTGGACTGTGAGATGTAGACTGTGAGATGTGGACTGTGAGATGTGGACTGTGATATGTGGACTGTGATATGTAGACTGTGAGATGTAGACTGTTAGATGTGGACTGTGAGATGTGGACTGTTAGATGTGGACGGTGAGATGTGGACTGTTAGATGTGGACTGTGAGATGTAGACTGTTAGATGTGGACTGACTGTGAGATGTGGACTGACTGAGATGTGGACTGACTGTGAGATGTGGACTGTTAGATGTAGACTGTGAGATGTAGACTGTGAGATGTAGACTGTGAGATGTGGACTGTGAGATGTGGACTGTGAGATGTAGACTGAGATGTAGACTGTGAGATATGGACTGTGAGATGTAGACTGTGAGATGTGGACTGTTAGATGTGGACTGTGAGCTGTGGACTGTGAGATGTGGACTGTGAGATGTGGACTGTGATATGTGGACTGTGAGATGTGGACTGTGAGATGTAGACTGTGAGATGTGGACTGTGAGATGTAGACTGTGAGATGTGGACTGTGAGATGTGGACTGTGAGATGTGGACTGTGAGATGTGGACTGTGAGATGTGGACTGTGAGATGTGGACTGTGAGATGTAGACTGTGAGATGTGGACTGTGAGATGTATACTGTGAGATGTGGACTGTGAGATGTAGACTGTGAGATGTGGACTGTGAGATGTGGACTGTGAGCTGTAGACTGTGAGATGTGGACCATGAGATGTGGACTGTGAGATGTAGACTTTGAGATGTGGACTGTGAGATGTGGACTGTGAGATGTAGACTGTGATATGTGGACTGTGAGATGTGGACTGTGAGATGTGGACTGTGAGATGTGGACTGTGAGATGTAGACTGTGAGATGTGGACTGTTAGATGTGGACTGTGAGATGTAGACTGTGAGATGTGGACTGTGAGATGTAGACTGTGAGATGTGGACTGTGAGATGTGCACTGTGAGATGTAGACTGTGAGCTGTAGACTGTGAGATGTGGACCATGAGATGTGGACTGTGAGATGTAGACTGTGAGATGTGGACTGTGAGATATGGACTGTGAGATGTAGACTGTGAGATGTGGACTGTGGGATGTGGACTGTGAGATGTGGACTGTGAGATGTAGACTGTGAGATGTGGACTGTGAGATGTGGACTGTGAGATGTAGACTGTGAGATGTGGACTGTGAGATGTGGACTGTTAGATGTGGACTGTGAGATGTGGACTGTGAGATGTGGACTGTGAGATGTGGACTGTGAGATGTGAACTGTGAGATGTAGACTGACTGTGAGATGTGGACTGTGAGATGTGGACTGTGAGATGAAGACTATAAGATGTAGACTTTGCGATGTAGACTGTGAGATGTGGACTGTGAGATGTGGACTGTTAGATGTGGACTGTGAGATGTAGACTGTGAGATGTGGACTGTGAGATGTGGACTGTTAGATGTAGACTGTGAGATGTGGACTGTGAGATGTAGACTTAGATGTAGACTGTGAGATGTAGACTGTTAGATGTGGACTGTGAGATGTGGACTGTTAGATGTGGACTCTGAGATGTGGACTGTTAGATGTGGACTGTTAGATGTGGACTGTGAGATGTGGACTGTGAGATGTGGACTGTGAGATGTGGACTGTGAGATGTGGACTGTGAGATGTGGACTGTGAGATGTGGACTGTGAGATGTAGACTGTTAGATGTGGACTGTGAGATGTGGACTGTGAGATGTAGACTGTGAGATGTGGACTGTGAGATGTGGACTGTTAGATGTAGACTGTGAGATGTGGACTGTGAGATGTAGACTGTGAGATGTGGACTGTTAGATGTAGACTGTGAGATGTGGACTGTGAGATGTAGACTTAGATGTAGACTGTGAGATGTAGACTGTTAGATGTGGACTGTGAGATGTGGACTGTTAGATGTGGACTGTGAGATGTGGACTGTTAGATGTGGACTGTGAGATGTGGACTGTGAGATGTGGACTGTGAGATGTAGACTTAGATGTGGACTGTGAGATGTAGACTGTTAGATGTGGACTGTTAGATGTGGACTGTGAGATGTGGACTGTTAGATGTAGACTGTGAGATGTGGACTGTTAGATGTGGACTGTGAGATGTGGACTGTTAGATGTGGACTATTAGATGTGGACTGTGAGATGTGGACTGTTGAGATGTGGACTGTGAGATGTAGACTTAGATGTGGACTGTGAGATGTAGACTGTGAGATGTGGACTGTGAGATGTAGACTGTGAGATGTGGACTGTTAGATGTGGACTGTGAGATGTAGACTGTGAGATGTGGACTGTGAGATGTAGACTGTGAGATGTGGACTGTGAGATGTGGACTGTGAGATGTAGACTGTGAGCTGTAGACTGTGAGATGTGGACCATGAGATGTGGACTGTGAGATGTAGACTGTGAGATGTGGACTGTGAGATATGGACTGTGAGATGTAGACTGTGAGATGTGGACTGTGGGATGTGGACTGTGAGATGTGGACTGTGAGATGTAGACTGTGAGATGTGGACTGTGAGATGTGGACTGTGAGATGTAGACTGTGAGATGTGGACTGTGAGATGTGGACTGTGAGATGTGGACTGTGAGATGTGGACTGTGAGATGTGGACTGTGAGATGTGGACTGTGAGATGTGAACTGTGAGATGTAGACTGACTGTGAGATGTGGACTGTGAGATGTGGACTGTGAGATGAAGACTATAAGATGTAGACTTTGCGATGTAGACTGTGAGATGTGGACTGTGAGATGTGGACTGTTAGATGTGGACTGTGAGATGTAGACTGTGAGATGTGGACTGTGAGATGTGGACTGTTAGATGTAGACTGTGAGATGTGGACTGTGAGATGTAGACTTAGATGTAGACTGTGAGATGTAGACTGTTAGATGTGGACTGTGAGATGTGGACTGTTAGATGTGGACTGTGAGATGTGGACTGTTAGATGTGGACTGTTAGATGTGGACTGTGAGATGTGGACTGTGAGATGTGGACTGTGAGATGTGGACTGTGAGATGTGGACTGTGAGATGTGGACTGTGAGATGTGGACTGTGAGATGTAGACTGTTAGATGTGGACTGTGAGATGTGGACTGTGAGATGTAGACTGTGAGATGTGGACTGTGAGATGTGGACTGTTAGATGTAGACTGTGAGATGTGGACTGTGAGATGTAGACTGTGAGATGTGGACTGTTAGATGTAGTGTGTGAGATGTGGACTGTGAGATGTAGACTTAGATGTAGACTGTGAGATGTAGACTGTTAGATGTGGACTGTGAGATGTGGACTGTTAGATGTGGACTGTGAGATGTGGACTGTTAGATGTGGACTGTGAGATGTGGACTGTGAGATGTGGACTGTGAGATGTAGACTTAGATGTGGACTGTGAGATGTAGACTGTTAGATGTGGACTGTTAGATGTGGACTGTGAGATGTGGACTGTTAGATGTAGACTGTGAGATGTGGACTGTTAGATGTGGACTGTGAGATGTGGACTGTTAGATGTGGACTATTAGATGTGGACTGTGAGATGTGGACTGTTGAGATGTGGACTGTGAGATGTAGACTTAGATGTGGACTGTGAGATGTAGACTGTGAGATGTGGACTGTGAGATGTGGACTGTGATATGTGGACTGTGATATGTAGACTGTGAGATGTAGACTGTTAGATGTGGACTGTGAGATGTGGACTGTTAGATGTGGACGGTGAGATGTGGACTGTTAGATGTGGACTGTGAGATGTAGACTGTTAGATGTGGACTGACTGTGAGATGTGGACTGACTGAGATGTGGACTGACTGTGAGATGTGGACTGTTAGATGTAGACTGTGAGATGTAGACTGTGAGATGTAGACTGTGAGATGTGGACTGTGAGATGTGGACTGTGAGATGTAGACTGAGATGTAGACTGTGAGATATGGACTGTGAGATGTGGACTGTTAGATGTGGACTGTGAGCTGTGGACTGTGAGATGTGGACTGTGAGATGTGGACTGTGATATGTGGACTGTGAGATGTGGACTGTGAGATGTAGACTGTGAGATGTGGACTGTGAGATGTAGACTGTGAGATGTGGACTGTGAGATGTGGACTGTGAGATGTGGACTGTGAGATGTGGACTGTGAGATGTGGACTGTGAGATGTAGACTGTGAGATGTGGACTGTTAGATGTGGACTGTGAGATGTAGACTGTGAGATGTGGACTGTGAGATGTAGACTGTGAGATGTGGACTGTGAGATGTGGACTGTGAGATGTAGACTGTGAGCTGTAGACTGTGAGATGTGGACCATGAGATGTGGACTGTGAGATGTAGACTTTGAGATGTGGACTGTGAGATGTGGACTGTGAGATGTAGACTGTGAGATGTGGACCATGAGATGTGGACTGTGAGATGTGGACTGTTAGAAAAGGTTTTGTTAACACTCTACTCGCTAGCGCTGAAATTAACAGTCAAATGTCTTGGAATTTCATTTCAAATTTTCAGTTTCAATAAGAAAAACACATTAATGAATTGTCATCTGCTATAATTAATCGAAATATTTATATCCTTTTTTTTAACCCATCATGCAAACGGTTAACCTCCGCTGTAGGAACGAGTCTGTGGTCGGCGTTATCGTCGACATGTCCACTTCCATCGACTTCTATAGGAAAATATCCATACTCGTAACTCGACATAATATTTTACTTTCAATGGAACACCTCTAGGAAACCTCATTTGACCTTTCAAATAACCCATTTTCTGTGACCTTGAGGTTGACCTTTCAAGGTCAAATGAAGATCATGTGAAATCAAGCATTTGTTCTTGTGTCAAATACCAGCTCGGAGTTCACGTCTCTCTGAGTGTTATTCTCTAGATGTTACTCTGTAGTCGAGTGATTAATACCCTTGACTTCACATAGCTTGCCCACCACCACTCAGGCAGGCAGGCAGGCAGGCACTGTAGGTTGAAATCTTACCAGGGTTGTAAAATTTGTTTATGTGAGTGACTGATACAGAATGCTAGTGGTTCTACCTGCCCATACATGGAATACTGCCAGGAATTGCACGTAGTTTAATGTTACCATATCACCAACATGGTTGATTCTACTTTAAGCACAATTTTAAAAAATCAATCGCTGTTTATTTAAGCAAATAAGCTTGGCTCCCAGCTAAAGGATTCTAGCCAGGCTAGCGGTGGAGATGATTCCCAGCCAAAGGATGGCAGCCAGGCTAGCGGTGAAGATGGCAACCAACAACTTAGCAAAGCTCAGCTGAAAGTGCAAAGACGAGAAAAACAGGTACATGTACAGGGGTCATTCTAGCTCGGAATCTTTGGGAGAAGTGAGAAAACATGTGATTGCGTATCTAAATTGTGTTATTTAATATAATTGAACAAATAGAGTTAAAATACACAGTATGATCATTAAATACAACATTTGAATAGAAGGAGTGCTTTATAATGGGTCAGTGTATCTTACTAGACAAAATTGTGCATGAAAATTGTAATTTTTAAATTTTTTTATTTGTTTAGGGAGAAGTGGGGCCCCCAGAGGACGAAATTAGGGTCCCTATGGTGACTATTTCTCAAGTCGCCCTCTAGAATGAGTCCTGATGTATATTATAATTATACGAGATATATGAAATAGACACTACCAATCAACAGAGAAAGCCAATAAAGGGTTGAAGTCAAAATCAATTACTGAACTAGATATTATAGAAATAATATGTCCCTAAGTGGTATGACATCTAGTGTTTGTTTCACCGTAAGTGGTATGACATCTAGTGTTTGTTTCACCGTAAGTGGTATGACATCTAGTGTTTGTTTCACCGTAAGTGGTATGACATCTAGTGTTTGTTTCACCGTAAGTGGTATGACATCTAGTGTTTGTTTCACCGTAAGTGGTATGACATCTAGTGTTTGTTTCACCGTAAGTGGTATGACATCTAGTGTTTGTTTCACCGTAAGTGGTATGACATCTAGTGTTTGTTTCACCGTAAGTGGTATGACATCTAGTGTTTGTTTCACCGTAAGTGGTATGACATCTAGTGTTTGTTTCACCGTAAGTGGTATGACATCTAGTGTTTGTTTCACCGTAAGTGGTATGACATCTAGTGTTTGTTTCACCGTAAGTGGTATGACATCTAGTGTTTGTTTCACCGTAAGTGGTATGACATCTAGTGTTTGTTTCACCGTAAGTGGTATGACATCTAGTGTTTGTTTCACCGTAAGTGGTATGACATCTAGTGTTTGTTTCAGTGTATGATCGAATTATATTTCACCGAAGGAACATTGAAAGCATTATTTTGAGTGATAATAATAGTTTTCAATGTCCATGAATGAAATATTATTTGATCATTCACCTACGGTAATCAAATAAAGATTAATTTTATGTGGAAATTATTTTTATGATGGAATACGACAGAGTTCATGAAATCTGTGTGATTAACAATGGGTTATTGCATTCAGGAAGCCCAGAGAGCAGCCAAGTCCAAGGCTAAGGATGAGAAAACATCCGCTGCGGCTCAGAAGAAGGAGCAGGCCGTGCGGGTCCCAGACAGCGTGAAAGCCGACGTCCCCGAGACCCAGAAACGCGTGGCCAAGAAGCTTGAGAAACAACAGATCCCGAAGCGAACATCGGCACAGAGAAAAGTTAGATTGTTTAATCATCTCCAGCAGTATGAGAGAGAAGTCTCTCTCACACAGTCCTTGAAGTAAGTTTCTGTTTGTGTGTATTTTGACTGTGTAACTCTCTATGTGTTTCTGGGACTGATGAATGAACTCCAGTTATCCACTTCAAGGTCAAATTCTGTATCATCTTCACCTTCAAGGTTAAAGGTCGTCAAATGATTGTATTTTGTATCTTGACTTTCAAAGTTAAAGGTCAACTGATTATATTAGATATCTTCGGATTCAAGGTTAAAGGTCAAATGGTCTTATTTTGTATTTCCACCATCAAGGCTAAATGGTCATATTTTGTGTCATTTTAATATAGCAATTAATATAGTCAAACTTGTCTTTAGCAGCCAGCGAAGGGGAATCACTGAAAATGGCTGCTTAGCACAGGTGGCTGCTTAGCACATATGGCTGCTTAGCACAGGTGGCTGCTTAGCACAGGTGGCTGCTTAGCACATGTGGCTGCTTAGCACAGGTGGCTGCTTAGCACATGTGGCTGCTTAGCACAGGTGGCTGCTTAGCACAGGTGGCTGCTTAATAGGGTCAAGTGTATAATAAAACAAGATATTGGGAAGCTGGAACATGGCCTGTTGGCTGAGGTGACCACTAACACAGGTTTGACTGTAGAGGAAATTCAACTATTATATACATATATGTGTTTTAATTTCGCTTTATGAAACAAAAATATTACCCATCGCAAGTCGGAAATATTGATGTTATTCAATGGAGGTCGTTTGATTATATTTGCAAGGCGCTTTATTTAATTTATTTACAGGACATAAAGTCCGCCTCCGTGGTCGAGTGGTTAAGGTCGCTGACTTGTGTACCACTGTAACCTATCATCACTGATGGTCACGGGTTCGAGCCCCCGCTCAGGCCGTGTCTCATTTATATGAAAAAGTTGGCAGTTTCTTACGGAGGTTGGTGCACCCAAGTACTGGTTAACCGCTGGAGCCTGCCCAGGAAAGGTGTTGTTAGGTAAACTGCCCGCCGGCGATATAGCCCAAAATGGTGCTGATGCAGGCGTAAAACCCGAAATATAACATATAACAGGACATAAATAATAATTAATTTATTTTAGCTTGATTGCAAAACAAGTTCTTACAACTTATATTAATCACTCTGGAGACCTCATTCCTGATGGAATCCATCGCCACAATGGAGAGAGAAAAGTCATGTGGAATTTAAATACCTTGCCTAATATATATACTGTATAAAATAAATGGATATATTGTAGATTTTGCAGCGGCGGCATACATCCAGCCGTTATCCGTCTAGGATTACAGTATGCTGAAGGCGTGATCAGCGGTTCAAACGCTCGATGTATAGCCTTGATGGCTGCCCTCAAAATGGTATGCAACTCAGTTTCCTCTTCAAATCTTCATCAATCACTAACATGTATTATATAGGGTTCACTCTAGAGGGCGACATCGGTGAAGTAGTCCCCCTTGGGACCCTGAATTTGCCCCCTGAGGACATCCTTTTCCCTAAATTTTTTTGGTTTACAATTTTCAGACAAAATATTGTCCAGTAAGAAGATACACTGGCCATTGTAAAGCACTTTTATTCAAATATTGTATTTAACGGTCAATAAAATCAGGGTTCATTCTAGGTCAGAATTTTTGGGAGAAGTGAGAAAACGTGTGATCGCTTCCTTAAATGGTGTTCTTTAATATATTTCTGCAAAATAGGGTTAAAATGCACAGTACAACCATTAAATACAACATTTGAATAGAAGGAGTGCTTTATAATGGGCCAGTGTATCTTACTAGACAAAATTTTGTTTGAAAATCGTAAAACCCCTTTTTTCTTCTTTTTTTTTAGGGAGAAGTGGGGCCCCCAGAGGGCAAAGTCAGGGTCCCTAGGGCGACAATTTCGCCCACATTGCCCTCTAGAATGATCCCTGGGTCATATTGTGTAATTTAACCCTATAAAGTTGAAATTTATTATATAATACCATCAGATGATACAATCGCGTCTCACTTCTCCCAAATCATTTGGGTCTAGCTTGGGACCCGATGTGTATCGATCAGGACAAACAACATCTTGAAATAAATACAAATACACACAGTAGAAACACAGTATGCGAGCTCGCAGAATTTCATAATATCTCTCATTTCTTCTTCAAAATTCCCAGATTGGCTAAAGCTCAAATTCAATCCACTAGTCATTGTAAATATATTTGTGTAAATTATGTATATGTATAGTGTGTATTTTATGACGAATAAATATGTTTAAACCAAATGAAAATGAATAACGAAATGCAGCCACGTGTGCATCAACCTCTGTTAGCAGCATTTTGGTTTTGGGTTTACGTTGATTCTGTGTAACTTAAAGTAGAAGTTTTATCTTGCTGGTGTGTGCTTTCTCAGGGTTCCCTCTGTCTCAATGTTTGTGTCTGCGCCACTTTCTTATGGAGGTTGGTGCACCCAAGTACTGGTTAACCGCTGGAGCCTGCCCAGGAAAGGTGTTGTTAGGTAATCTGCCCGCCGGCGATATAGCCCAAAATGGTGCTGATGCAGGCGTAAAACCCGAAATATAATAAAAAACTGAATCCAGTTTGAAAAACTAAGAGCCATATAGTTCACAGATAAATATTTGAAGCCATGTATTTGACAAAATATTCACATTATTTAACGCCAGTATTTTGGTTTTATGTCGCAATTGGCGACCGACAGAGGGAACCCTGGTTTGTGAAACTTCAAACATCTGTGATAAAAACATTGTCAAGTTACCATGTAGATTCTTGTTATAAAAACATGTAGCCCAAACCATCATACATGTATGAATAGCAACTGATATATTCATATGCAATAAATGTAGTTCATGATTATACACTAAAGGTAGTTCATGATTACACTATATGTCGTTCATGATTATACACTAAATGTCGTTCATGATTACACTAAATGTAGTTCATGATTACACTAAATGTCGTTCATGATTACACTAAATGTAGTTCATGATTACACACTATATGTAGTTCATGATTATACACTATATGTAGTTCATGATTACACACTAAAGGTAGTTCATGATTATACACTAAATGTCGTTCATGATTACACTAAATGTAGTTCATGATTATACACTAAATGTCGTTCATGATTATACACTAAAGGTAGTTCATGATTATACACTAAATGTCATTCATGATTACACACTATATGTAGTTCATGATTATACACTAAAGGTAGTTCATGATTATACACTAAATGTCGTTCATGATTATACACTAAAGGTAGTTCATGATTACACACTATATGTAGTTCATGATTATACACTAAATGTAGTTCATGATTATACACTAAATGTCGTTCATGATTATACACTAAAGGTAGTTCATGATTACACACTATATGTAGTTCATGATTATACACTAAAGGTAGTTCATGATTATACACTAAATGTCGTTCATGATTATACACTAAATGTAGTTCATGATTATACACTAAATGTCGTTCATGATTACACACTAAATGTAGTTCATGATTATACACTAAATGTAGTTCATGATTATACACTAAATGTTGTTCATGATTACACACTAATGGTAGTTCATGATTACACTAAATGTAGTTCATGATTATACACTAAATGTCGTTCATGATTATACACTAAATGTCGTTCATGATTACACACTAAAGGTAGTTCATGATTACACTAAATGTAGTTCATGATTATACACTAAATGTCGTTCATGATTATACACTAAATGTCGTTCATGATTACACACTAAAGGTAGTTCATGATTACACTAAATGTAGTTCATGATTGTACACTAAATGTCATTCATGATTACACTATATGTAGTTCATGATTACACTATATGTAGTTCATGATTACACACTAAATGTCGTTCATGATTATACACTAAATGTCGTTCATGATTACACACTAAAGGTAGTTCATGATTACACTAAATGTAGTTCATGATTATACACTAAATGTCGTTCATGATTACACTATATGTAGTTCATGATTACACTATATGTAGTTCATGATTACACACTAAATGTCGTTCATGATTATACACTAAATGTAGTTCATGATTATACACTAAATGTCATTCATGATTACACTATATGTAGTTCATGATTATACACTAAATGTAGTTCATGATTATACACTAAATGTAGTTCATGATTACACTATATGTAGTTCATGATTATAAACTAAATGTCGTTCATGATTATACACTAAATGTAGTTCATGATTATACACTAAATGTCATTCATGATTACACTATATGTAGTTCATGATTATACACTAAATGTAGTTCATGATTATACACTAAATGTAGTTCATGATTACACTATATGTAGTTCATGATTATAAACTAAATGTCGTTCATGATTATACACTAAATGTAGTTCATGATTATACACTAAATGTCATTCATGATTACACTATATGTAGTTCATGATTATACACTAAATGTAGTTCATGATTATACACTAAATGTAGTTCATGATTACACTATATGTAGTTCATGATTATAAACTAAATGTCGTTCATGATTATACACTAAATGTAGTTCATGATTATACACTAAATGTCATTCATGATTACACTATATGTAGTTCATGATTATACACTAAATGTAGTTCATGATTATACACTAAATGTAGTTCATGATTACACTATATGTAGTTCATGATTATACACTAAATGTCGTTCATGATTACACTAAATGTAGTTCATGATTACACTATATGTAGTTCATGATTATACACTATATGTAGTTCATGATTACACTAAATGTCGTTCATGATTACACTATATGTAGTTCATGATTATACACTAAATGTAGTTCATGATTATACACTAAATGTCGTTCATGATTATACACTAAATGTAGTTCATGATTACACTAAATGTAGTTCATGATTACACTATATGTAGTTCATGATTATACACTAAATGTCGTTCATGATTACACTATATGTAGTTCATGATTATACACTAAATGTAGTTCATGATTATACACTAAATGTAGTTCATGATTACACGAAATGTAGTTCATGATTATACACTAAATGTAGTTCATGATTATACACTAAATATAGTTCATGATTACACTAAATGTAGTTCATGATTACACTAAATGAGGTTTTTGTCATGTGCAGGTGATAAATGATTATAGCACACCACCGAAGGAAGAACTGTGCCGCGACCTAGCAACAAGAATCAAACCATGCATCAGGTAGGGTCATTCTCCCATACATTCTCCCATACATCAGGCAGGGTCATTCTCCCATACATTCTCCCATACATCAGATAGGTCATTCTCCCATACATCAGGCAGGGTCATTCTCCCATACATTCTCCCATACATCAGGTAGGATCATTCTCCCATACATTCTCCCATACATCAGGTAGGGTCATTTTCCCATACATTCTCCCATACATCAGGTAGGATCATTCTCCCATAGTCATTCTCCCATACATCAGGTAGGGTCATTCTCCCATACATTCTCCCATACATCAGGTAGGGTCATTCTCCCATAGTCATTCTCCCATACATTCTCCCATACATCAGGTAGGGTCATTCTCCCATACATTCTCCCATACATCAGGTAGGGTCATATAGTCATACAATTTCTGACAGGACCTTGTTAGCTCGGTCGAGCCGATATACAATCTACATCCGCTATGTCAAAGTCGGTTATGGCGAATTCTCCGGTTATGTCGAAGTCGGATCAAAGTCACGTTTCAGACACTATCATTTTACATATAAATGGCTCCATTTATATAGAATATAGAAGTTAAACTTCTTATGTCGAAGTATTTTGTTCGGTCCGACGGAGTTCGACATAACAGATGTAGACTGTAGTAATATAGTTTCTGACAGTACCTTGGTAGAGGATTATGTCTGCTTGTGTGAAATCATGGTTCGATAATGTTTTACACTCTAATAATATTCAACAAATGATGGTGCGATAATGTTCTACACTCTAATAATATTCAACAAATGATTGTGTGATAATGTTTTACACTCTAATAATATTCAACAAATGATTGTGTGCTAATGTTTTACACTCTAATAATATTCAACAAATCATGGTTCGATAATGTTTTACACTCTAATAATATTCAACAAATGATTGTGTGATAATGTTTTACACTAATAATATTCAACAAATGATTGTGTGATAATGTTTTACACTCTAATAATATTCAACAAATGATGGTGTGATAATGTTCTACACTCTAATAATATTCAACAAATGATTGTGTGATAATGTTTTACACTAATAATATTCAACAAATGATTGTGTGATAATGTTTTACACTCTAATAATATTCAACAAATGATGGTGTGATAATGTTCTACACTCTAATAATATTCAACAAATGATTGTGTGATAATGTTTTACACTAATAATATTCAACAAATGATTGTGTGATAATGTTTTACACTCTAATAATATGCAACAAATCATGGTGCGATAATGTTTTACACTCTAATAATATTCAACAAATGATTGTGCGCGCAATAAAGACCCATGGATTGCATCGAGAGCTTGTAGCTTATTAAGATTCTCTCCACTGCATACTAGAAATCTGATGGTTATTTTATAGTGTCACGAAATATGGCTGTGGAAAACTGTCCCATTGTTCGTTGTTTACGGACTACACATGTTTTGTATTTCAGTTATCTGAATCAGTGCCGGCCACTGTCTGTGAGCATGGGTAATGCAATCAAATATGTGAAATGGCAAATTGCCCAAACGCCCAGAAATCTTAGCGACAAAGAGGTATGTAGAAAACCAGACGGATATCTGAATCAACAATTTTTAAAAATATATTCTAGCATAACTTTATAAAATGTGTGTTTGTTTATTATAGTGTCACCCCTATTGAAAGGACCAGCCATTACTGGCTTATGCGACACCTTTTTTATGAACATCAGTACTTCCCGATTCCTATGCATGTATGCCAGGCACCAGACTGGTAGGCAATCGCTAACCATTAGGCCATATCAGAACGAACCCCTGACGAGGTTCGAACCTTCGATGACCTCCCATCCATAGGCGGATTGCCTTAACCACAAGGCCACAGAGACGGTTTATATTTTAACCCTATAAACAAAGAACAAATCTACCGTTGTTAAATCTGCAATAAACAACAGCTAGAGACAGTCTATTTTATGGCTGTTGAATTTTACCCCGCCGACAAAATAACACACCCCATATCACTACCGTACATATTAAGAGCCATATAGTTCACAGATAAATTGTGCCAAAATGATTATTTTAATTTGTGCCAAATATTTTCGCCAATTCGTAAAATTTATCTCCAGTACGTTTTTTTTACTTTTGGCGAGATTGATGACCGACACCGGGAACCATGGCAAGCCATTGGCGACCGACACCGGGAACCATGGCAAGCCATTGGCGACCGACAGCGGGAACCCTGGCAAGCCATTGGCGACCAACAGTGGGAAACCCTGGCAAGCCATTGGCGACCGACACCTGGAACCATGGCTAGCCATTGGCGACCGACACCGGGAAAAGTGGGCAAGCCATTGGCGACCAACAGCGGGAACCCTGGCAAGCCATTGGCGACCAACAGCGGGAACCCCTGGCAAGCCATTGGTGACCAACAGCGGGAAACCCTGGCAAGCCATTGGCGACCAACAGCAGGAAACGCGGGCAAGCCATTGGCGACCAACAGCGGGAAACGCGGGGCAAGCCATTGGCGACCAACAGCAGGAAACCCTGGCAAGCCATTGGCGACCAACAGCAGGAAACGCGGGCAAGCCATTGGCGACCAACAGCAGGAAACCCTGGCAAGCTATTGGCGACCAACAGCAGGAAACGCGGGCAAGCCATTGGCGACCAACAGCAGGAAACCCTGGCAAGCCATTGGCGACCAACAGCAGGAAACGCGGGCAAGCCATTGGCGACCAACAGCAGGAAACGCGGGCAAGCCATTGGCGACCAACAGCAGGAAACCCTGGCAAGCCATTGGCGACCAACAGCAGGAAACGCGGGCAAGCCATTGGCGACCAACAGCGGGAAACTGGCAAGCCATTGGCGACCAACAGCAGGTAACCCTGGCAAGCCATTGGCGACCAACAACAGGAAACCCTGGCAAGCCATTGGCGACCAACAGCAGGAAACCCTGGCAAGCCATTGGCGACCAACAGCAGGAAATGCGGGCAAGCCATTGGCGACCAACAGCAGGAAACGCGGGCAAGCCATTGGCGACCAACAGCAGAAAACGCGGGCAAGCTATTGGCAACCAACAGCGGGAAACTGGCAAGCCATTGGCGACCAACAGCAGGAAACGCGGGCAAGCCATTGGCAACCAACAGCGGGAAACTGGCAAGCCATTGGCGACCAACAGCGGGAAACGAGGGCAAGCCATTGGCGACCAACAGCGGGAAACGCGGGCAAGCCATTGGCGACCAACAGCAGGAAACGCGGGCAAGCCATTGGCGACCAACAGCGGAAACCCTGGCTAGCCATTGGCGACCAACAGCGGGAAACTGGCAAGTCTTCGTGATCATGAGAATATAAATCGAGGTATTTTCGTAATTCTCATCTCCGGACTTGTGACTACTTCCATTGGCTTGTGTTATTTTTCACTGTAGGCAAAGAAACAGCTACAGGAATCGATAGATGACTTCCTCAGAGAGAGGATCTTGCTGGCCGCTCAGGCAATCTCGAATGAAGCATCGTCTAAAATATCCAATGGTGACGTCATTCTCATTTATTCATGGTAAGATTATGGACATGTCTATGTCCCCGCAAGAGGTTTTGACATTAATGGAACATACATACATACATATATAATGTACTGCTCATGTTTGTACCATAAATAGTTGTGGACTTGTGCATTTGTATTGTCACTGTCATCACTATGTTGTTTGTTGGTTATGTCACTGTCATCACTATGTTGTTTGTTGGTTATGTCACTGTCATCACTATGTTGTTTGTTGGTTATGTCATCACTATGTTGTTTGATGGTTATGTCACTGTCATCACTATGTTGTTTGTTGGTTATGTCACTGTCATCACTATGTTGTTTGTTGGTTATGTCACTGTCATCACTATGTTGTGTGTTGGTTATGTCACTGTCATCACTATGTTGTTTGTTGGTTATGTCACTGTCATCACTATGTTGTTTGTTGGTTATGTCACTGTCATCACTATGTTGTTTGTTGGTTATGTCACTGTCATCACTATGTTGTTTGTTGGTTATGTCATCACTATGTTGTTTGTTGGTTATGTCACTGTCATCACTATGTTGTTTGTTGGTTATGTCACTGTCATCACTATGTTGTTTGTTGGTTATGTCACTGTCATCACTATGTTGTTTGTTGGTTATGTCACTGTCATCACTATGTTGTTTGTTGGTTATGTCATGTTCACTATGTTGTTTGTTGGTTATGTCACTGTCATCACTATGTTGTTTGTTGGTTATGTCATCACTATGTTGTTTGTTGGTTATGTCACGAGGTCATCACTATGTTGTTTGTTGGTTATGTCATCACTATGTTGTTTGTTGGTTATGTCACTGTCATCACTATGTTGTTTGTTGGTTATGTCATCACTATGTTGTTTGTTGGTTATGTCAGGGTTCACTATGTTGTTTGTTGGTTATGTCATCACTATGTTGTTTGTTGGTTATGTCATGTTCACTATGTTGTTTGTTGGTTATGTCATCACTATGGTGTTTGTTGGTATGTCATCACTATGTTTGTTTGGGTTATGTCACGAGATCATCACTATGTTTTTGTTGGTTATGTCATCACTATGTTGTTGTTGGTTATGTCACTGTCATCACTATGTTGTTTGTTGGTTATGTCATCACTATGTTGTTTGTTGGTTATGTCACTGTCATCACTATGGTTTGTTGGTTATGTCATCACTATGTTGTTTGTTGGTTATGTCATCACTATGTTGTTTGTTGGTTATGTCACTGTCATCATTATGATTTTTGTTGGTTATGTCACTGTCATCACTATGTTGTTTGTTGGTTATGTCATCACTATGTTGTTTGATGGTTATGTCACTGTCATCACTATGTTGTTTGTTGGTTATGTCACTGTCATCACTATGTTGTTTGTTGGTTATGTCATCACTATGTTGTTTGTTAGTTATGTCACTGTCATCACTATGTTGTGTGTTGGTTATGTCACTGTCATCACTATGTTGTTTGTTGGTTATGTCACTGTCATCACTATGTTGTTTGTTGGTTATGTCACTGTCATCACTATGTTGTTTGTTGGTTATGTCACTGTCATCACTATGTTGTTTGATGGTTATGTCACTGTCATCACTATGTTGTTTGTTGGTTATGTCACTGTCATCACTATGTTATCACTATGTTGTTTGTTGGTTATGTCACTGTCATCACTATGTTGTTTGATGGTTATGTCACTGTCATCACTATGTTGTTTGATGGTTATGTCACTGTCATCACTATGTTGTTTGATGGTTATGTCACTGTCATCACTATGTTGTGTGTTGGTTATGTCACTGTCATCACTATGTTGTTTGTTGGTTATGTCACTGTCATCACTATGTTGTTTGTTGGTTATGTCACTGTCATCACTATGTTGTTTGTTGGTTATGTCACTGTCATCACTATGTTGTTTGTTGGTTATGTCACTGTCATCACTATGTTGTTTGTTGGTTATGTCATCACTATGTTGTTTGATGGTTATGTCACTGTCATCACTATGTTGTTTGTTGGTTATGTCACTGTCATCACTATGTTGTTTGTGGTTATGTCACTGTCATCACTATGTTGTTTGATGGTTATGTCACTGTCATCACTATGTTGTTTGTTGGTTATGTCACTGTCATCACTATGTTGTTTGTTGGTTATGTCACTGTCATCACTATGTTGTTTGTTGGTTATGTCACTGTCATCACTATGTTGTTTGTTGGTTATGTCACTGTCATCACTATGTTGTTTGTTGGTTATGTCACTGTCATCACTATGTTGTTTGTTGGTTATGTCACTGTCATCACTATGTTGTTTGTTGGTTATGTCATCACTATGTTGTTTGATGGTTATGTCACTGTCATCACTATGTTGTTTTGGTTATGTCACTGTCATCACTATGTTGTTTGATGGTTATGTCACTGTCATCACTATGTTGTGTTGGTTATGTCACTGTCATCACTATGTTGTTTGTTGGTTATGTCATCACTATGTTGTTTGATGGTTATGTCACTGTCATCACTATGTTGTTTGTTGGTTATGTCACTGTCATCACTATGTTGTTTGTTGGTTATGTCATCACTATGTTGTCACTGTCATCACTATGTTGTTTGTTGGTTATGTCACTGTCATCACTATGTTGTTTGTTGGTTATGTCACTGTCATCACTATGTTGTTTGTTGGTTATGTCACTGTCATCACTATTGTGTTTGTTGGTTATGTCACTGTCATCACTATGTTGTTTGATGGTTATGTCACTGTCATCACTATGTTGTTTGTTGGTTATGTCACTGTCATCACTATGTTGTTTGTTGGTTATGTCATCACTATGTTGTTTGATGGTTATGTCACTGTCATCACTATGTTGTTTGTTGGTTATGTCACTGTCATCACTATGTTGTTTGATGGTTATGTCACTGTCATCACTATGTTGTTTGTTGGTTATGTCACTGTCATCACTATGTTGTTTGTTGGTTATGTCATCACTATGTTGTTTGATGGTTATGTCACTGTCATCACTATGTTGTTTGTTGGTTATGTCACTGTCATCACTATGTTGTTTGTTGGTTATGTCACTGTCATCACTATGTTGTTTGTTGGTTATGTCACTGTCATCACTATTGTGTTTGTTGGTTATGTCACTGTCATCACTATGTTGTTTGATGGTTATGTCACTGTCATCACTATGTTGTTTGTTGGTTATGTCACTGTCATCACTATGTTGTTTGTTGGTTATGTCATCACTATGTTGTTTGTTGGTTATGTCACTGTCATCACTATGTTGTTTGTTGGTTATGTCACTGTCATTACTATGTTGTTTGTTGGTTATGTCACTGTCATCACTATGTTGTTTGTTGGTTATGTCACTGTCATCACTATGTTGTTTGTTGGTTATGTCACTGTCATCACTATGTTGTTTGTTGGTTATGTCACTGTCATCACTATGTTGTTTGTTGGTTATGTCACTGTCATCACTATGTTGTTTGTTGGTTATGTCACTGTCATCACTATGTTGTTTGTTGGTTATGTCACTGTCATCACTATGTTGTTTGATGGTTATGTCATCACTATGTTGTGTGTTGGTTATGTCACTGTCATCACTATGTTGTTTGTTGGTTATGTCACTGTCATCACTATGTTGTTTGTTGGTTATGTCACTGTCATCACTATTGTGTTTGTTGGTTATGTCACTGTCATCACTATGTTGTTTGATGGTTATGTCACTGTCATCACTATGTTGTTTGTTGGTTATGTCACTGTCATCACTATGTTGTTTGTTGGTTATGTCATCACTATGTTGTTTGATGGTTATGTCACTGTCATCACTATGTTGTTTGTTGGTTATGTCACTGTCATCACTATGTTGTTTGATGGTTATGTCACTGTCATCACTATGTTGTTTGATGGTTATGTCACTGTCATCACTATGTTGTTTGATGGTTATGTCACTGTCATCACTATGTTGTGTGTTGGTTATGTCACTGTCATCACTATGTTGTTTGTTGGTTATGTCACTGTCATCACTATGTTGTTTGATGGTTATGTCACTGTCATCACTATGTTGTTTGTTGGTTATGTCACTGTCATCACTATGTTGTTTGTTGGTTATGTCACTGTCATCACTATGTTGTTTGATGGTTATGTCACTGTCATCACTATGTTGTTTGTTGGTTATGTCATCACTATGTTGTTTGATGGTTATGTTACTGTCATCACTATGTTGTTTGTTGGTTATGTCACTGTCATCACTATGTTGTTTGTTGGTTATGTCACTGTCATCGCTATGTTGTTTGTTGGTTATGTCACTGTCATCACTATGTTGTTTGTTGGTTATGTCACTGTCATCACTATGTTGTTTGTTGGTTATGTCACTGTCATCACTATGTTGTTTGATGGTTATGTCACTGTCATCACTATATTGTTTGATGGCTATGTCACTGTCATCACTATGTTGTTTGATGGTTATGTCACTGTCATCACTATGTTGTTTGTTGGTTATGTCACTGTCATCACTATGTTGTTTGTTGGTTATGTCACTGTCATCACTATGTTGTTTGTTGGTTATGTCACTGTCATCACTATGTTGTTTGTTGGTTATGTCACTGTCATCACTATGTTGTTTGTTGGTTATGTCACGAGGTGGCTCATGCGTCAGTACATGCTTGAAAAGCACTTAATATTTAGGTGCTTTCTTGAAAAATACTTGATTTTGAACATTCCCTTGAAAAGCGCTTGAAAATCTGAGTCCTTGAATTAATATATTTTATGGTTAAATCCGATCGATTAGAATGATGTCAGTGTCTCTGTGCGGACCCTGGATTGATATACATCCATTATTTTCATGTCTGTGCGGACCCTGGATAGATATACATCCATTATTTTCATGTCTCTGTGCGGACCCTGGATATATATACATCCATTATTTTCATGTCTCTGTGCGGACCCTGGATAGATATACATCCATTATTTTCATGTCTCTGTGCGGACCCTGGATAGATATACATCCATTATTTTCATGTCTCTGTGCGGACCCTGGATTGATATACATCCATTATTTTCATGTCAGTGTCTCTGTGCAGACCCTGGATTGATATACATCCATTATTTTCATGTCAGTGTCTCTGTGCAGACCCTGGATTGATATACATCAATTATTTTCATGTCTCTGTGCAGACCCTGGATTGATATACATCCATTATTTTCATGTCTCTGTGCAGACCCTGGATAGATATACATCCATTATTTTCATGTCTCTGTGCAGACCCTGGATAGATATACATCCATTATTTTCATGTCTCTGTGCGGACCCTGGATTGATATACATCCATTATTTTCATGTCTCTGTGCAGACCCTGGATAGATATACATCCATTATTTTCATGTCAGTGTCTCTGTGCAGACCCTGGATAGATATACATCCATTATTTTCATGTCTCTGTGCGGACCCTGGATTGATATACATCCATTATTTTCATGTCAGTGTCTCTGTGCGGACCCTGGATTGATATACATCCATTATTTTCATGTCAGTGTCTCTGTGCGGACCCTGGATTGATATACATCCATTATTTTCATGTCAGTGTCTCTGTGTGGACCCTGGATTGATATACATCCATTATTTTCAGTTCCTCGTTGATTAGACGAGTGCTGTGCGACGCGCACAAGCAGGGAAAACACTTCCGCGTGATAGTTGCCGACAGCAGACCCAAAATGGAAGGTAACTCGTATATCAATGCTTTAGGTCCATATTTGTATTTTTTGTATATATTTTATTTTATTTATCGTTGTTTCTCCGTCTTGTGAAGCTTTATTAGAACAATAGAAGCATTTTTACGGCATTGATTTATCCTTCGCTATAAGACTGTTGTGTATATATGTTGTCGGGGAAACACATTCATTTAGTGTGTGTTTTACGTTTATTTATCGTCGCTACCGGTTGCCCATATCAGCGACGCCTCCTGAAGAGATTTAGTCATTTTAGATTCTTCTGAGGATAGTGCAATGATACAGACAGAGACCCATTCCAGAATCTCCTCTGGTTCTTTTACGTGCACGGTGTAAAGCACCAACACGAGACCTCGGTTTAATGTCCCATCTGAAAAACTATTAATTTTATTATGGTCAGACGTAGGGATCGAACCTGCGATCCCTGGATTACCAATCAGATTCGTCTGTGTTCATTTAGTGCAGTTGGTGTGACAGGTTAAGCAGGTTCAGTGAGAGACATTAGTGGTTTTCTATTACCTCCCTTGACAGATAAAGTCTGATTTATCCCAAATATATATAGTCCTTTTAGTTGGAATCCTTTGTTTTTACTGTTGTTCTCTAACAAGATGTTGTGGTAGGATCAGTTTGATTTTATCAAAATGATGTTAATTAATTGATAACACATGTTTACAGTAAAGTATCCATTGGATATACTGTAGGATATGCTGTAGGACATACTGTAGGATATACTGTAGGACATACTGTAGGATATACTGTAAGATATACTGTAGGATATACTGTAGGATATACTGTAAGATATACTGTAGGATATACTGTAGGATATACTGTAGGACATACTGTAGGATATACTGTAGGATATACTGTAGGACATACTGTAGGACATGCTGTAGGATATACTGTAGGATATACTGTAGGATATACTGTAGGATATACTGTAGTGCTGTAGGACATACGGTAGGATATACTGTAGGATATACTGTAGTGCTGTAGGACATACTGTAGGACATACTGTAGGATATGCTGTAGGACATACTGTAGGATATACTGTAAGATATACTGTAGTGCTGTATGATATACTGTAGGATATATTGTAGGATATACTGTAGTGCTGTAGGACATACGGTAGGATATACTGTAGGATATGCTGTAGGATATGATGTAGGACATACTGTAGGCTATACTGTAGGACATACTGTAGGACATACTGTAGGATATACTGTAGGCTATACTGTAGGACATGCTGTAGGACATACTGTAGGACATACTGTAGGATATACTGTAGGACATGCTGTAGGATATACTGTAGGACATACTGTAGGATATACTGTAGGACATACTGTAGGATATACTGTAGGACATACTGTAGGATATACTGTAGGACATGCTGTAGGACATACTGTAGGATATACTGTAGGACATACTGTAGGATATACTGTATGACATACTGTAGGACTTACTGTAGGACATACTGTAGGACATGCTGTAGGATATACTGTAGGACATACTGTAGGATATACTGTAGGACATACTGTAGGATATACTGTAGGATATACTGTAGGACATACTGTAGGATATACTGTAGGATATACTGTAGGACATACTGTAGGATATACTGTAGGACATACTGTAGGACATACTGTAGGATATACTGTAGGACATACTGTAGGATATACTGTAGGACATACTGTAGGATATACTGTAGGACATACTGTAGGACATACTGTAGGACATACTGTAGGATATACTGTAGGACATACTGTAGGATATACTGTAGGACATACTGTAGGATATACTGTAGGACATACTGTAGGATATACTGTAGGATATACTCTAGGACATACTGTAGGATATACTGTAGGATATGATGTAAGACATACTGTAGGATATACTGTAGGATATACTGTAGGACATACTGTAGGACATGCTGTAGGATATACTGTAGGACATACTGTAGGATATACTGTAGGATATACTCTAGGACATACTGTAGGATATACTGTAGGATATGATGTAAGACATACTGTAGGATATACTGTAGGATATACTGTAGGACATACTGTAGGACATGCTGTAGGATATACTGTAGGACATACTGTAGGATATACTGTAGGATATACTCTAGGACATACTGTAGGATATACTGTAGGATATGATGTAAGACATACTGTAGGATATACTGTAGGATATACTGTAGGACATACTGTAGGACATGCTGTAGGATATACTGTAGGACATACTGTAGGATATACTGTAGGATATACTCTAGGACATACTGTAGGATATACTGTAGGATATGATGTAAGACATACTGTAGGATATACTGTAGGATATACTGTAGGACATACTGTAGGATATACTGTAGGATATACTGTAGGACATACTGTAGGATATACTGTAGGACATACTGTAGGATATACTGTAGGATATACTGTAGGATATACTGTAGGACATACTGTAGGATATACTGTAGGACATACTGTAGGACATACTGTAGGACATGCTGTAGGACATACTGTAGGACATACTGTAGGACATACTGTAGGATATACTGTATGACTTACTGTAGGACATACTGTATGACATGCTGTAGGATATACTGTAGGACATACTGTAGGATATACTGTAGGACATACTGTAGGATATACTGTAGGACATACTGTAGGATATACTGTAGGACATACTGTAGGATATACTGTAGGACATACTGTAGGATATACTGTATGACATACTGTAGGATATGCTGTAGGATATACTGTAGGACATACTGTAGGACATACTGTAGGATATACTGTAGGATATACTGTAGGATACTGTAGGATATACTGTAGGACATACTGTAGGATATACTGTAGGATATACTGTAGGACATGCTGTAGGACATACTGTAGGACATACTGTAGGACATACTGTAGGACTTACTGTAGGACATACTGTAGGATATACTGTAGGACATACTGTAGGATATACTGTAGGATATACTGTAGGATACTGTAGGACATACTGTAGGATATACTGTAGGATATACTGTAGGACATACTGTATGACATACTGTAGGACATGCTGTAGGACATACTGTAGGATATACTGTATGACATACTGTAGGACTTACTGTAGGACATACTGTAGGACATACTGTAGGATATACTGTAGGACATACTGTAGGATATACTGTAGGACATACTGTAGGATATACTGTAGGATATACTCTAGGACATACTGTAGGATATACTGTAGGATATGATGTAAGACATACTGTAGGATATACTGTAGGATATACTGTAGGACATACTGTAGGACATACTGTAGGACATACTGTAGGATATACTGTATGATATACTGTAGGACATACTGTAGGACATACTGTAGGATATACTGTAGGACATACTGTAGGATATACTGTAGGACATACTGTAGGATATACTGTAGGACATACTGTAGGATATACTGTAGGACATACTGTAGGATATACTGTAGGACATGCTGTAGGACATACTGTAGGATATACTGTAGGACATACTGTAGGACATACTGTAGGATATACTGTATGACTTACTGTAGGACATACTGTAGGACATGCTGTAGGATATACTGTAGGACATACTGTAGGATATACTGTAGGACATACTGTAGGATATACTGTAGGATATACTGTAGGACATACTGTAGGACATACTGTAGGATATACTGTAGGACATACTGTAGGACATACTGTAGGACATACTGTAGGATATACTGTAGGATATACTGTAGGATATACTGTAGGACATGCTGTATGACATACTGTAGGACATGCTGTAGGATATACTGTAGGATATACTGTAGGATACTGTAGGACATACTGTAGGACATACTGTAGGATATACTGTAGGATATATTGTAGGATATACTGTAGGACATACTGTAGGACATACTGTAGGATATACTGTAGGACATACTGTAGGATATACTGTAGGACATACTGTAGGACATGCTGTAGGACATACTGTAGGATATACTGTAGGACATACTGTAGGATATACTGTAGGACATACTGTAGGATATCTGTCGAGATTTAATAATGTAATAACTATGATTAAAAAATGGGTGAACGGATAGCATGCTGTGCAAAGGAAACAACGATAAAAACAGAGGAAACCAATTAAGAGGACCAATCTTCTTTTATGAGTATTCAGGGGAAGTAACTGACTAATGTTTCCCATTGTGACTGCATCTGTTTTCTCATTTCTAGTCGACGATAAAAACAGAGGAAACCAATTAAGAGGACCAATCTTCTTTAAGGAGTATTCAGGGGAAGTAACTGACTAATGTTTCCCATTGTTTTCTCATTTCTAGGCAAGGAATGTCTACGAAGACTCGTGAAAGAAGGCATTAAATGCTCGTATGTGCTGATAAATGCTGTGTCGTATGTCATGACAGAGGTATAGTGAGCCATTAGCTTCTATAATTTCAAGTAACGGGTTAAGACTGTTAAATGTCTTTGAATATCCACCCACCTACGCGTCTGCAAATCAGCTGCGAAATAGTTACCTGTAGCATACTCTCCCTTCAGGATACTTATTGATAAAAACATTACTAAGTTTGTAAATTGTAAAAGTACAGACAGACAGACAGACAGACAGACAGACAGACAGACAGACAGACAGACAGACAGACAGACAGACAGACAGACCCTCCGCTGACTTCAAATCACTTGCCCCCCACCGCTGTACGAGTGTACGTTCAAATACCACAATAGCTACTGGTGTTATGGTTCTACCAGAATCACTAGATTGCACAAGTCGAAAACTGTCATAATCACCAAGCTTGCTTGTCCACTTTTTAAAATATCTAAGCAGATTCTAAAGTCAACGCACAGAAAGACATTTTATAATATATTAAATTTTCAGGCAACCAAGGTGTTTCTTGGCGCTCACGGACTATTGGCCAATGGTTTTGTGATGTCACGGGTAGGAAGTGGACTTATATCGCTGATCGCCAAAGCTAGAAACGTTCCTGTGCTGGTCTGCTGTGAGACGTACAAGTTCTGTGAGCGCGTGCAAACCGACTCCTTCGTATTCAATGAGTTGGGTAAGTGGCATGAGTTTAGTTTATCTAACCTAGGAACATGCTATGACTGTTCTGCTGTGAAACGTACAAGTTCTGTGAGCGCGTGCAAACCGACTCCTTCGTATTCAATGAGTTAGGTAAGTGGCATGAGTTTAGTTTATCTAACCTAGGAACATGCTATGACTGTTCTGCTGTGAAACGTACAAGTTCTGTGAGTGCGTGCAAACCGACTCCTTCATATTCAATGAGTTAGGTAAGTGGCATGAGTTTAGTTTATCTAACCTAGGAACATGCTATGACTGTTCTGCTGTGAAACGTTTAAACTCTGTGAGCGCGTGCAAACCGACTCCTTAGTATATTAGTAGTTATGTAAGTGACATGTGATTCAGACGGCTCTGTAGTCCAGTCGTTAACACGTTGGACTGGTAATCCAGAGATCGCAGGTTCGATCCCCCCGTCTGACCGTAATAAAATTAACAGTCTGTCAGATGGGACTTTAGACCGAGGTCCCATGTCGGTGCTTTACACCGTGCACGTAAAAGAACCAGAGGAGACTCTGGAATGGGTCTCTGTCTGTATCATTGCACTATCCTCCAAAAATCTAAAATGACTAATCTCTTCAGGAGGCGTCGCTCATATGGGCAACCGGTAGCGACGATAAATAAACGTAAAACACACAAATGTGATTCAGACGGATCTGTAGTCGAGTGGTTAACATGTTGGACTGGTAATCCAGGGATCGCATGTGCGATCCCCCCATCTGACCTTTAACAGTCTTTCAGATGGGAATTTTAATTAATTTTAACATATATTAATCTCCGTCGTTGGCAAGCCCTGCATTTCATATCATATTTTATGAAACTCGTTTTGGAATTTTGCTATTAAACTCATCAGGTAAAATCCTATATTTGTAAGAAACACCTGTCATTATTAATTCTCAATTTACCTATACATTTAGATAATTAATGTCTTGCCTATTTCGCAGGTGATCCCGATGACCTGGTAGACATTGGCAAGAAGTCCCCGTATCTGTGGGACTGGCGAGACTATAGCTCGTTGACGTTACTTAATCTTATGTTTGACTTCACGCCTCCAGAGTTTGTTACCATGGTGATTACGGAACTAGGAATGATACCGTGCACGTCGGTTCCCGTCGTTCTCAGAATGAGACAAGCCGCGACAAATGAAACATAGTGCTGCGCTCGTGAAAATGGATGTCAGAATTATGTGTTTTTTAAAATTTTATTTAACATCGCTACCGGTTGCCCATTTGAGCGACGGGCAGTTTACCTAACAACACCTTTCCTGGGCAGGCTCCAGCGGTTAACCAGTACTTGGTGCACCAACCTCCGTAAGAAACTGCCAACTTTTTCATATAAATGAAACACGGTCTGAGCATTGACCATTGACCATCAGTAATGATAGGTTACAGTGGTATACAAGTCAACGACCGTAGCCACTCGATCACGGAGGCGCTCAGAAAAGTGTAATAATTGGTTGTATTTAAATAGTGTGCAATGCAGGGGTGGAGCTGGGAGGTTTTATAGGAGTAGTCTCCTGGAACTGCCTCATTTCTGCTACATTTCCCCCTATTTTTATGGTCTACCCCATGCCTTGAGTGGTCCAGATATTGATGAGACGATACTAAGGCCGTATAACATGGAAACTAGTGTGGAACTTTCAATCAAATTAGCAATAGTTTTACTGAAGGCTACAGATTTGGCATTAACCCATTTTATTCTGGATATATTTAAAGGCTTTTGCAAACAACATAGATCCAGATCAGCCGCAGCGTGATGCTGCATGCTGATCAGGATCTATGTTGTTTGCTGCATAGCCAAGTGTCTTAGCAAGATCATCTGAATAGCAAACAGCATAGAGCCTGATCAGACAGAACGTTCCGTGGCGGTTAATCTGGCTCTATGTTCTTTGCAAATACTGTTTGAACGGTATCCAGAATGAAATGGGTTAACGAACTTCAACACAATCAAATTAGCACTAGTTTTACTGAAGGCTACAGATTTGGCATCACAAACTTCAACACAATCAAATTGGCACTAGTTTTACTGAAGGCTACAGATTTGGCATCACAAACTTCAACACAATCAAATTAGCACTAGTTTTACTGAAGGCTACAGATTTGGCATCACAAACTTCAACACAATCAAATTAGCACTAGTTTTACTGAAGGCTACAGATTTGGCATCACAAACTTCAACACAATCAAATTAGCACTAGTTTTACTGAAGGCTACAGATTTGGCAGGGTCTGCTCTGGCTCTTATTTTTTTGTAGCCAATTATTTTTAGCCAAATCTGTGCTTCCTTTAGCCAATTCCGACGCGCGCCATTTTTCCCAAACAGAGTTATTATAGTATATTTATTATAATATATTTTAATGTGTCATGCAATTGTACCACTTAAATGATGTATGCCCATAAACTACAACTGAGGTAAGAGTTACATTTGCGTGATACATTACTTGACAAGTTGTGTCAACTTTCATTTTCAGAATCATTTTAAAATGTATTCCCAGAGTTAGACAGTTAGACTAGTGCTGCATGTCAACTGTGCACATTTGATGATGATGATTCCATTTATTTACCCTCGCCGCCGGTAAACCATATGGGCGAGCAAACGTGCTTTCGCACCGTCGATTATTCGATGAAGTGTTGTAGTCGTCGGTGTCTTGTAGAGTGGTGTAGATTGAAGTGGATTCCCATGAAGATTTCGGTCTAAGATGATTAGGTTACTCGATGATTATTCTTTGTTGGTTATATCTAAGTTGTTTAAATCCAAGATGATTGTGGTACTGGTAGTTAAAGTCAAGGTGGCTGAAGGTTGGTCGCTGACTGGATGAAGAAATGAGGTCATCCAGTCGCTGTGAAGGCGCTTCTTCATCGTTGACCCAGTTATAGAGCGATACCAAACGACAGGGTGACGTTCCCTGCGCCTGGCATCATCTCCCCGACAACAGGGTGACAAGCCCTGTGCCGGTTTCCTGGGTCGGCTCACAGCAGCAGAATTAGTTTGGTTGTTCCGTCATTGTCCACCCCGTTGACGCATCCGGGGTCGAGGTCGCATCCCTCCGTCCCCAACGGCCTTCATTGGTAGACGGATAAAAGAGTTTGAGGTGACGTGTGTGCCTCTTCAGCGCCCCAGTATTAGCTGTCGCCGATCTAGGTAAGTGTTGACACTCCGAAGAGTCGATGCGGGTCCTCGTCTGTATGCGTCAGCGGCGTGGATTGGTCACTTCGAAACGGTGACACAATCTCCCGATGTGAGCTCAGGATGACATCCTCAGGAGGTTCCTTCATTCCGTGGCAGGGTGACAATGCCCGGTCTTTCTGTACTCGGTCCCTTGTAGGGCCACCCTCCTCACTGTTCGTCACCCCGCAGCAGCATTAAACGTCTGGTCGTCGATTGTCGCAAACGCATTGCACACGCATCAACTCATCCGCAAGATCGACGCTCACAAGATCCAGAATCTGCTGCTGCTGCGGAATGTGCCCCGGTCACGACGTGCACGTCGTGAGGAGATCGACCGGGTGTGCACATTTTATTACATCACATAAGACATTTGATCTTTTGGGCTAATGGTGTAAACAATATTTATTTGATTGACAGGGTACTGCTGCTCGAGATCAATTAACACCTGTCACTTATATTGCCAATACCATTGCTCTATGCCAAATAAACATCCTGTTTTGATGGGATTACTCCGATTAGCTGTCAGGTTTAAAATTGGAATATTAAATATAATAAATGCCATGACATGTGGTAAATATCTATTATTTCTTTGATCACAATTTCCAATATTTTACAGATTTTTGTCGTTTTTATCATTTTAGCCAAACTGAGATTTTATTAGCCAATTTTGCCATATTTTAGCCAATGGCTACTCTGGCTATTGCCAGCGCGGGCCCTGTTTGGCATTCACGAACTTCAACACAGTCAAATTAGCACTAGTCTTACTGAAGGCTACAGATTTGGCATTCATGAACTTCAACACAATCAAATTAGCAATAATTTTACTGAAGGCTACAGATTTGGCATTCACGAACTTCAACACAATCAAATTAGCACTAGTTTTACTGAAGGCTACAGATTTGGCATCACAAACTTCAACACAATCAAATTAGCACTAGTTTTACTGAAGGCTACAGATTTGGCATCACAAACTTCAACACAATCAAATTAGCACTAGTTTTACTGAAGGCTACAGATTTGTCATCATGAACTTCAACACAGTCAAATTGGCAATAGTCATACTGAAGGCTACAGATTTGGCATTAACGAACTTCAACACAATCAAATTGGCACTAGTTTTACTGAAGGCTACAGATTTGGCATCACAAACTTCAACACAGTCAAATTGGCAATAGTCATACTGAAGGCTACAGATTTGGCATTAACCCTTTCAACACCACAGACCTCTAAATAGGCTTACAAAAAGTGTAGATCCAGATGAGCCGGCTCATGATGAGCCGTCTCATCAGGATCTGCACTTTTTGCCAGTGATATGACTATTTTTAGACATAATTACCCATTTTGATAAATGAACTTGTCCAAATGTGATTTTCTGATTCATTTATTGGTTTATGAATATCATGGACCAGTCCATGTGAGTTATTTGGTGTTGAATGGGTTAACCAACTTCAACACAATCAAATTAGCAATAGTTTTACTGAAGGACGACTTGATTTTTCTGAATGACCGTTACCGGTATGACCAAAACTGATTCATAAACAGACAATCGTTGTCTCAATTATACCATAAAGTGCCATTTGCATTTACGGAGATTAGACTCGTGTTTAGAGTTAGGTACGTAGACTATGGTTTTGTAGTTATTATAATGCTGAAGACAGACCTGTCTTAAGCAGCCAGCCAAGGGAATCACAGAAAGTGGCTGCTTAGCACAGGTGACTGCTTAATAGAGGGACAATTTATAATAAAACAACATATTGGGAATCTGAAAACTGGCTGATTAATACAGGGTGGCTGCTTAATGGAGGTGACCACTAACACAATCCTAACTGTTGCAACTATTCCAATGTTATGTACCATTCTTGAATAAAATATTGTTTAAACTAACATAGGTTTGACTATACAGGGAATAATATCTATACATAGATGTCAGATGACACCACAGGCTTCTGACTTATTGCTATCTATACATTTGACTCACAAGATGTTGGCGTGTTGAAAATCATGCGGTATATCCTCCCACACGAATGCCCACATATACGCTTTCATCCGCGCCAACGAGAGTGATTAATATCAGTTGTTAAAACTTGCTTCGCAATCGTTGTAAAATAAATGGAGAAAACCCACCTGTCCGATCTGGCGACCACCGTACCATCTCACATACTTCGCGGTCCGAGGATCGAACCGGGTTGCATTGGTGAGAAGTGACCGCGCTAAACGCATTATTGATTTGTGTCAAGCTATATCGATTGATGCATAAATGTGAAATCGAAACATAAAGTACAACACCAATAAAAACATTTCGCTATTGATTCCGTTTTCAATCCTTATAGCCTGTGTGATCCATTAGCACTGATTGGATGTTTCCACGATTAACCCACAATATGGCGGCGCCACGTGGTATTTGATCAAATGGTTGACTTTAAGGAATACTGTAGAGTGCTTTAATTTTGTCCTAGCATATTTTGCATCTCACAGAATTAAAGGATAACAATATATATATGTGGTCCGCTCTACATCTGAATTTTCGGCTTAAAAAGCCTTTTTCAAGGAAATCAAAAAGCATCCGGCTAATCATTTTCTTTAAAATTGTTTAAATATCATATTATTATTATTTTAACAATCTTAAAGAAAATGTCTACGACAGCCATGCAAAAGGGGCCTTCGTGCCGGCTGGTTAATGGTGTTGCAAATCACTTGCCCCCCACTACTAGGGGTGTCGACATGTGAGTGAGCTATCAGACTGGCTTGCGGAAGGTCGGTGGTTCTATTTGGGTGCCCGTCTGTGCCTAAAATACTGTTCGGAGGGAGGGACCTAGGATCTTCCTCTGCCAATAACAGCTGGATAGTAACTGTATAGCAATCACTATATGTCCTAAGCTGTTGGTGCGGCTCTAAGCCCCAAAAACAAACGAATATAAATGAAGAGCCGAATGCGTCTAAAATCCCACAAAGAGACCTAAAATCCTGAAGAGGCCTAAAATCCCACAAAGAGGCCTAAAATCCCACAAAGAGGCCTAAAATCCAATGAGGTCTAAAATCCAGCAAAGAGGCCTAAAATCCCACAAAGTGGCCTAAAATCCCACAAAGAGGCCTAAACTCCCACAAAGAGGACTAAAATCCCACAAAGAGGCCTAAAATCCAATGAGGCCTAAAATCCCACAAAGAGGCCTAAAATCCCACAAAGTAGCCTAAAATCCTGCAAAGAGGTCTAAGATCCCACAAAGAGGCCTACAATCCCGCAATTAGGCCTAAAATCCCACAAAGATGCCTAAAATCCCACAAAGTGGCCTCCGTTTCCAAGTTGTTAATGTTGGCGACTTCAAATCACTTCTTGCCCCTCACTGCTGTAGGTTTTTGCACTATTCTTTCATACGACTGATTAGTAGAAGGGGCACCCAGGTCTTCCTTCACCAATAATAGCTGGATAGTCGCTATATGTCCTAAGATGTTGCGATCTTAAGCTCCAAAAACAAACAAATAAAGACGAAGAGCCGAATGCGTGTGATGCAGTTAATTTGCATAATTTACATGTGCAAATATTCAAGTTTTGTTTTACAGTGCCATGGCCGTACTTGTATTCGACCATCTTTTTTGTGGTGAATAACTTCTAGTTTAAACTTTATTTATTTTACAACAATTGCAAAGCAAGTTCTAACAACTTATATAAATCACTCTCGTTGGCGCGGGTGAAAGCGTAAATGTGGTCGTTCGTGTGGGAGGAAACCGGAGTACCTGGAGAAAACCCACCTGTCCGATCTGGCGACCACTGTACGATCTCATATACTTCTCGGTCTGAGGATAGAACCCGGGTTGCATTGGTGAGAAGCGAGCGCGCTAACCACTGCACTAATCGGACAGCCAAAATAACTAGTCAGGCGCTTTTACTGCAGTCAAATACTATTAATAAGTAAAGTGATCATTTTTGCATTTAATGCTTAAACTGAGACTGCATAACATAATTTTAAAGTATAAACAGTTTCACTCGCATGTGAACTGTCTATAAATACACTATATACGTGAACTGTCTATAAATACACTACACACGTGAACTGTCTATAAATACACTACACACGTAAACTGTCTATAAATACACTACACACGTGAACTGTATAAATACACTAAACACGTGAACTGTCTATAAATACACTAAACATGTAAACTGTCTATAAATACACTACACACGTGAACTGTCTATAAATACACTACACACGTGAACTGTCTATAAATACACTACACACGTAAACTGTCTATAAATACACTACACACGTGAACTGTCTATAAATACACTACACACGTGAACTGTCTATAAATACACTATAGGTTCCACTATTCAAGCTTACCGTTGCAGTACATTAATCCCATTAAGTGAACTAGTATAGTTTGGGCTGTACAAATTGTCTTACTTCGCTAAATTGTACACATACAGTCAAACCTTTCTTAAGCAGCCAGCCAATGGAGCCACATAATATGGTTGTTTAGTACAGGTGGCTGCTTAATAGATGTCAAACATATATAATAAAACAAGATAATCTGGAAACTGGCTGCTTAATACAGGTTGGCTGCTTAATAGAGGTCAAATGTATAATAAAACAACATAATCTGGAAACCGACTGCTTAATACAGGTTGGCTGCTTAATAGAGGTCAAATGTATAATAAAACAACATAATCTGGAAACCGGCTGCTTAATACAGGTTGGCTGCTTAATATTGTTATTATTATTATATACCAAACTTATATAGTGCTCTTTTCATCTAAAAATAAAACATTCAAAAGCGCTTTACAGCCTAAAATATCACAAATATTGATAAAAAAATCCACATACAATGAGATAAAACAAGACAAAAATAGCAAACACAATTACAATGGATTCTAAATATGCTATAAAATATTCGGATCTAAAATTATAACAATTAAAATATAGGTAATAATTAAATAAAATGTGTTCATTTGCAGTCTTAATCCTGATTGAGCACATACACAGTTCGATATTTATGTTCCATATGAACATTTAAAAAGGTGTGTCTTCAAGGCCTTTTTGAAAGAACACAATGTTGTTGCACTTCTAAGATTTGATGGAAGAGAATTCCAAAGTTTTGGGGCAGCAGTCCTGAAACTTCTATCTCCGTATGTGACAGTCCGACTTCTTGGTAACACAAGAGTAGCTGCTTCATTTTTAGACCGTAAGTCTCTCCTTGGTATATAAACCTCAAGCAAGTTTCTCATATAAATCGGTGCTTCTCCATGCAATGCTTTATATGTGTGAGTCAGTATTTTATACTTTATTCTTTCTTGAACTGGTAGCCAATGAAGTTCTTTTAGAATGGGCGTTACATGGCTGCAACGGGATGTTCTGGTTATGATGCGAGCTGCTGTGTTTTGAACAGTTTGTAATTTATTGGAAGTGCTTTTTGGCACGCCGTACAAAAGTGAATTACAGTAGTCGAGCCTGGATGTAACGAGTGAGTTTATGAGAGTTTTCGTGGCGTCTGTTGTTAAATACTGCCGAATGTGTCCAATCCGCCGGATCTGCGCATAACATGATTTTGTCAAGGAATTTACATGTTTGTCCATATCCATTCTTGAGTCTAGGAAAGCCCCTAGATTTCTCACACATGTTGATGGTTCTGTATTTGAGTCTCCTACTTTCACATTTATGTTTTCAATGTGTTGAACATTTCGCTGACTAGAAAACATAATCATTTCAGTTTTATCAGTATTGAGTTTTAACATATTGGCATGCATCCAAGCAACACTGTCTTGTAGACAGTTTTCCACTCGAAGTAGTGTCACTGCTTGTGAGGCTTGAACTGTTGGTTTGAATGAAAGGTAAAGCTGGGAATCGTCAGCATAAAAGTGATGGTTCAGTCCATGGTGTTTACAAATGGCTCCTAATCGGGCCTAAAACAGACCACTGTGGAACACTGAAATTCATGAGCACTGAGTTGGATAGTTTTCCATCGATACATACTGCTTGATAACGGTCGGTAAGATAAGATGATATCCATTGGAGAGGTTTTCCAGTAATTCCAAAATGAAATTCGAGACGCTGTAAAAGTGGTCGATGGTATCAAATGCAGCAGATAGGTCCAAAAGCACAAGGATTGTAGCATTGTTCTGGTCCAGAGATTGGAGTATATCGTTTTGGACTGTCAGTAAGGCAGTTTCTGTGGAATGAAACTTCCTGTACGCAGACTGATGTACCTCGTGTAAGTTATTACTTGTCAAATGTTCATCAATTCGACTATTTACTACTTTTTCCAGAATCTTCGAGACATAAGGCAGGTTTGACAGGGGCCTGTAGTTCTTCAAAGTGTTTTGATCAAGGCTTGGTTTTTTCAGCAAAGGTCTTACCCGGGAGATTTTGAATGACGTTGGTACATTGCCTGTTTCCAATGAAATAATTATTTACAATTTGTGTCACTATTGGTAGGATTTCACTAAGACAAGATTTCAGTAGCCATAGAGGTCAATTGTATAATAAAACAACATAATCTGGAAACTGGCTGCTTAATACAGGTTGGCTGTTTAATAGAGGTCAAATGTATAATAAAACAACATATCTGGAAACTGGCTGCTTAATAGAGGTTGGCTGCTTAATACAAGCAAAATTGCTCCTGCGGAAATTCCGAAACGAGCATAAGTAAATAAAATACCTTCCGTTGTAAAATAATTATAAGAAAGCAATAATACGAAAACTCGAGGATCAATTTTCTGGACAAATGTTTGTCGGTTCAAAACCACAAAACTAAGAAACTTTTTTCCCTTTTTTTTTTAGTTTTTAAGAACACCATGATACACTATAGGCTTGACACTATACATAAAAATTTGTTTACGCCACCATTCCAAGCAAGTATAAAAACGATACCCCGTCACTATCAAAGCTATATGCTGAAAGTGTATAGGCTTGGTAGAGATAGGGTGTCATTTTTAAACTTGCTTGGAATGGCGTAACTTTTTTTTTTATGTATAGCTTATAGTATATCAATGTTCTTAAAAAACCCAAACCAAAATGTTGTGGTTTTGAACCCGCACACATGTGTCCAGACCCCAAGCGTCTGTGGTTTATACTTCTAAAAGGGCACCATAGACATGTGGTTTAACATCAATTACATTATAGGAGGACTATATAGGTACGTCTCCGCGAGGAGAGGGGGGCAGATAGATTGTTTGTTTGTGCTTTTCTTGCACACGTTAAATTAATTTGCATAAGTCACGGATACATGCATTCCAGAATAAGAATGTCACGTGACAATCAAGCGGCGTTGTGTCAGCCAATCACAAAGGAGGAAATCGCCGTAGTTTGACGTGAGAACGTCACGTGATCAATTGGCCGCAGCAACGCGTAGTGATAACGTGATCATTCTCGCATTATATTAAAAACATAAAGATGGGCTAATGAATCCATACCAATCGAGGCGTGTAAATAAGGGCAGCATGGCCCCTGATTTACACAAGGACATCTATGAGGAGTGCCTCTTTGATGGCTATATGATTGAGCATACTATTGGTGTAGATTCACGCGAGACGGGAATAAGACTAGCGAGCGCTACTCCATCCACGTTGTCCAGAATGCCTGGCATGGCTGCCTACGCGGACTCCCATGGGACGGTCAAGGTACATACATTTTATACCAAATCCAGCATATAAACAAGTTATTTTCCTGTTCAAACGGATTGTCACAATTTCTATAACAGTTGCTATCAAACAACTATATTCGTTACACATTCAGTCTTACACAAGTTCTGCAGTAATGAAATCCATCGTTTTAAACATTTTTAATGTACTTGAACATTGTTGAAAAATATATGTTAGTTTAAACTTTATTTATTTCACAACGACTGCGAAGCAAGTTCTAACAACTTATATTAATCACTCTCGCTGGTGCGGATGAAAGCGTGAATGTGGTTATTCCAGTGGGAGGGAACCGGAGAAAACCCACCTGTCCGATCTGGTGACCACTGTACCATCTCACAGACTTCCCGGTCCGAGGATCGAACACGGGTTACATTGGTGAGAAGCGAGCGCGCTAACCACCGCGCTAATGGGACAGCCAAAATACCTTCTAGTCAGTCGCTTTTACTGCAGGTCAAATACTATTAATAAGTAAAGTGATCATTTTTGCATTTAATGCAATTGTCTAAACTGAGATTGCATAACATAATTTTTAAAAAAACACTTTCATGCACATACAGTCAAACCTGTCTTAAGCAGCCAGCCAATGGAACCACATACTATGGTTGTTTAGTACAGGCGGCTGTTTAATAGATGTCAAACATATAATCAAACAACATAATCTGGAAACTGGCTGCTTAATACAGGTTGGCTGCTTAATAGAGGTCAAATGTATAATAAGACAACATATTGGGAATCTGGAAACTGACTGCTTAATACAAATTGGCTGCTTAATAGAGGTGACTACTAATTATTATTTAATGTAGAATGCTTTATTAATATATAAACTTTTTCTTTCTTGCCTGTCACAACCATTAAATGTTCATCTTATTGAGGTAATTTATGCAAATTTATGTTAATTAGCTCAAACGAAAATTCTAGCATTCGAACACTCTGTCCGAGTTACTGTAGTATGACAGTGTTATAAATCTATTACCGTACTTGTTCAAAATGACGTGGATGATAGCTCGAACTTACAGTGACATGGCACGACTTCTCGAACTTACAGGAAACGTTAGTTTTTTTCCGAAATAGCATTTGAATATAAACAGCAATGGAAATTTGATTAATACTATTATTTTTTAAACAAAATGGCTCCTGCCGAAATTCCGAAACGATCATAAGTTTTCAAATAAAACACCTTTTGCTGTAACATATAAGAAAGTAATAATACGAAAACTCGATGATCAATTTTCCTGTCGACAATTACGAAATGAAAAATGGCACATAGCAAACTCGGCGCAATGCATAATGATCTGGTTTATACCACAGACGCGTGGGGTCTGGACAAATGCCTGCGGGTTCAAAACCACACAACTAAGAATTGTTTTTAATTTTTAAGAACACCATGATACACTATAGACTTGACACTATACATAAAAATGTGTTTACGCCACCATTCCAAGCAAGTATAAAAACGATACCCCCGTCACTATCAAGGCTATATGCTGATAGTGTATAGGCTTGGTAGAGATGGGGTGTCATTTTTAAACTTGCTTGGAATGGCGTAACATTTTTTATGTATATTGTAAAGCTTATAGTATATCAGTGTTCTTAAAAACTAAACATATTTGTTTTGTGGTTTTGAACCAGCAAACATTTGTCCAGACCCAAAGCGTCTGTGGTTTATACTTCTAAAAGGGCACCATCGACACGTGGTTTAACATCAATTACATTATAGGATGACTCTATAGGTACGTCCCCGCGAGGAGAGGGGTAGCCTGAGTTCCAGTCTGTCGATTTTTAACTTCTAGCCAACTGACATGTTCAGAAACTCAATACGGCCCAATTAATAGTCTCGGTGTTAACATATATTTATTTATTTGACTGACCAGGCAAAATATATCGACGTCTGTTCCCAAGCTAGGAGAAGGGGGGGGGCAGATAGATAGAATGTGTGTTCTTTTCTTGCACACGTTAAATTAATTTGCATAAGTCACGGATACATGCATTCCAGAATAAGAATGTCACGTGACAATCAAGCGGCGTTGTGTCAGCCAATCACAAAGGAGGAAATCGCCGTAGTTTGACGTTAGAACGTCACGTGATCAATTGGCCGCAGCAACGCGTAGTGATAACGTGATCATTCTCGCATTATATTAAAAACATAAAGATGGGCTAATGAATCCATACCAATCGAGGCGTGTAAATAAGGGCAGCATGGCCCCTGATTTACACAAGGACATCTATGAGGAGTGCCTCTTTGAGGGCTATATGATTGAGACAACTATTGGTGTAGTTTCACGCGAGACGGGAATAAGACTAGCGAGCGCTACTCCATCCACGTTGTCCAGATTGCCTGGCATGGCTGCCTACGCGGACTCCCATGGGACGGTCAAGGTACATATATTCTATACCAAATCCAGCATATAAACAAGTTATTTTCCTGTTCAAACGGATTGTCACAATTTCTAAAACAGTTGCTATATGAAGCGAACGCGTATCCACTGCGCTATCACGACTTCCACAAATATAATATATTGAATATCTTTAATACAGTG
>CM026396.1:42649963-42672558 GCA_014843695.1 Archivesica marissinica
ATGTATCGGTGCTATACGCCGGACCGAGGTACGATGTATCGATGCTATACGCCGGGCAGAGGTACGATGTATCCGTGCTATACGCCGGGCAGAGGTACGATGTATCAGTGCTATACACTGGGCTGAGGTACGATGTATCGGTGCTATACGCCGGGCAGAGGTACGATGTATCGGTGCTATACACCGGGCTGAGGTACGATGTATCGGTGCTATACACCGGGCCGAAGTACGATGTATCGATGCTATACGACGGGCAGAGGTACGATGTATCAGTGCTATACACCGGGCTGAGGTACGATGTATCGGTGCTATACGCCGGGCTGAGGTACGATGTATCGGTGCTATACGCCGGGCCGAGGTACGATGTATCTGTGCTATACGCCGGGCCGAGGTACGATGTATCAGTGCTATACGCCGGGCTGAGGTACGATGTATCAGTGCTATACGCCGGGCCGAGGTACGATGTATCATGCTATACGACGGGCACGATGTATCAGTGCTATACGCCGGGCCGAGGTACGATGTATCTGTGCTATACGCCGGGCCGAGGTACGATGTATCCGTGCTATACGCCAGGCCGAGGTACGATGTATCAGTGCTATACGCCGGGCCGAGGTACGATGTATCCGTGCTATACGCCAGGCAGAGGTACGATGTATCGGTGCTATACGCCGGGCACGATGTATCGGTGCTATACGCCGGGCCGAGGTACGATGTATCGATGCTATACGCCGGGCAGAGGTACGATGTATCTGTGCTATACGCCGGGCTGAGGTACGATGTATCAGTGCTATACGCCGGGCTGAGGTACGATGTATCGGTGCTATACGCCGGGCTGAGGTACGATGTATCTGTGCTATACGCCGGGCTGAGGTACGATGTATCGGTGCTATACGCCGGGCCGAGGTACGATGTATCTGTGCTATACGCCGGGCCGAACAACCAACCGGGCAAACGATGTATCGGTGCTATATGCCGGGCTGAGGTACGATGTATCGTGCTATACGCCGGGCTGAGGTACGATGTATCTGTGCTATACGCCGGGCCGAGGTACGATGTATCGGTGCTATACGACGGGCGAGGTACGATGTATCTGTGCTATACGCCGGGCTGAGGTACGATGTATCTGTGCTATACGCCGGGCTGAGGTACGATGTATCGGTGCTATACGCCGGGCCGAGGTACGATGTATCAATGCTATACGCCGGGCCGAGGTACGATGTATCGGTGCTATACACCGGGCTGAGGTACGATGTATCAGTGCTATACGCCGGGCTGAGGTACGATGTATCCGTGCTATACGCCGGGCCGAGGTACGATGTATCAATGCTATACGACGGGCAGAGGTACGATGTATCAGTGCTATACACCGGGCTGAGGTACGATGTATCTGTTCTATACACCGGGCCGAGGTACGATGTATCCGTGCTATACGCCGGGCCGAGGTACGATGTATCCGTGCTATACGCCGGGCAGAGGTACGATGTATCAGTGCTATACACCGGGCAGAGGTACGATGTATCAGTGCTATACACCGGCAACCGGGCCGAGGTACGATGTATCGATGCTATACGCCGGGCCGAGGTACGATGTATCTGTGCTATACACCGGGCCAAGGTACGATGTATCAGTGCTATACGCCGGACCGAGGTACGATGTATCGATGCTATACACCGGGCCGAGGTACGATGTATCGGTTCTATACGCCGGACTGAGGTACGATGTATCGGTGCTATACGCCGGGCCTAGGTACGATGTATCGATGCTATACGACGGGCAGAGGTACGATGTATCAGTGCTATACACCGGGCTGAGGTACGATGTATCTGTGCTATACGCCGGGCCGAGGTACGATGTATCCGTGCTATACGCCGGGCCGAGGTACGATGTATCCGTGCTATACGCCGGGCAGAGGTACGATGTATCCGTGCTATACGCCGGGCAGAGGTACGATGTATCAGTGCTATACACTGGGCTGAGGTACGATGTATCGGTGCTATACGCCGGGCAGAGGTACGATGTATCGGTGCTATACACCGGGCTGAGGTACGATGTATCGGTGCTATACGCCGGGTCGAGGTACGATGTATCGATGCTATACGACGGGCAGAGGTACGATGTATCGGTGCTATACACCGGGCTGAGGTACGATGTATCGGTGCTATACGCCGGGCCGAGGTACGATGTATCAGTGCTATACGCCGGGCTGAGGTACGATGTATCTTTGCTATACGCTGGGCACGATGTATCGGTGCTATACGCCGGGCCAAGGTACGATGTATCTGTGCTATACGCCGGGCCAAGGTACGATGTATCTGTGCTATACGCCAGGCCAAGGTACGATGTATCGGTGCTATACGCCGGGCCGAGGTACGATGTATCTGTGCTATACGCCAGGCTGAGGTACGATGTATCGGTGCTATGCGCCGGGCACGATGTATCGGTGCTATACGCCGGGCCGAGGTACGATGTATCTGTGCTATACGCCGGGCTGAGGTACGATGTATCTGTGCTATACGCCGGGCTGAGGTACGATGTATCTGTGCTATACGTCGGGCTGAGGTACGATGTATCGGTGCTATACGCCGGGCTGAGGTACGATGTATCTGTGCTATACGCCGGGCTGAGGTACGATGTATCGGTGCTATAAGCCGGGCTGAGGTACGATGTATCGGTGCTATACGCCGGACCGAGGTACGATGTATCGATGCTATACGACGGGCAGAGGTACGATGTATCAGTGCTATACACCGGGCTGAGGTACGATGTATCGGTGCTATACGCCGGGCTGAGGTACGATGTATCAGTGCTATACGCCGGGCCGAGGTACGATGTATCGATGCTATACGACGGGCTGAGGTACGATGTATCTGTGCTATACGCCGGGCTGAGGTACGATGTATCTGTGCTATACGCCGGGCCGAGGTACGATGTATCCGTGCTATACGCCGGGCAGAGGTACGATGTATCAGTGCTATACGCCAGGCCGAGGTACGATGTATCGGTGCTATACACCGGGCCGAGGTACGATGTATCGGTGCTATACGCCGGGCAGAGGTACGATGTATCGGTGCTATACACCGGGCTGAGGTACGATGTATCGATGCTATACGACGGGCAGAGGTACGATGTATCGGTGCTATAAGCCGGGCTGAGGTACGATGTATCGGTGCTATACGCCGGACCGAGGTACGATGTATCGATGCTATACGCCGGGCAGAGGTACGATGTATCCGTGCTATACGCCGGGCAGAGGTACGATGTATCAGTGCTATACACTGGGCTGAGGTACGATGTATCGGTGCTATACGCCGGGCAGAGGTACGATGTATCGGTGCTATACACCGGGCTGAGGTACGATGTATCGGTGCTATACGCCGGGTCGAGGTATGATGTATCGATGCTATACGACGGGCAGAGGTACGATGTATCGGTGCTATACACCGGGCTGAGGTACGATGTATCGGTGCTATACGCCGGGCTGAGGTACGATGTATCGATGCTATACGACGGGCAGAGGTACGATGTATCTGTGCTATACGCCGGGCCGAGGTATCATGCTATACGCCGGGCCGAGGTACGATGTATCAGTGCTATACGCCGGGCTGAGGTACGATGTATCTTTGCTATACGCTGGGCACGATGTATCGGTGCTATACGCCGGGCCAAGGTACGATGTATCTGTGCTATACGCCGGGCCAAGGTACGATGTATCTGTGCTATACGCCAGGCCAAGGTACGATGTATCGGTGCTATACGCCGGGCCGAGGTACGATGTATCTGTGCTATACGCCGGGCTGAGGTACGATGTATCGGTGCTATACGCCGGGCACGATGTATCGGTGCTATACGCCGGGCCGAGGTACGATGTATCTGTGCTATACGCCGGGCTGAGGTACGATGTATCTGTGCTATACGCCGGGCTGAGGTACGATGTATCTGTGCTATACGTCGGGCTGAGGTACGATGTATCGGTGCTATACGCCGGGCTGAGGTACGATGTATCTGTGCTATACGCCGGGCTGAGGTACGATGTATCGGTGCTATAAGCCGGGCTGAGGTACGATGTATCGGTGCTATACGCCGGACCGAGTTACGATGTATCGATGCTATACGACGGGCAGAGGTACGATGTATCAGTGCTATACACCGGGCTGAGGTACGATGTATCGGTGCTATACGCCGGGCTGAGGTACGATGTATCAGTGCTATACGCCGGGCCGAGGTACGATGTATCGATGCTATACGACGGGCTGAGGTACGATGTATCTGTGCTATACGCCGGGCTGAGGTACGATGTATCTGTGCTATACGCCGGGCTGAGGTACGATGTATCCGTGCTATACGCCGGGCAGAGGTACGATGTATCAGTGCTATACGCCAGGCCGAGGTACGATGTATCGGTGCTATACACCGGGCTGAGGTACGATGTATCAGTGCTATAAGCCGGGCTGAGGTACGATGTATCGGTGCTATACGCCGGGCCGAGGTACGATGTATCAATGCTATACGACGGAGAGGTACGATGTATCAGTGCTATACCCGGCTGAGGTACGATGTATCTGTTCTATACGCCGGCCGAGGTACGATGTATCCGTGCTATAGCCGGCCGAGGTACGATGTATCCGTGCTATACGCCGGGCAGAGGTACGATGTATCCGTGCTATACGCCGGGCAGAGGTACGATGTATCATGCTATACACCGGCATACGCTGGCCGAGGTACGATGTATCCGTGCTATACGCCGGGCCGAGGTACGATGTATCTGTGCTATACACCGGGCCAGGTACGATGTATCAGTGCTATACGCCGGACCGAGGTACGATGTATCGATGCTATACACCGGGCCGAGGTACGATGTATCGGTGCTATACACCGGGCTGAGGTACGATGTATCGGTGCTATACGCCGAGCCGAGGTACGATGTATCTGTGCTATATGCCGGGCCGAGGTACGATGTATCGGTCTATACGCCGGACGAGGTACGATGTATCGATGCTATACGACGGGCAGAGGTACGATGTATCAGTGCTATACACCGGGCTGAGGTACGATGTATCTGTGCTATACGCCGGGCCGAGGTACGATGTATCCGTGCTATACGCCGGGCCGAGGTACGATGTATCCGTGCTATACGCCGGGCAGAGGTACGATGTATCCGTGCTATACGCCGGGCAGAGGTACGATGTATCAGTGCTATACACCGGGCTGAGGTACGATGTATCGGTGCTATACGCCGGGCAGAGGTACGATGTATCGGTGCTATACACCGGGCTGAGGTACGATGTATCGGTGCTATACGCCGGGCCGAGGTACGATGTATCGATGCTATACGACGGGCAGAGGTACGATGTATCGGTGCTATACACCGGGCTGAGGTACGATGTATCGGTGCTATACGCCGGGCCGAGGTACGATGTATCAGTGCTATACGCCGGGCTGAGGTACGATGTATCTTGCTATACGCGGGCACGATGTATCGGTGCTATACGCCGGGCCAAGGTACGATGTATCTGTGCTATACGCCGGCCAAGGTACGATGTATCTGTGCTATACGCCAGGCAAGGTACGATGTATCGGTGCTATACGCCGGGCCGAGGTACGATGTATCTGTGCTATACGCCGGGCTGAGGTACGATGTATCGTCTATACCCGGCACGATGTATCGTGCTATACACCGGGCCGAGGTACGATGTATGTGCTATACGCCGGGCTGAGGTACGATGTATCTGTGCTATACACCGGGCTGAGGTACGATGTATCGGTGCTATACGCCGGGCCGAGGTACGATGTATCGGTGCTATACGCCGGGCCGAGGTACGATGTATCTGTGCTATACACCGGGCGAGGTACGATGTATCGTGCTATACGCCGGGCTGAGGTACGATGTATCCGTGCTATACGCCGGGCAGAGGTACGATGTATCGGTGCTATACGCCGGGCCGAGGTACGATGTATCCGTGCTATACGCCGGGCCGAGGTACGATGTATCTGTGCTATACACCGGGCCGAGGTACGATGTATCAGTGCTATACACCGGGCCGAGGTACGATGTATCGATGCTATACGCCGGGCCGAGGTACGATGTATCGGTGCTATACACCGGGCTGAGGTACGATGTATCGGTGCTATACGCCGGCAGAGGTACGATGTATCTGTGCTATACGCCGGGCCGAGGTACGATGTATCTGTGCTATACGCCGGGCTGAGGTACGATGTATCAGTGCTATACGCCGGGCCGAGGTACGATGTATCGGTGCTATACGCCGGCTGAGGTACGATGTATCAGTGCTATACGCCGGGCCGAGTAGATGTATCGTGCTATACACCGGGCCGAGGTACGATGTATCTGTGCTATACACGGGCGAGGTACGATGTATCGGTGCTATACGCCGGGCCGAGGTACGATGTATCGGTGCTATACGCCGGGCTGAGGTACGATGTATCTGTGCTATACACCGGGCCGAGGTACGATGTATCGGTGCTATACGCCGGGCTGAGGTACGATGTATCTGTGCTATACGCCGGGCTGAGGTACGATGTATCGGTGCTATACGCCGGCCGAGGTACGATGTATCGTGCTATAGCCGGGCTGAGGTACGATGTATCGGTGCTATACGCCGGGCCGAGGTACGATGTATCGATGCTATACGACGGGCAGAGGTACGATGTATCAGTGCTATACACCGGGCTGAGGTACGATGTATCTGTGCTATACGCCGGGCCGAGGTACGATGTATCCGTGCTATACGCCGGGCCGAGGTACGATGTATCCGTGCTATACGCCGGGCAGAGGTACGATGTATCCATGCTATACGCCGGGCAGAGGTACGATGTATCAGTGCTATACACCGGGCTGAGGACGATGTATCGGTGTATACGCCGGGCTGAGTAACGATGTATCAGTGCTATACGCCGGGCCGAGGTACGATGTATCTGTGCTATACACCGGGCCGAGGTACAATGTATCAGTGCTATACGCCGGGCCGAGGTACGATGTATCGATGCTATACACCGGGCCGAGGTACGATGTATCGGTGCTATACACCGGGCTGAGGTACGATGTATCGGTGCTATACGCCGGGCTGAGGTACGATGTATCTGTGCTATACACCGGGCTGAGGTACGATGTATCGGTTCTATACGCCGGGCTGAGGTACGATGTATCGGTGCTATACACCGGGCCGAGGTACGATGTATCGGTGCTATACGCCGGGCTGATGTACGATGTATCAGTGCTATACGCCGGGCCGAGGTACGATGTATCGGTGCTATACGCCGGGCAGAGGTACGATGTATCGGTGCTATACGCCGGGCCGAGGTACGATGTATCGGTGCTATACGCCGAGCTGAGGTACGATGTATCTGTGCTATACACCAGGCAGAGGTACGATGTATCGATGCTATACACCGGGCTGAGGTACGATGTATCTGTGCTATACACCGGGCAGAGGTACGATGTATCGGTGCTATACGCCGGGCCGATGTATCGGTGCTATACGCCCGCCGGGCTGAGGTACGATGTATCTGTGCTATACACCGGGCCGACGTACGATGTATCTGTGCTATACACCGGGCTGAGGTACGATGTATCGGTGCTATACGCCGGGCCGAGGTACGATGTATCGATGCTATACACCGGGCCGAGGTACGATGTAAAGATACTATACACCGGGCAGAGGTACGATGTATCGGTGCTATACACCGGGCTGAGGTACGATGTATCGATGCTATACACCGGGCTGAGGTACGATGTATCGGTGCTATACACCGGGCAGAGGTACGATGTATCTGTGCTATACATCGGGCTGAGGTACGATGTATCGGTGCTATACACCGGGCTGAGGTACAATGTATCTGTGCTATACACCTGGCAGAGGTACGATGTATCGGTGCTATATGCCGGGCTGAGGTACGATGTATCGGTGCTATACGCCGGGCTGAGGTACGATGTATCTGTGCTATACACCGGGCAGAGGTACGATGTATCGGTGCTATACGCCGGGCCGAGGTACGATGTATCAGTGCTATAAGCCGGGCTGAGGTACGATGTATCGGTGCTATACGCCGGGCGAGGTACGATGTATCAATGCTATACGACGGGCAGAGGTACGATGTATCAGTGCTATACACCGGGCTGAGGTACGATGTATCTGTTCTATACGCCGGGCCGAGGTACGATGTATCCGTGCTATACGCCGGGCCGAGGTACGATGTATCCGTGCTATACGCCGGGCAGAGGTACGATGTATCCGTGCTATACGCCGGGCAGAGGTACGATGTATCAGTGCTATACACCGGGCTATACGCCGGGCCGAGGTACGATGTATCCGTGCTATACGCCGGGCCGAGGTACGATGTATCTGTGCTATACACCGGGCCAAGGTACGATGTATCAGTGCTATACGCCGGACGAGGTACGATGTATCGATGCTATACACCGGGCCGAGGTACGATGTATCGGTGTTATACACCGGGCTGAGGTACGATGTATCGGTGCTATACGCCGGGCCGAGGAACGATGTATCAATGCTATACGACGGGCAGAGGTACGATGTATCAGTGCTATACACCGGGCTGAGGTACGATGTATCTGTTCTATACGCCGGGCCGAGGTACGATGTATCTGTGCTATACGCCGGGCCGAGGTACAATGTATCCGTGCTATACGCCGGGCAGAGGTACGATGTATCCGTGCTATACGCCGGGCAGAGGTACGATGTATCAGTGCTATACACCGGGGGATACGCCGGGCCGAGGTACGATGTATCCGTGCTATACGCCGGGCCGAGGTACGATGTATCTGTGCTATACACCGGGCTGAGGTACGATGTATCGGTTCTATACGCCGGGCTGAGGTACGATGTATCGGTGCTATACACCGGGCCGAGGTACGATGTATCGGTGCTATACGCCGGGCTGATGTACGATGTATCAGTGCTATACGCCGGGCCGAGGTACGATGTATCGGTGCTATACGCCGGGCAGAGGTACGATGTATCGGTGCTATACGCCGGGCCGAGGTACGATGTATCGGTGCTATACGCCGAGCTGAGGTACGATGTATCTGTGCTATACACCAGGCAGAGGTACGATGTATCGATGCTATAGACCGGGCTGAGGTACGATGTATCTGTGCTATACACCGGGCAGAGGTACGATGTATCGGTGCTATACGCCGGGCCGATGTATCGGTGCTATACGCCCGCCGGGCTGAGGTACGATGTATCTGTGCTATACACCGGGCCGACGTACGATGTATCTGTGCTATACACCGGGCTGAGGTACGATGTATCGGAGCTATACGCCGGGCCGAGGTACGATGTATCGATGCTATACACCGGGCCGAGGTACGATGTAAAGATACTATACACCGTGCAGAGGTACGATGTATCGGTGCTATACACTGGGCTGAGGTACGATGTATCGATGCTATACACCGGGCTGAGGTACGATGTATCGGTGCTATACACCGGGCAGAGGTACGATGTATCTGTGCTATACATCGGGCTGAGGTACGATGTATCGGTGCTATACACCGGGCTGAGGTACAATGTATCTGTGCTATACACCTGGCAGAGGTACGATGTATCGGTGCTATATGCCGGGCTGAGGTACGATGTATCGGTGCTATACGCCGGGCCGAGGTACGATGTATCGGTGCTATACACCGGGCTGAGGTACGATGTATCAGTGCTATAAGCCGGGCTGAGGTACGATGTATCGGTGCTATACGCCGGGCCGAGGTACGATGTATCAATGCTATACGACGGGCAGAGGTACGATGTATCAGTGCTATACACCGGGCTGAGGTACGATGTATCTGTTCTATACGCCGGGCCGAGGTACGATGTATCCGTGCTATACGCCGGGCCGAGGTACGATGTATCCGTGCTATACGCCGGGCAGAGGTACGATGTATCCATGCTATACGCCGGGCAGAGGTACGATGTATCAGTGCTATACACCGGGCTATATGCTGGGCCGAGGTACGATGTATCCATGCTATACGCCGGGCCGAGGTACGATGTATCTGTGCTATACACCGGGCCAAGGTACGATGTATCAGTGCTATACGCCGGACCGAGGTACGATGTATCCGTGCTATGCGCCGGGCAGAGGTACGATGTATCAGTGCTATACACCGGGGGATACGCCGGGCCGAGGTACGATGTATCTGTGCTATACACCGGGCTGAGGTACGATGTATCGGTTCTATACGCCGGGCTGAGGTACGATGTATCGGTGCTATACACTGGGCCGAGGTACGATGTATCGGTGCTATACGCCGGGCTGATGTACGATGTATCAGTGCTATACGCCGGGCCGAGGTACGATGTATCGGTGCTATACGCCGGGCAGAGGTACGATGTATCGGTGCTATACGCCGGGCCGAGGTACGATGTATCGGTGCTATACGCCGAGCTGAGGTACGATGTATCTGTGCTATACACCAGGCAGAGGTACGATGTATCGATGCTATACACCGGGCTGAGGTACGATGTATCTGTGCTATACACCGGGCAGAGGTACGATGTATCGGTGCTATACGCCGGGCCGATGTATCGGTGCTATACGCCCGCCGGGCTGAGGTACGATGTATCTGTGCTATACACCGGGCCGACGTACGATGTATCTGTGCTATACACCGGGCTGAGGTACGATGTATCGGAGCTATACGCCGGGCCGAGGTACGATGTATCGATGCTATACACCGGGCCGAGGTACGATGTAAAGATACTATACACCGTGCAGAGGTACGATGTATCGGTGCTATACACTGGGCTGAGGTACGATGTATCGATGCTATACACCGGGCTGAGGTACGATGTATCGGTGCTATACACCGGGCAGAGGTACGATGTATCTGTGCTATACATCGGGCTGAGGTACGATGTATCGGTGCTATACACCGGGCTGAGGTACAATGTATCTGTGCTATACACCTGGCAGAGGTACGATGTATCGGTGCTATATGCCGGGCTGAGGTACGATGTATCGGTGCTATACGCCGGGCCGAAGTACGATGTATCGGTGCTATACACCGGGCTGAGGTACGATGTATCAGTGCTATAAGCCGGGCTGAGGTACGATGTATCGGTGCTATACGCCGGGCCGAGGTACGATGTATCAATGCTATACGACGGGCAGAGGTACGATGTATCAGTGCTATACACCGGGCTGAGGTACGATGTATCTGTTCTATACGCCGGGCCGAGGTACGATGTATCTGTTCTATACGCCGGGCCGAGGTACGATGTATCCGTGCTATACGCCGGGCCGAGGTACGATGTATCCGTGCTATACGCCGGGCAGAGGTACGATGTATCCATGCTATACGCCGGGCAGAGGTACGATGTATCAGTGCTATACACCGGGCTATATGCTGGGCCGAGGTACGATGTATCCATGCTATACGCCGGGCCGAGGTACGATGTATCTGTGCTATACACCGGGCCAAGGTACGATGTATCAGTGCTATACGCCGGACCGAGGTACGATGTATCGATGCTATACACCGGGCCGAGGTACGATGTATCGGTGTTATACACCGGGCTGAGGTACGATGTATCGGTGCTATACGCCGGGCCGAGGTACGATGTATCGGTGCTATACGCCGGGCCGAGGTACGATGTATCAATGCTATACGACGGGCAGAGGTACGATGTATCAGTGCTATACACCGGGCTGAGGTACGATGTATCTGTTCTATACACCGGGCCGAAGTACGATGTATCTGTGCTATACGCCGGGCCGAGGTACAATGTATCCGTGCTATACGCCGGGCAGAGGTACGATGTATCCGTGCTATACGCCGGGCAGAGGTACGATGTATCAGTGCTATACACCGGGGGATACGCCAGGCCGAGGTACGATGTATCCGTGCTATACGCCGGGCCGAGGTACGATGTATCTGTGCTATACACCGGGCCAAGGAACGATGTATCAGTGCTATACGCCGGACCAAGGTACGATGTATCGATGCTATACACCGGGCCGAGGTACAATGTATCGGTGCTATACACCGGGCTGAGGTACGATGTATCGGTGCTATACGCCGGGCAGAGGTACGATGTATCTGTGCTATACGCCGGGCCGAGGTAAGATGTATCGGTTCTATACGCCGGGCTGAGGTACGATGTATCGGTGCTATACGCCGGGCCGAGGTACGATGTATCGATGCTATACGACGGGCAGAGGTACGATGTATCAGTGCTATACACCGGGCTGAGGTACGATGTATCTGTGCTATACGCCGGGCCGAGGTACGATGTATCCGTGCTATACGCCGGGCAGAGGTACGATGTATCCGTGCTATACGCCAGGCCGAGGTACGATGTATCGGTGCTATACGCCGGGCCGAGGTACGATGTATCGGTGCTATACACCGGGCTGAGGTACGATGTATCGGTGCTATACGCCGGGCCGAGGTACGATGTATCGATGCTATACGACGGGCAGAGGTACGATGTATCGGTGCTATACACCGGGCTGAGGTACGATGTATCGGTGCTATACGCCGGGCCGAGGTACGATGTATCGATGCTATACGACGGGCAGAGGTACGATGTATCTGTGCTATACGCCGGGCCGAGGTACGATGTATCGGTGCTATACGCCGGGCCGAAGTACGATGTATCAGTGCTATACGCCGGGCTGAGGTACGATTTATCTGTGCTATACGCTGGGCACGATGTATCGATGCTATACGCCGGGCCAAGGTATGATGTATCTGTGCTATACGCCGGGCCAAGGTACGATGTATCGGTGCTATACACCGGGCTGAGGTACGATGTATCGGTGCTATACGCCGGGCCGAGGTACGATGTATCTGTGCTATACGCCGGGCCGAGGTACGATGTATCGGTGCTATACGCCGGGCTGAGGTACGATGTATCGGTGCTATACGCCGGGCCGAGGTACGATGTATCGGTGCTATACGCCGGGCAGAGGTACGATGTATCTGTGCTATACGCCGGGCTGAGGTACGATGTATCGGTGCTATACGCCGGGCACGATGTATCGGTGCTATACGCCGGGCCGAGGTACGATGTATCTGTGCTATACGCCGGGCCGAGGTACGATGTATCTGTGCTATACGCCGGGCTGAGGTACGATGTATCGGTGCTATACACCGGGCTGAGGTACGATGTATCGGTGCTATACGCCGGGCCGAGGTACGATGTATCTGTGCTATACGCCGGGCCGAGGTACGATGTATCGGTTCTATACGCCGGGCTGAGGTACGATGTATCGGTGCTATACGCCGGGCCGAGGTACGATGTATCGATGCTATACGACGGGCAGAGGTACGATGTATCAGTGCTATACACCGGGCTGAGGTACGATGTATCTGTGCTATACGCCGGGCCGAGGTACGATGTATCCGTGCTATACGCCAGGCCGAGGTACGATGTATCCGTGCTATACGCCGGGCAGAGGTACGATGTATCCGTGCTATACGCCAGGCAGAGGTACGATGTATCAGTGCTATACACCGGGCTGAGGTACGATGTATCGGTGCTATACGCCGGGCCGAGGTACGATGTATCGATGCTATACGATGGGCAGAGGTACGATGTATCTGTGCTATACGCCGGGCCGAGGTACGATGTATCGGTGCTATACGCCGGGCCGAAGTACGATGTATCAGTGCTATACGCCGGGCTGAGGTACGATGTATCTGTGCTATACGCTGGGCACGATGTATCGGTGCTATACGCCGGGCCAAGGTATGATGTATCTGTGCTATACGCCGGGCCAAGGTACGATGTATCTGTGCTATACGCCGGGCCAAGGTACGATGTATCGGTGCTATACGCCTGCCGATGTACGATGTATCTGTGCTATACGCCGGGCTGAGGTATGATGTATCGGTGCTATACGCCGGGCACGATGTATCGGTGCTATACGCCGGGCCGAGGTACGATGTATCTGTGCTATACGCCGGGCTGAGGTACGATGTATCTGTGCTATACGCCGGGCTGAGGTACGATGTATCTGTGCTATACGTCGGGCTGAGGTACGATGTATCGGTGCTATACGCCGGGCTGAGGTACGATGTATCTGTGCTATACGCCGGGCTGAGGTACGATGTATCGGTCCTATAAGCCGGGCTGAGGTACAATGTATCGGTGCTATACGCCGGGCCGAGGTACGATGTATCAATGCTATACGACGGGCAGAGGTACGATGTATCAGTGCTATACACCGGGCTGAGGTACGATGTATCGGTGTTATACGCCGGGCTGAGTAACGATGTATCAGTGCTATACGCCGGGCCGAGGTACGATGTATCTGTGCTATACACCGGGCCGAGGTACAATGTATCAGTGCTATACGCCGGGCCGAGGTACGATGTATCGATGCTATACACCGGGCCGAGGTACGATGTATCGGTGCTATACACCGGGCTGAGGTACGATGTATCGGTGCTATACGCCGGGCTGAGGTACGATGTATCTGTGCTATACACCGGGCTGAGGTACGATGTATCGGTTCTATACGCCGGGCTGAGGTACGATGTATCGGTGCTATACACCGGGCCGAGGTACGATGTATCGGTGCTATACGCCGGGCTGATGTACGATGTATCAGTGCTATACGCCGGGCCGAGGTACGATGTATCGGTGCTATACGCCGGGCAGAGGTACGATGTATCGGTGCTATAGGCCGGGCCGAGGTACGATGTATCGGTGCTATACGCCGAGCTGAGGTACGATGTATCTGTGCTATACACCAGGCAGAGGTACGATGTATCGATGCTATACACCGGGCTGAGGTACGATGTATCTGTGCTATACACCGGGCAGAGGTACGATGTATCGGTGCTATACGCCGGGCCGATGTACGATGTATCGGTGCTATACGCCTGCCGGGCTGAGGTACGATGTATCTGTGCTATACACCGGGCCGACGTACGATGTATCTGTGCTATACACCGGGCTGAGACACGATGTATCGGTGCTATACGCCGGGCCGAGGTACGATGTATCGATGCTATACACCGGGCCGAAGTACGATGTAAAGATACTATACACCGGGCAGAGGTACGATGTATCGGTGCTATACACCGGGCTGAGGTACGATGTATCGATGCTATACACCGGGCTGAGGTACGATGTATCGGTGCTATACACCGGGCAGAGGTACGATGTATCTGTGCTATACATCGGGCTGAGGTACGATGTATCAATGCTATACGACGGGCAGAGGTACGATGTATCAGTGCTATACACCGGGCTGAGGTACGATGTATCTGTTCTATACGCCGGGCCGAGGTATGATGTATCCGTGCTATACGCCGGGCCGAGGTACGATGTATCCGTGCTATACGCCGGGCAGAGGTACGATGTATCCGTGCTATACGCCGGGCAGAGGTACGATGTATCAGTGCTATACACCGGGCTATACGCTGGGCCGAGGTACGATGTATCCGTGCTATACGCCGGGCCGAGGTACGATGTATCTGTGCTATACACCGGGCCAAGGTACGATGTATCAGTGCTATATGCCGGACCGAGGTACGATGTATCGCTGCTATACACCGGGCCGAGGTACGATGTATCGGTGTTATACACCGGGCTGAGGTACGATGTATCGGTGCTATACGCCGGGCCGAGGTACGATGTATCGGTGCTATACGCCGGGCCGAGGTACGATGTATCAATGCTATACGACGGGCAGAGGTACGATGTATCAGTGCTATACACCGGGCTGAGGTACGATGTATCTGTTCTATACGCCGGGCCGAGCTACGATGTATCTGTGCTATACGCCGGGCCGAGGTACAATGTATCCGTGCTATACGCCGGGCAGAGGTACGATGTATCCGTGCTATACGCCGGGCAGAGGTACGATGTATCAGTGCTATACACCGGGGGATACGCCGGGCCGAGGTACGATGTATCCGTGCTATACGCCGGGCCGAGGTACGATGTATCTGTGCTATACACCGGGCCAAGGTACGATGTATCAGTGCTATACGCCGGACCGAGGTACGATGTATCGATGCTATACACCGGGCCGAGGTACGATGTATCGGTGCTATACACCGGGCTGAGGTACGATGTATCGGTGCTATACGCCGGGCCGAGGTACGATGTATCTGTGCTATACGCCGGGCCGAGGTACGATGTATCGGTTCTATACGCCGGGCTGAGGTACGATGTATCGGTGCTATACGCCGGGCCGAGGTACGATGTATCGATGCTATACGACGGGCAGAGGTACGATGTATCAGTGCTATACACCGGGCTGAGGTACGATGTATCTGTGCTATACGCCGGGCCGAGGTACGATGTATCCGTGCTATACGCCGGCCGAGGTACGATGTATCCGTGCTATACGCCGGGCAGAGGTACGATGTATCCGTGCTATACGCCGGGCAGAGGTACGATGTATCAGTGCTATACACGGGCTGAGGTACGATGTATCGGTGCTATACGCCGGGCGAGGTACGATGTATCGGTGCTATACCGGGCTGAGGTACGATGTATCGGTGCTATACGCCGGGCGAGGTACGATGTATCGTGCTATACGCCGGGCAGAGGTACGATGTATCGGTGCTATACGCCGGGCTGAGGTACGATGTATCGGTGCTATACGCCGGGCGAGGTACGATGTATCGATGCTATACGACGGGCAGAGGTACGATGTATCTGTGCTATACGCCGGGCCGAGGTACGATGTATCGGTGCTATACGCCGGGCCGAGGTACGATGTATCGTGCTATACGCCGGGCCGAGGTACGATGTATCGGTGCTATACGCCGGGCCGAGGTACGATGTATCTGTGCTATACGCCGGCGAGGTACGATGTATCTGTGCTATACGCCGGGCCGAGGTACGATGTATCGGTGCTATACGCCGGGCCGAGGTACGATGTATCTGTGCTATACGCCGGGCTGAGGTACGATGTATCGGTGCTATACGCCGGGCTGAGGTACGATGTATCGGTGCTATACGCCGGGCCGAGGTACGATGTATCAATGCTATACGACGGGCAGAGGTACGATGTATCAGTGCTATACACCGGGCTGAGGTACGATGTATCGGTGTTATACGCCGGGCTGAGTAACGATGTATCAGTGCTATACGCCGGGCCGAGGTACGATGTATCTGTGCTATACACCGGGCCGAGGTACAATGTATCAGTGCTATACGCCGGGCCGAGGTACGATGTATCGATGCTATACACCGGGCCGAGGTACGATGTATCGGTGCTATACACCGGGCTGAGGTACGATGTATCGGTGCTATACGCCGGGCTGAGGTACGATGTATCTGTGCTATACACCGGGCTGAGGTACGATGTATCGGTTCTATACGCCGGGCTGAGGTACGATGTATCGGTGCTATACACCGGGCCGAGGTACGATGTATCGGTGCTATACGCCGGGCTGATGTACGATGTATCAGTGCTATACGCCGGGCCGAGGTACGATGTATCGGTGCTATACGCCGGGCAGAGGTACGATGTATCGGTGCTATAGGCCGGGCCGAGGTACGATGTATCGGTGCTATACGCCGAGCTGAGGTACGATGTATCTGTGCTATACACCAGGCAGAGGTACGATGTATCGATGCTATACACCGGGCTGAGGTACGATGTATCTGTGCTATACACGGGCAGAGGTACGATGTATCGGTGCTATACGCCGGGCCGATGTACGATGTATCGGTGCTATACGCCGGGCTGAGGTACGATGTATCTGTGCTATACACCGGGCCGACGTACGATGTATCTGTGCTATACACCGGGCTGAGACACGATGTATCGGTGCTATACGCCGGGCCGAGGTACGATGTATCGATGCTATACACCGGGCCGAAGTACGATGTAAAGATACTATACACCGGGCAGAGGTACGATGTATCGGTGCTATACACCGGGCTGAGGTACGATGTATCGATGCTATACACCGGGCTGAGGTACGATGTATCGGTGCTATACACCGGGCAGAGGTACGATGTATCTGTGCTATACATCGGGCTGAGGTACGATGTATCAATGCTATACGACGGGCAGAGGTACGATGTATCAGTGCTATACACCGGGCTGAGGTACGATGTATCTGTTCTATACGCCGGGCCGAGGTATGATGTATCCGTGCTATACGCCGGGCCGAGGTACGATGTATCCGTGCTATACGCCGGGCAGAGGTACGATGTATCCGTGCTATACGCCGGGCAGAGGTACGATGTATCAGTGCTATACACCGGGCTATACGCTGGGCCGAGGTACGATGTATCCGTGCTATACGCCGGGCCGAGGTACGATGTATCTGTGCTATACACCGGGCCAAGGTACGATGTATCAGTGCTATATGCCGGACCGAGGTACGATGTATCGCTGCTATACACCGGGCCGAGGTACGATGTATCGGTGTTATACACCGGGCTGAGGTACGATGTATCGGTGCTATACGCCGGGCCGAGGTACGATGTATCGGTGCTATACGCCGGGCCGAGGTACGATGTATCAATGCTATACGACGGGCAGAGGTACGATGTATCAGTGCTATACACCGGGCTGAGGTACGATGTATCTGTTCTATACGCCGGGCCGAGGTACGATGTATCTGTGCTATACGCCGGGCCGAGGTACAATGTATCCGTGCTATACGCCGGGCAGAGGTACGATGTATCCGTGCTATACGCCGGGCAGAGGTACGATGTATCAGTGCTATACACCGGGGGATACGCCGGGCCGAGGTACGATGTATCCGTGCTATACGCCGGGCCGAGGTACGATGTATCTGTGCTATACACCGGGCCAAGGTACGATGTATCAGTGCTATACGCCGGACCGAGGTACGATGTATCGATGCTATACACCGGGCCGAGGTACGATGTATCGGTGCTATACACCGGGCTGAGGTACGATGTATCGGTGCTATACGCCGGGCCGAGGTACGATGTATCTGTGCTATACGCCGGGCCGAGGTACGATGTATCGGTTCTATACGCCGGGCTGAGGTACGATGTATCGGTGCTATACGCCGGGCCGAGGTACGATGTATCGATGCTATACGACGGGCAGAGGTACGATGTATCAGTGCTATACACCGGGCTGAGGTACGATGTATCTGTGCTATACGCCGGGCCGAGGTACGATGTATCCGTGCTATACGCCGGGCCGAGGTACGATGTATCCGTGCTATACGCCGGGCAGAGGTACGATGTATCCGTGCTATACGCCGGGCAGAGGTACGATGTATCAGTGCTATACACCGGGCTGAGGTACGATGTATCGGTGCTATACGCCGGGCCGAGGTACGATGTATCGGTGCTATACACCGGGCTGAGGTACGATGTATCGGTGCTATACGCCGGGCCGAGGTACGATGTATCGATGCTATACGACGGGCAGAGGTACGATGTATCGGTGCTATACACCGGGCTGAGGTACGATGTATCGGTGCTATACGCCGGGCCGAGGTACGATGTATCGATGCTATACGACGGGCAGAGGTACGATGTATCTGTGCTATACGCCGGGCACGATGTATCGGTGCTATACGCCGGGCCGAGGTACGATGTATCAGTGCTATACGCCGGGCTGAGGTACGATGTATCGGTGCTATACGCCGGGCCGAGGTACGATGTATCTGTGCTATACGCCGGGCCGAGGTACGATGTATCTGTGCTATACGCCGGGCCGAGGTACGATGTATCGGTGCTATACGCCGGGCCGAGGTACGATGTATCTGTGCTATACGCCGGGCTGAGGTACGATGTATCGGTGCTATACGCCGGGCAGAGGTACGATGTATCGGTGCTATACGCCGGGCTGAGGTACGATGTATCGGTGCTATACGCCGGGCCGAGGTACGATGTATCGATGCTATACGACGGGCAGAGGTACGATGTATCGGTGCTATACACCGGGCTGAGGTACGATGTATCGGTGCTATACGCCGGGCCGAGGTACGATGTATCGATGCTATACGACGGGCAGAGGTACGATGTATCTGTGCTATACGCCGGGCCGAGGTACGATGTATCGGTGCTATACGCCGGGCCGAGGTACGATGTATCAGTGCTATACGCCGGGCTGAGGTACGATGTATCTTTGCTATACGCTGGGCACGATGTATCGGTGCTATACGCCGGGCCAAGGTACGATGTATCTGTGCTATACGCCGGGCCAAGGTACGATGTATCTGTGCTATACGCCGGGCCGAGGTACGATGTATCGGTGCTATACGCCGGGCCGAGGTACGATGTATCTGTGCTATACGCCGGGCTGAGGTACGATGTATCGGTGCTATACGCCGGGCACGATGTATCGGTGCTATACGCCGGGCCGAGGTACGATGTATCTGTGCTATACGCCGGCGAGGTACGATGTATCTGTGCTATACGCCGGGCTGAGGTACGATGTATCGGTGCTATACACCGGGCTGAGGTACGATGTATCGGTGCTATACGCCGGGCGAGGTACGATGTATCGTGCTATACGCCGGGCGAGGTACGATGTATCGGTGCTATACGCCGGGCTGAGGTACGATGTATCGGTGCTATACGCCGGGCCGAGGTACGATGTATCTGTGCTATACGCCGGGCTGAGGTACGATGTATCAGTGCTATACGCCGGGCCGAGGTACGATGTATCGATGCTATACGCCGGGCAGAGGTACGATGTATCAGTGCTATACGCCAGGCCGAGGTACGATGTATCGGTGCTATACACCGGGCTGAGGTACGATGTATCAGTGCTATACGCCGGGCAGAGGTACGATGTATCGGTGCTATACACCGGGCCGAGGTACGATGTATCGATGCTATACGACGGGCAGAGGTACGATGTATCTGTGCTATACGCTGGGCAACGATGTATCGGTGCTATACGCCGGGCCAACAACCAACCCCAACAACCAAGAGGTACGATGTATCGGTGCTATACGCCGGGCCGAGGTACGATGATCAGTGCTATACGCCGGGCTGAGGTACGATGTATCTGTGCTATACGCTGGGCACGATGTATCGGTGCTATACGCCGGGCCAAGGTACGATGTATCTGTGCTATACGCCGGGCCAAGGTACGATGTATCTGTGCTATACGCCGGGCCAAGGTACGATGTATCGGTGCTATACGCCTGCCGATGTACGATGTATCTGTGCTATACGCCGGGCTGAGGTACGATGTATCGGTGCTATACGCCGGGCACGATGTATCGGTGCTATACGCCGGGCCGAGGTACGATGTATCTGTGCTATACGCCGGGCTGAGGTACGATGTATCTGTGCTATACGCCGGGCTGAGGTACGATGTATCTGTGCTATACGTCGGGCTGAGGTACGATGTATCGGTGCTATACGCCGGGCTGAGGTACGATGTATCTGTGCTATACGCCGGGCTGAGGTACGATGTATCGGTCCTATAAGCCGGGCTGAGGTACAATGTATCGGTGCTATACGCCGGGCCGAGGTACGATGTATCAATGCTATACGACGGGCAGAGGTACGATGTATCAGTGCTATACACCGGGCTGAGGTACGATGTATCGGTGTTATACGCCGGGCTGAGTAACGATGTATCAGTGCTATACGCCGGGCCGAGGTACGATGTATCTGTGCTATACACCGGGCCGAGGTACAATGTATCAGTGCTATACGCCGGGCCGAGGTACGATGTATCGATGCTATACACCGGGCCGAGGTACGATGTATCGGTGCTATACACCGGGCTGAGGTACGATGTATCGGTGCTATACGCCGGGCTGAGGTACGATGTATCTGTGCTATACACCGGGCTGAGGTACGATGTATCGGTTCTATACGCCCAACAACCAACCCGGGCTGAGGTACGATGTATCGGTGCTATACACCGGGCCGAGGTACGATGTATCGGTGCTATACGCCGGGCTGATGTACGATGTATCAGTGCTATACGCCGGGCCGAGGTACGATGTATCGGTGCTATACGCCGGGCAGAGGTACGATGTATCGGTGCTATACGCCGGGCCGAGGTACGATGTATCGGTGCTATACGCCGAGCTGAGGTACGATGTATCTGTGCTATACACCAGGCAGAGGTACGATGTATCGATGCTATACACCGGGCTGAGGTACGATGCATCTGTGCTATACACCGGGCAGAGGTACGATGTATCGGTGCTATACGCCGGGCCGATGTATCGGTGCTATACGCCCGCCGGGCTGAGGTACGATGTATCTGTGCTATACACCGGGCCGACGTACGATGTATCTGTGCTATACACCGGGCTGAGACACGATGTATCGGTGCTATACGCCGGGCCGAGGTACGATGTATCGATGCTATACACCGGGCCGAAGTACGATGTAAAGATACTATACACCGGGCAGAGGTACGATGTATCGGTGCTATACACCGGGCTGAGGTACGATGTATCGATGCTATACACCGGGCTGAGGTACGATGTATCGGTGCTATACACCGGGCAGAGGTACGATGTATCTGTGCTATACATCGGGCTGAGGTACGATGTATCGGTGCTATACACCGGGCTGAGGTACAATGTATCTGTGCTATACACCTGGCAGAGGTACGATGTATCGGTGCTATATGCCGGGCTGAGGTACGATGTATCGGTGCTATACGCCGGG
>CM026396.1:42673558-42728699 GCA_014843695.1 Archivesica marissinica
AAGTTATAAGGAATATGTTTTGTTTGATCAGGACCTGCAAGTGTTCAATGTATGTTTCTGTTTTTTACGTTTATTTATCGTCGCTACCGGTTGCCCATATGAGCAACGCCTCCTGAAGAGATTAGTCATTTTAGATTTGGGAGGATAGTGCATGATACAGACAGAGACCCATTTCAGAGTCTCCTCTGGTTCTTTTACGTGCACGGTGTAAAGGACTGACACGAGACCTCGGTTTAACGTCCCATCTGAAAGACTGTTAATTTTATTAGGGTCAGACGGGGGATCGAACCGGCAATCCCTGGATTACCAGTCCAGCGTGTTACCACTGGACTACAGATCCGTCTGTATGTGTTCACAATGTACACTTTAAATGTATCCTTATATATCACGCATTTATTTGACTAGCTTATACTGCGTATGTGTGATGTTTCGTTATTGCTTAGTTTAAACATATTTTATTCGGATCAAATACATATATACATACATGTATAAACACAATTTATATAAATTATATACGTTATTGCTTAGATTAAACATTATATATTTCAGTATTTTTACATGTAATCAAGAAACTATACATTTAACATTATACTTTAACAACAGTAGACTGAAAGGGATTAGAACGAAAGAAAACTTATATAGTTCTTCTCTCTATCAATTTTAATTAAGTTGTGTGTTTGTTTGTGTGCGCGCGTGTGTGTGTGTGTGTGTATGTGTGTATGTGTGTGTGTGCATGCCTGTGTGTGTGCGCGTGCGCATCTGTGTGCGCGCGTGTGTGTTTACGTTTATTTATCGTCGCTACCGGTTGCCCATATTAGCCACGCCTCCTGAAGAGATTTGTCATTTTAGATTGTGTAGGATAGTGCAATGATACAGACAGAGACCCATTGCAGAGTCTCCTATGGTTCTTTTACGTGCACGGTGTAAAGCACCGACACGAGACCTCGGTTTAACGTCCCATCTGAAAGACTTTTAATTTTATTATGGTCAGAAGGGGGATCGAACCTGCGATCCCTGGATTACCAGTCCAGCGTGTTAACCACTGGACTACATATCCGTCTGTCAGTTAGTTTAATCATATTTCATTGCATTCTTTATATTCAATATACAATACAACTCAATTATATTTCGGGTTTTACGCCTGCATCATGTTGGGCTATAACGCTGGCGGGCAGTTTACCTAACAACACCTTTCCTGGGCAGGCTCCAACGGTTAACCAGTACTTGGGTGCACCAACCTCCGTAAGAAACTGCCAACTTTTTCATATAAATGAGACATGGTCTGAGCGGGGCTCGAACCCTTGACCATCAGTGATGATAGGTTACAGTGGTATACAAGTCATCGACCTTAACCACTCGACCGTGGAGGCGGACACAATACAACTCAAATGTAGAAACATGTTACGGATGAATTAAATAAGATATATCGTACACACATTTTCAGTATGTACACATGTGGAGAAGTAAAAGCGTTCGGCCACAAGCTTTAACAACATTAATTTCGGCCCGCCCCCAACATACTAGATTGTAATTAACATATATATAGTATAAGAACATTGCAATTAAGATACTATTTTTAAAAATTACAAATAAGGGGGATAATAATAGATATAAAAAAATGAAAAGCATTAGGAAATGCAATTCGCAGATTCAGGAATGTCATTGAATAGTAAGTAAGTAACCCTGACCCTGACCGAACCTTGTGGAACTCCAGCATTAAGATATGTTTCGTCAGAGAAAGTTTATCTAACAAAAACCTTTTGTTTCCGCTCGTTTAGATAGCTAAACAACCAGTTGATTATGTTACCAGAAACGCCATACTGTCGAAGTTTAAAAAGGAGACTCCTGTGCTAAACTCCGCGATCAAATGCCATACTAATATCACAGAATATAATACAGGTTGATTTACGCTCATCAAAAGCTTTTACAAATTTGGCTATATATATGTCAATCAATTGAAACACTGTAGAATGTCCTGACAAAACTCCAGATTGATTCTTATATATTAATTCATTCTCGTGTAAAAAGTTATATAAACATTTGAATATAACTTAGTTCCATTAATGAAATATAGGTCGATAGTTAGATGGAATATCGCGTGCACCCTTTTTGAAAAGTGCCTGGACCATTCTGCTATGTGGGATAACTTGATTAAGTTTAGATGTGTGTTTTTACGTTTATTTATCGTCGCTACCGGTTGCCCATATGAGCGACGCCTCCTGAAGAGATTAGTTATTTTAGATTTTGGAGGATAGTGCATGATACAGACAGAGACCCATCCCAGAATCTCCTCTGGTTCTTTTACGTGCACGGTGTAAAGCACCGACACGAGACCTCTAACTAAGTTTATATTACATCAATCAATGTTTAAATCGCCAATGTTATTTACACCAGTGGTTTGTATAGGTAAGTTTGGTAAGATTATAATCGGACCAATCACAAACCGCACAGCAAGTAAAGCGCACACTAGAGACTTGAGTACTGGTTACTACCTAGGAAATGAGAGTGGTCTTCTCAACAACTTTGCGCGACAATGCTCCAGAGTGGGCCCTGTACAAATCAAAGGTAGCAAAAATAGAGTCCCCCCCCCCAAACCGCGTGCTGTGTAAATTATCCATGTGAACGCTATCTGATTTCAAACACTGTTTATATGATACATATGAATGCAATTTTGAAAGTCGTATATAATGAGATTAATATATAAATATTATATTGCATTGATAGTAACCCTAAGGCCGTTTCACACTTACACCGAAACGAAACCGTAACGGAAACGAAACCGATTTCCATCGTTTCGTTTTCGGGAGGCCTTTCACATTTGAGCCGATTCCGTGGACGAAATCTATGACTACTTTACACGTTGTGAAATTCTTTGTGTATCACAGATGCATTGCATAGAACTATACTGTATGTGATTCAATTCAGTGATATTTAAGTTAACAATTCAATATGGATGTACATGTAGCCACAGATGACAGTGATGATGAAATGCTACTGATGGGCTATCATATTTTAAGAAGACGTAGGCAAAGAAGAAAATGGGTACATGAAATCAACACTAGACGTGAAGAATTGGGTGAATACCATAAGCTAATTCAGGAACTAAGAGCACATCCAGACAAATTTTACACATACTTTCGTATGAGTCCGGAAAAATTTGACGAACTTGTTGAAATATTAACACCTAGGCTCCACCGTCAGACGACACGTTTTAGAAAACCTATTGGTGTACCTGAACAACTTGCGATATGTTTGCGCTTTTTAAGTACTGGTGATGCATTTACAACCATCGCATACAGTTTTCGATGTGGCATTAGTACAGTAAGTGATGCTGTCTATGAAGTTTGCGATGCATTATGGGAGTCTCTCAGTGACACTTTACTCCCTGTTCCAACTGAAGAATCATGGTTGGAAGGCGCAAGAAGATTTGAAGAAAGATGGAACTTCCCTCACTGCATCGGTGCTATCGACGGAAAACATGTGACAATTGAAGCACCTCCAAATTCCGGATCCTTATATTTCAATTATAAGAAGACATTCTCTATAGTGTTGTTAGCTATAGTAGACGCAGACTACCTATTCACAGCCGTAGATATAGGGAGTTTTGGCAGCAGCAGTGACAGTGGAATTTTAAACAAATGTCCCATGGGGATAGCCCTTGAGCAACAACAGTTTAACATGCCACCTGCAGAGCCATTACGAAATGCTGAGGAACACGGCCCGTTACCGTATGTGATTGTTGGAGATGAAGGATTTCCGCTGAAAGATTACATGCTACGACCATACCCTGGAAAAAACTTATCAGAGGACAAACGTATCTTTAACTACAGGTTGTCGCGCGCTCGACGAATATCAGAAAATGCCTTTGGTTTGTTAACTCAACGCTGGAGGATATACAACAGGAGACTACGTTTGCATCCTGACAATGCCACTAAAGTAGTTAAAGGTACAATAGTGTTACATAACTTTATCCAAAAGGATTCTATTGGACAACATGGGATGGATGACAGTGGAATGCCACAAGCAGTTTGCGAAGGGAATCAAGAAAATCACAGCATACCACAAGTGCCTACACGTAACAGACCAAAGGCACATTCTGTCCAAGTTAGGAATCGGTACAAAGATTACTTCGGTTCAGAGGAAGGAGCTGTACCATGGCAGTATTCAATAATTAGAGGGGAACGTTAAATGGACGTTCGTATAAAGACGAAAACATAAGTGAATAATGATGTGTATATTCAGGTGCACAAATGCTACTGAAATAGGAACCTCAATCAAGTTAGTGATATCAAGTAACTGAATGTGTGATATCAAACATTGCGTTTGTGATAGAACATATTCCATTATTTGATAGCATATATATGAATCGGTGATATGACAGTCAATAGATTCATAGTGATGTCTTCATCAGAAACTGTAATTAACACTTACAACAGCGTCTCATATAAACATCAACTTTATCTTAGAGATTGGTATACGTTTGGTATACACCACCATCATTATCATATGAGTGTTGAACACTATCAGTATCGCTGCCTGTGCCTCTATTATTACTGATTGGTGGTTGTTGGTTGAAGACATATCCCTGCTGCTGTGACGCCGGTTGTTGATATGGCACTTGCATACGAAGTTGCTGTTGCCGAGGCATCTCTCCTCGTGTAGGCGACAGGTCATCCGATTCAAGGAACAACCCTTGAATTGCATACTTTATGCGATTCTTTTTGTTCAGCGGCATTCCCTTAAAATTCGGAAGCAAACTCAACAGCCAAAGCTTATCAGCCTCAGCATCCTTATCAGCTTCTGGTTCTTGCTTCTCTTGCTTTTTCTTTAAATATGACATGTACAATGAGTCCAGCTCATCATTAGGCATACGTTTCTTCTGCCTTCTACCTGGAGTTAACTTCGGACCGACCACTTCTTGCTGTGTAGACGCTCTCGAAGGTGGTCGAGATGAAGTTCCACTTTCGTCTTCAATGGACGCATCATTATCTGACTGTGACTCATCATCTTGTCCTCCTGGTTCCATCTCTGGAATGTTGCTGACTGTACTGAAACACAGAATATATTGTATTAGCACAATCCAACACCCCGCACAGGTGAAAGACCTACGTGGAAACGAAATACACCATAATTTTCCACATTATAGGGGGGCAATTATGGTGTATTCAGTTCTCAGACGCGTCTTTCACCAGTGCATCCGCGGTGTTCACCCACATGTAGAACAACGTTCTAAAAACGATGAGCCGATGAGTTAAAGAGGGTCGATGTAGACCCTTCCACATGTGAAAGACACGTACCTATGATACAAAGAACTAGAATAGTGCAACACATTAAGACTGAAAACGGAATACACCATAATTGCCCACATTATGTGGACAATTATGGTGTATTCCTTTGTCAAATTTAATTTGTTGCATTTTTTTTCTAGTAGCCATGCTCAGCGGGTTCCATGGATCACACAACCGTGTTGACTTGTATTGCATATTCGAAACTGTACTAGACATATTGTTATATAATAAAAATTATGGTGGTAATTGCCATCCCAGCAAACACACCGTGTCAATACAACGTTGTGGCAATGCTGACACAATGTTGCTGCTACGCTGGCATAATTTTATTATGTTGCGAAAAATAAATTACTGTGTCAACGTTGTAGAAACGTTGTCTCAAAGCTATTTTGTAATGACGAGAACGTCCTCTGAACATTAACTTGCCATTTTAGGGCCTTACAACGGTGTAATGCAGTGGCGCCACAACATTCGCGCAACGTCTAAAGCACGTTGTAACAACACCCATTTGTTAGCGGATATAACACTCACCTTTTCGGATACTCTGCAGTTGACAGAAAAGCCAGTATTTTCGCCCACTTCCAAGACTCCATCTTTCCGCGTTTTGAGGCAGAGCCACTGGAAAGTATCTTCGCGTCCTCCCTCATGTACCTCGTACGGGTATCTCTCAGGTTGCTCCATACCTTTTTCACACGCTCACCTGATATAAAAGATAAATGTCCTTAAAATTACAACACCAGGGATGGAAGGCCATCGAGCCAATTCCACCCTATAAATAACAAATATAAATATAAAAAATATAAGAATTAAAATTACAACTGGGAGCGTATATTTCGTGCGGATGAATAGGCTGATCTGGAATTACATTGGTTGCATAGGTCACAGCCATTTTGCTTCATTCACAGCCACATAGCAATGTATAAGACGAGGCACAGCCACATACAGGTTTATGATAGTGATGCCGCCTTGAAATGGTCATTCAATATACTAGCGGACAGACAGTTCCTAGGTGCGCATGTGCTCATGCGTGAAAAAAAGTCTGCTGTATGAGCAATGACTACCTGTATTCACATACAACATAGGTAATAATCGCTCATATAGCAAACTATTTTTCACGCACACGCGCACATGGAGAACCGTCAATGTGCACGTCTGTGTATGTGTGCAGTGTTGTTGGTAATTATTATAGGTGGTAATCATTGTTTATATAGAAAACATTGGCTTTCCCGCATACGCACACGAAAACGGACACATGGAAAACCGGACACTAGCAATGTGATTCCTGAATAAGCACACGCACATGATGAAGAAAGTGTCACCAATTGATTGTCCATCACAGAACAATAATGATAATAATACACATGACAAGCGTTTTAGAAAAGCTAACACGTATAGTACAATAACATGCACATGTATGTATAATTTAGCACAGACCTGATAATTCTACAGACTTCCCGATGTTGTTCCATGTCACTTCCTTCAAGTCATGGTCTTTATAGTCGGCCTGAGCCTTGTCCCACACACATCTGTAGTCTTGCACTTCTAAAATAATCGCCTCTATTGTCTCGCTTGACAATCCCTTCATGGCTTCCATGATTACTAATTAAATTATATACAACGCACGTGGTCGTTTATATGCAGTTGTGTAATTTAATTATATGTTGTGTGATGCTGGACAGACCTGGCATAGATGCTATATTTGGCCGCCGAAACCGAAAAATATAAAATCCAATTCGTGCATGTTTTCGTTTCGGCGTTCGGTTTCGGTTTCGGCGTAGATGTGAAAGCCTCCATAGGGTCCAACGTACTTATATTTTTTCGTTCCGGTTTCGGTTTCGGTTCGGTGTAAGTGTGAAACGGCCTTTAGGGTTACTATCAATGCAATATAATATTTATATATTAATCTCATTATATACGACTTTCAAAATTGCATTCATATGTATCATATAAACAGTGTTTGAAATCAGATAGCGTTCACATGGATAATTTACACAGCACGCGGTTTGGGGGGGGGGACTCTATTTTTGCTACCTTTGATTTGTACAGGGCCCACTCTGGAGCATTGTCGCGCAAAGTTGTTGAGAAGACCACTCTCATTTCCTAGGTAGTAACCAGTACTCAAGTCTCTAGTGTGCGCTTTACTTGCTGTGCGGTTTGTGATTGGTCCGATTATAATCTTACCAAACTTACCTATACAAACCACTGGTGTAAATAACATTGGCGATTTAAACATTGATTGATGTAATATAAACTTAGTTAGAGGTCTCGTGTCGGTGCTTTACACCGTGCACGTAAAAGAACCAGAGGAGATTCTGGGATGGGTCTCTGTCTGTATCATGCACTATCCTCCAAAATCTAAAATAACTAATCTCTTCAGGAGGCGTCGCTCATATGGGCAACCGGTAGCGACGATAAATAAACGTAAAAACACACATCTAAACTTAATCAAGTTATCCCACATAGCAGAATGGTCCAGGCACTTTTCAAAAAGGGTGCACGCGATATTCCATCTAACTATCGACCTATATTTCATTAATGGAACTAAGTTATATTCAAATGTTTATATAACTTTTTACACGAGAATGAATTAATATATAAGAATCAATCTGGAGTTTTGTCAGGACATTCTACAGTGTTTCAATTGATTGACATATATATAGCCAAATTTGTAAAAGCTTTTGATGAGCGTAAATCAACCTGTATTATATTCTGTGATATTAGTATGGCATTTGATCGCGGAGTTTAGCACAGGAGTCTCCTTTTTAAACTTCGACAGTATGGCGTTTCTGGTAACATAATCAACTGGTTGTTTAGCTATCTAAACGAGCGGAAACAAAAGGTTTTTGTTAGATAAACTTTCTCTGACGAAACATATCTTAATGCTGGAGTTCCACAAGGTTCGGTCAGGGTCAGGGTTACTTACTTACTATTCAATGACATTCCTGAATCTGCGAATTGCATTTCCTAATGCTTTTCATTTTTTTATATCTATTATTATCCCCCTTATTTGTAATTTTTAAAAATAGTATCTTAATTGCAATGTTCTTATACTATATATATGTTAATTACAATCTAGTATGTTGGGGGCGGGCCGAAATTAATGTTGTTAAAGCTTGTGGCCGAACGCTTTTACTTCTCCACATGTGTACATACTGAAAATGTGTGTACGATATATCTTATTTAATTCATCCGTAACATGTTTCTACATTTGAGTTGTATTGTGTCCGCCTCCACGGTCGAGTGGTTAAGGTCGATGACTTGTATACCACTGTAACCTATCATCACTGATGGTCAAGGGTTCGAGCCCCGCTCAGACCATGTCTCATTTATATGAAAAAGTTGGCAGTTTCTTACGGAGGTTGGTGCACCCAAGTACTGGTTAACCGTTGGAGCCTGCCCAGGAAAGGTGTTGTTAGGTAAACTGCCCGCCAGCGTTATAGCCCAACATGATGCAGGCGTAAAACCCGAAATATAATTGAGTTGTATTGTATATTGAATATAAAGAATGCAATGAAATATGATTAAACTAACTGACAGACGGATATGTATAGTCCAGTGGTTAACACGCTGGACTGGTAATCCAGGGATCGCAGGTTCGATCCCCCTTCTGACCATAATAAAATTAAAAGTCTTTCAGATGGGACGTTAAACCGAGGTCTCGTGTCGGTGCTTTACACCGTGCACGTAAAAGAACCATAGGAGACTCTGCAATGGGTCTCTGTCTGTATCATTGCACTATCCTACACAATCTAAAATGACAAATCTCTTCAGGAGGCGTGGCTAATATGGGCAACCGGTAGCGACGATAAATAAACGTAAACACACACGCGCGCACACAGATGCGCACGCGCACACACACAGGCATGCACACACACACATACACACATACACACACACACACACACGCGCGCACACAAACAAACACACAACTTAATTAAAATTGATAGAGAGAAGAACTATATAAGTTTTCTTTCGTTCTAATCCCTTTCAGTCTACTGTTGTTAAAGTATAATGTTAAATGTATAGTTTCTTGATTACATGTAAAAATACTGAAATATATAATGTTTAATCTAAGCAATAACGTATATAATTTATATAAATTGTGTTTATACATGTATGTATATATGTATTTGATCCGAATAAAATATGTTTAAACTAAGCAATAACGAAACATCACACATACGCAGTATAAGCTAGTCAAATAAATGCGTGATATATAAGGATACATTTAAAGTGTACATTGTGAACACATACAGACGGATCTGTAGTCCAGTGGTAACACGCTGGACTGGTAATCCAGGGATTGCCGGTTCGATCCCCCGTCTGACCCTAATAAAATTAACAGTCTTTCAGATGGGACGTTAAACCGAGGTCTCGTGTCAGTCCTTTACACCGTGCACGTAAAAGAACCAGAGGAGACTCTGAAATGGGTCTCTGTCTGTATCATGCACTATCCTCCCAAATCTAAAATGACTAATCTCTTCAGGAGGCGTTGCTCATATGGGCAACCGGTAGCGACGATAAATAAACGTAAAAAACAGAAACATACATTGAACACTTGCAGGTCCTGATCAAACAAAACATATTCCTTATATTCGTTCCGGTTTCGGTTTCGGTTCGGTGTAAGTGTGAAACGGCCTTAAGAATGAAAATATCTCCGATAATTGACAGTTTAAAACTACCCACAATGCAATGCGATGTCTATAGTAGATACTTCCGAAAAATGGCTGCCAAAAGTTTTACCCGGTCATGGATTTAAAGGATTAACTGATAAAACATGCTTGCCAAATATAATGATCGGTAGAAAAACTGATTTAAACCAATATTCTAACAAATAACTACAATAAACATTGATGACACATGGTAACTTGGAATAAAAGACATTCATATTATGTAAACATGATGTAGAGTGGTGGAACCTTAGTCATACTCATAGTTTATCTGTTTATATATATTACATAAGACCTCTACATAATTTTTTTCCGATCTGTTATTTGAAAAATAACTTGATAGTAAAATTTTACATTTTTCAAGTCTAAATATTTGGACTAGTGGAACCTATGCTCTGCATAAATCCCACATATCTACCGATAGAGTGGTGGAACCTATGCTCTGCATAAATCCCACATATCTACCGATAGAGTGGTGGAACCTATGCTCTGCATAAATCCCACATATCTACCGATATATAGAGTGGTGGAACCTATGCTCTGCATAAATCCCACATATCTACCGATATATAGAGTGGTGGAACCTATGCTCTGCATAAATCCCACATATCTACCGATATATAGAGTGGTGGAACCTATGCTCTGCATAAATCCCACATATCTACCGATATATATAATGGCCATTAAAATATGTATAATTACGTCTCTGTAACCAAGCCCAAGTCGGGGTTCGAACCCACGACTGCCTGATCCTCCATTACCTGGAGGCGAACACTCTACCGCGTCGCTATAAAAGCTAGCTCTATAGCGAGACAGTATAAGTCTCCCTATATACCACTACAATGCATTCATGCATACTATACAAACTACTGTATTCTTATATAATGTTCAGGTGGAAATGAAGGTGATTGAGAAGAAGAACGTATCGAAGCAATACCTGAAGGATGTTCTACGCAAGGAAGTGGCTAACCAATCTCGCCTGCCGCCTCACAAGAATGTCGTAAGTGTAGATTTGTTTATCTCCAGATAGTGCCTCAGTCTCGTCTGCCGCCTCACAAGAATGTCGTAAGTGTAGCTTTGTTTATCCCCAGATACTGCCTCACTCTCGCCAGCCGCCTCACAATAATGTGGTAAGTGTAGCTTTGTTTATCCCCAGATACTGCCTCACTCTCGCCTGCCACCTCACAAGAATGTGGTAAGTGTAGCTTTGTTTATCCCCAGATACTGCCTCACTCTCGCCTGCCACCTCACAAGAATGTGGTAAGTGTAGCTTTGTTTATCCCCAGATACTGCCTCACTCTCGCCTGCCGCCTCACAAGATTGTGGTAAGTGGAGCTTTGTTTATCCCCAGATACTGCCTCAGTCTCGTCTGCTGCCTCACAAGAATGTCATAAGTGTAGCTTTGTTTATCCCCAGATACTGCCTCAGTCTCGTCTGCTGCCTCACAAGAATGTCGTAAGTGTAGCTTTGTTTATCCCCAGATACTGCCTCAGTCTCGTCTGCCGCCTCACAAGAATGTCGTAAGTGTAGCTTTGTTTATCCCCAGATACTGCCTCACTCTCGCCTGCCGCCTCACAAGAATGTGGTAAGTGTAGCTTTGTTTATCCCCAGATACTGCCTTACTCTCGTCTCCATTTTACACAACCTAAATATAAACGAAATAACAGGACATAGATCTGTAATGTCGTGAGAAATATACTTTATAATATTGTGTAAATAGCTTGGTTACATGTGGCGATTTCTAATATTTCAGGTTCGAATATTTGAGCACTTCAAGACGATGGACCGATCCTTCATCGTGATGGAACATTGTAGTCAAGGACGCTTAAATGAACTTCTAGACCACCAAGCCAAGGCGGGTCACAAGGGCCTGGGCGAAGATTTGACAAAAAAGCTGTTCTGTATGCTGACAGCAGGCATTCAGCACTTACACGACAATGGTATCGTGCACAGGTACGCCTTATACTTACCACTGTGTAGTTTTCAAATAAATATGACTTAGAGCTGGGGTGGCAATTTCCGAACACAGGGACGTAGCTAGCAATTTTGAATATGTAGGCCCGACCAATAAAGTGAGCAACAAAGGATAACATGCGTGCGTTCTATTTATATAACATTATAATCTGTGTCAATAGCGTTGATATTTTGTCCAATCGCTGCAGATTTATAGACCCGTCGGATCGTGTGCGTTCTATTTATATAACATTATAATCTGTGTCAATAGCGTTGATATTTTGTCCAATCGCTGCAGATTTATAGACCCGTCGGATCGTGTGCGTTCTATTTATATAACATTATAATCTGTGTCAATAGCGTTGATATTTTGTCCAATCGCTGCAGATTTATAGACCCGTCGGATCGTGTGCGTTCTATTTATATAACACTATAATCTGTGTCAATAGCGTTGATATTTTGTCCAATTGGTGTAGATTTATAGACCCGTCGGATCGTGTGCTTTTTATACTTGTAATATGTATATATGTGCACATGTATGACGCTTGTCTATCTATATCTAATATTTTGTCAAAAGAGAAACACACAAACAATGTTGTATTCTGTTTCAGGAACCTTAACTGTGACAACTTGCTAGTGGACAAAGACGGGAACCTGAAGATTGCAGGTATATATAGGCAGCATACAATTTATGAAGCTGTTTTAGATAAATGATTTTAGCAGATACCTTTAGACAATTGAGTCTTAAGAACATTTGTTTACTTTTAAAATAAATAGATGTTCTTAAGAATCATTGTCTAAAGGTGTTTGTTTCTGCTTAATATACAGTCAAACCTGTGTTAGTGGACACCTCCATTAAATACAGTGAAACCTGTGTTAGTGGTCACCTCCATTAAGTACAGTGAAACCTGTGTTAGTGGTCACCTCCATTAAGTACAGTGAAACCTGTGTTAGTGGTCACCTCCATTAAGTACAGTCAAACCTGTGTTAGTGGTTACCTCCATTAAGTACAGTCAAACATGTGTTAGTGGTCACCTCTATTAAGTACAGTCAAACCTGTGTTAGTGGTCACCTCTATTAAGCAGCCAACCTGTATTAGGCAGCCAGTTTACATATTCCCAATATGTTGTTTTATTATATATTTGACCTCTATTAAGCAGCCACCTGTGCTAAGCTGCCACTTTCTGTGATTCCCTTGCCTGGCTGCACAAGACAGGTTTGGCTGTATACAGACAAAAAAATGTGTGTGGAGCTCTTCTTTAATTTAAATCATTACTGTCGCATAGCTGTACTGCTATTCTAACAATTGCAACACGGAACATCATCATTGTCTATAGATCTATCATCATTCACTAGATGTCGTCTGTCCATACACCAACCATTGTCTATAGATCTATCATCATTCACTAGATGTCGTCTGTCCATACACCAACCATTGTCTATAGATCTATCATCATTCACTAGATGTCGTCTGTCCATACACCAACCATTGTCTATAGATCTATCATCATTCACTAGATGTCGTCTGTCCATACACCAACCATTGTCTATAGATCTATCATCATTTACTAGGTGTCGTCTGTCCATACACCAACCATTGTCTATAGATCTATCATCATTTACTAGGTGTCGTCTGTCCATACACCAACCATTGTCTATAGATCTCTAGTCATTTACTGGGTGTCGTCTGTCCACACACCAACCATTGTCTATAGATCTCTAGTCATTCACTAGGTTCTGTCTGTCCATACACCAACCATTGTCTATAGATCTCTAGTCATTCACTAGGTTCCGTCTGTCCATACACCAACCATTGTCTATTGATCTATCATCATTTACTGGGTGTCGTCTGTCCATACACCAACCATTGTCTATTGATCTATCATCATTTACTGGGTGTCGTCAGTCCATACACCAACCATTGTCTATATATCTCTAGTCATTCAATGGGTGTCATCTGTCCACACACCAACCATTGTCAATAAATCTCTAGTCATTTACTGGGTGTCGTATGTCCATGCACCAACCATTGTCTATAGATCTCTAGTCATTCACTGGGTGTCATCTGTCCACACACCAACCCTTGTCAATAGATCTCTAGTCATTCACTAGGTGTCGTCTGTCCACACACCAACCATTGTCTATAGAGCTATCATCATTCACTAGGTGTCGTCTGTCCATACACCAACCATTGTCTATAGATCTATCATCATTCACTAGGTGTCCTCTGTCCATACACCAACCATTGTCTATAGATCTCTAGTCATTCACTGGGTGTCGTCTGTCCATACACCAACCATTGTCTATAGATCTCTAGTCATTCACTAGGTGTCGTCTGTCCATACACCAACCATTGTCTATAGATCTCTAGTCATTTACTGGGTGTCGTCTGTCCATGCACCAACCATTGTCTATAGATCTATAGTCATTCACTAGGTGTCGTCTGTCCATACACCAACCATTGTCTATAGATCTCTAGTCATTTACTGGGTGTCGTCTGTCCATACACCAACCATTGTCTATAGATCTCTAGTCATTCACTGGATGTCGTCTGTCTATACACCAACCATTGTCTATAGATCTCTAGTCATTCACTAGGTGTCGTCTGTCCATACACCAACCATTGTCTATAGATCTCTAGTCATTTACTGGGTGTCGTCTGTCCATACACCAACCATTGTCTATAGATCTCTAGTCATTCACTGGATGTCGTCTGTCCATACACCAACCATTGTCTATATATCTCTAGTCATTTACTGGGTGTTGTCTGTCCATACACCAACCATTGTCTATAGATCTCTAGTCATTTACTGGGTGTTGTCTGTCCATACACCAACCATTGTCTATAGATCTCTAGTCATTTACTGGGTGTCGTCTGTCCATACACCAACCATTGTCTATAGATCTCTAGTCATTCACTAGGTGTCGTCTGTCCATACACCAACCATTGTCTATAGATCTCTAGTCATTTACTGGGTGTTGTCTGTCCATACACCAACCATTGTCTATAGATCTCTAGTCATTTACTGGGTGTTGTCTGTCCATACACCAACCATTGTCTATAGATATCTAGTCATTTACTGGGTGTTGTCTGTCCATACACCAACCATTGTCTATAGATCTCTAGTCATTCACTAGGTGTCGTCTGTCCATACACCAACCATTGTCTATATATCTCTAGTCATTTACTGGGTGTTGTCTGTCCATACACCAACCATTGTCTATAGATCTCTAGTCATTCACTGGGTGTTGTCTGTCTACACACCAACCATTGTCTATGGTGTTGTCTGTCCATACACCAACCATTGTCTATAGATCTCTAGTCATTTACTGGGTGTTGTCTGTCCATACAACAACCATTGTCTATAGATCTCTAGTCATTCACTGGGTGTTGTCTGTCTATACACCAACCATTGTCTATATATCTCTAGTCATTCACTGGGTGTTGTCTATCAATACACCAACCATTGTCTATAGATCTCTAGTCATTCACTGGGTGTTGTCTGTTTCTTCAGGTTTCCGTTACGCCACCAAATGTACCTATGGGGTGACGAGCTTCCTGAATACCTTCTACGGAACTACCGGCTATCAGCCTCCCGAGGTCGTGAAGTGCAAGCAGTATGACGGAATGCAGTCGGATATTTGGACAATGTAAGTTATTCATTGCTGACTATGTCAGGGTAATAATTCTGTTTGCAATACAGATCTGTTGTCTTGTATTTACGTGGCAGATTGAAATACCGCGAAGTACACCATATAGTTGTCACAGGGCTCACTTGTACAACAACGCCTGGCGTAGGTTCGATTATTTATTCTTGTACGTATAGGGATAGGGCCTAAAACATGCAATATATGCACTCATAAATCTACAGTACATGATAAAACAATACAATATTGCACATAATTAATTCCACGCGTATATACACAATACAACATATATATATTATATCTATAGTAATTCAATATAAATATCTTACCACAGCGTTAAATAAACATCTTTCCAATATAAATTGGAAAGTCTTTAAACTATTATCGACTATCTCGTAAGAGTTCATCTATAGATCTGAGCTGATCAGAATAACTAGAAAAGGGATTAGATTAGCAAGGAGCCAATGCATTCAAACCTTTCATACATCTCTCATTCATATACATACAACAGACAAAACGATTGGACATACAGTGACAACTGCTCACCTGGGGTTGATTCGGCGAACGTCGACAATTTCCGTCACAGACGGACATTGCCGATCGTCACCGATTCACACTCGAGTGAACAGACAACGACAAGACATGAAGTCATCCGTATATACGACACATGTGCTATTGATACTGCGTTAACTATGGAACGCCGCATCCGTCATATAAACATGAACATATAAAAACACAACCTGTGACATAGTGATGTCAGATGGAAATACCACGAAGTACACCATATAGTGATGGCAGATGGAAATACCGCGACGTACTCCATATAGTGATGGCAGATGGAAATACTGCGAAGTACACCATATAGTGATGGCAGATGGAAATACTGTGAAGTACACCATATAGTGATGTCAGATGGAAATACTGCGAAGTACACCATATAGTGATGGCAGATGGAAATACTGTGAAGTACACCATATAGTGATGGCAGATGGAAATACCACGAAATACACCATATGGTGATGGCAGATGGAAATACCACGAAGTACACCATATAGTGATGGCAGATGGAAATACCATGAAGTACACCATATAGTGATGGCAGATGGAAATACCACGAAGTACACCATATAGTGATGGCAGATGGAAATACCACGAAATACACCATATGGTGATGGCAGATGGAAATACCACGAAGTACACCATATAGTGATGGCAGATGGAAATACTGTGAAGTACACCATATAGTGATGGCAGATGGAAATACCACGAAGTACACCATATAGTGATGGCAGATGGAAATACTGTGAAGTACACCATATAGTGATGGCAGATGGAAATACCACGAAGTACACCATATAGTGATGGCAGATGGAAATACCATGAAGTACACCATATAGTGATGGCAGATGGAAATACTGTGAAGTACACCATATAGTGATGGCAGATGGAAATACTGCGAAGTACACCATATAGTGATGGCAGATGGAAATACTGTGAAGTACACCATATAGTGATGGCAGATGGAAATACCACGAAATACACCATATGGTGATGGCAGATGGAAATACCACGAAGTACACCATATAGTGATGGCAGATGGAAATACCATGAAGTACACCATATAGTGATGGCAGATGGAAATACCACGAAGTACACCATATAGTGATGGCAGATGGAAATACCACGAAATACACCATATGGTGATGGCAGATGGAAATACCACGAAGTACACCATATAGTGATGGCAGATGGAAATACTGTGAAGTACACCATATAGTGATGGCAGATGGAAATACCACGAAGTACACCATATAGTGATGGCAGATGGAAATACTGTGAAGTACACCATATAGTGATGGCAGATGGAAATACCACGAAGTACACCATATAGTGATGGCAGATGGAAATACCATGAAGTACACCATATAGTGATGGCAGATGGAAATACTGTGAAGTACACCATATAGTGATGGCAGATGGAAATACTGCGAAGTACACCATATAGTGATGGCAGATTGAAATACTGCGAAGTACACCATATAGTGATGGCAGATGGAAATACTGTGAAGTACACCATATAGTGATGGCAGATGGAAATACTGTGAAGTACACCATATAGTGATGGCAGATGGAAATACTGCGAAGTACACCATATAGTGATGGCAGATGGAAATACTGTGAAGTACACCATATAGTGATGGCAGATGGAAATACTGTGAAGTACACCATATAGTGATGGCAGATGGAAATACTGTGAAGTACACCATATAGTGATGGCAGATGGAAATACTGCGAAGTACACCATATAGTGATGGCAGATGGAAATACCACGAAGTACACCATATAGTGATGGCAGATGGAAATACTGTGAAGTACACCATATAGTGATGGCAGATGGAAATACTGTGAAGTACACCATATGGTGATGGCAGATGGAAATACTGCGAAGTACACCATATAGTGATGGCAGATGGAAATACTGTGAAGTACACCATATAGTGATGGCAGATGGAAATACTGTGAAGTACACCATATAGTGATGGCAGATGGAAATACTGTGAAGTACACCATATAGTGATGGCAGATGGAAATACCACGAAGTACACCATATAGTGATGGCAGATGGAAATACCATGAAGTACACCATATGGTGATGGCAGATGGAAATACTGCGAAGTACACCATATGGTGATGGCAGATGGAAATACTGTGAAGTACACCATATAGTGATGGCAGATGGAAATACTGTGAAGTACACCATATAGTGATGGCAGATGGAAATACTGCGAAGTACACCATATAGTGATGGCAGATGGAAATACCACGAAATACACCATATGGTGATGGCAGATGGAAATACCACGAAGTACACCATATAGTGATGGCAGATGGAAATACCATGAAGTACACCATATGGTTATGGCAGATGGAAATACCACGAAGTACACCATATAGTGATGGCAGATGGAAATACCACGAAATACACCATATGGTGATGGCAGATGGAAATACTGTGAAGTACACCATATAGTGATGGCAGATGGAAATACTGCGAAGTACACCATATAGTGATGGCAGATGGAAATACTGTGAAGTACACCATATAGTGATGGCAGATGGAAATACTGCGAAGTACACCATATAGTGATGGCAGATGGAAATACTGCGAAGTACACCATATAGTGATGGCAGATGGAAATACTGTGAAGTACACCATATAGTGATGGCAGATGGAAATACTGCGAAGTACACCATATAGTGATGGCAGATGGAAATACTGCGAAGTACACCATATAGTGATGGCAGATGGAAATACTGTGAAGTACACCATATAGTGATGGCAGATGGAAATACTGCGAAGTACACCATATAGTGATGGCAGATGGAAATACTGCGAAGTACACCATATAGTGATGGCAGATGGAAATACTGTGAAGTACACCATATAGTGATGGCAGATGGAAATACTGCGAAGTACACCATATAGTGATGACAGATGGAAATACTGTGAAGTACACCATATAGTGATGGCAGATGGAAATACTGTGAAGTACACCATATAGTGATGGCAGATGGAAATACCATGAAGTACACCATATAGTGATGGCAGATGGAAATACTGTGTATATATATAGTGATGGCAGATGGAAATACCATGAAGTACACCATATAGTGATGGCAGATGGAAATACTGTGGTATTTCCATCTGCCATCACTATATGGTGTACTTCATGGTATTTCCATCTGCCATCACTATATGGTGTACTTCGTGGTATTTCCATCTGCCATCTGCCTCTATTCATCGACTATCAGGTGCCATGCTAAATGGTATCTTGCTCTATTCATCGACTATCAGGTGCCATGCTAAATGGTATCTTGCTCTATTCATCGACTATCAGGTGCCATGCTAAATGGTATCTTGCTCTATTCATCGACTATCAGGTGCCATGCTAAATGGTATCTTGCTCTATTCATTGACTATTAGGTTTCCATGCTAAACAACCATCTTGATTTATTCATCGACTATCAGGTTTCCATGCTAAACAATGGTCTTGTTTCTATTTCAGGGCTATCATTCTCTGCGATATGCTTAAAGGTCGTATATATGATGCAACGCTCACGGATCTTCAAATGAATCACAAGAGACTCCAAGACATTGATTCAGCCGGTAATCTAAACAATCTTTTATCATTTTATCATTTTTGATTAGCGTCGTATTAACAACAATGGTAACGACTCTCCAGCTATATGCATTAGAGAAAGACCACACTTGTTCCTTCCTCTCAATAGTGTATGAGGCACGGGTGGATGTACGTGTTTGAACCACTAAATCTTATTGTTAGAGGAATACCACACGTGTCTCTCACAGTAGTGTATGAGGCACGCGTGGACGCACGTGTTTGAACCACTAAATCTTATCGTTAGAGGAATACCACGCTTGTCTCTCACAGTAGTGTATGAGGCACGGGTGGACGCACGTGTTTGAACCACTAAATCTTATCGTTAGAGGAATACCACGCTTGTCTCTCACAGTAGTGTATGAGGCACGGGTGGACGCACGTGTTTGAACCACTAAATCTTATCGTTAGAGGAATACCACGCTTGTCTCTCACAGTAGTGTATGAGGCATGGGTGGACGCACGTGTTTGAACCACTAAATCTTATCGTTAGAGGAATACCACGCTTGTCTCTCACAGTAGTGTATGAGGCACGGGTGGATGTACGTGTTTGAACCACTAAATCTTATCGTTAGAGGAATACCACACTTGTCTCTCACAATAGTGCATGAGGAATTGTTGGACGCATGGGTTTGAACCACTGGCCTTCAACGAATAGATTCGTCACTTATAGAGAATTCTACCAAGATAGGGCTCGAACACACAGCAGCCATAAGGTGACTATTGATTGACAGTAACAGTTAACGATGCCACTCAGATGTTGACACCCCTTAAAACATACGTAGCACATAATTACACATGCAGACACAAGCCACAATGCAAGCACTCGTAATGTCTTAATACATGTACATACTCACTTAATACACTATGTAAATTGATGTTGTGTTCTCCCTAACAGATTGCAGTGAGCTTATGCGCAACATGCTTCGATGCAACCCTACCCAGCGACCGTCTGCTGCAAGTATACTAAAGCATCCTTGGTTACTGAGAAGCTCGCACTTTCACAAGCAGACACCGCAATCGAAGGTAAGTAGAGAAAGTTGAATTCAAGATAATTATTCATAATTGGATCTTAATTACTGTAAAGCAGGCGACTTGCCGTCTAAATGTTATTATCTAGCGAGCTGTTATTCTGTTGTAGAAACTGAAACTTTATCAGGGAACGAATACTAAACCTCATTTAGTTTATACAAATTTATTTATTTTAGCTCGATTGCGAAACAAGTTCTTTCAACTTATATTAATCACTCTTGAGACCTCATTCCTGATGGAATCCATCGCCATGAAGGAGAGAGAAGAGGCAATGTGGAATTTAAATGCCTTCTTGCTTAAGGGCATAATCGTAACGGCTCCAGCGGGGTTCGAACTCCGGACCTTTCGCACCTGAAGCGAACGCGCATCCACTGCGCTATCACGACTTCCACAATAAATAATAATTATATGCATAGTTTGTGTGTATTGAACTGTCTTCCCTGTTTATTAAATGCATACCATTATAGATAATGCACGTTGTCGATACAGTTATAATAGGATTACGGACAACTGTTAAGCATTAAGTTATGCACTGTGAATAATCATATGAATCCAATGAAAGACAGGTCAATATGCACTAACTATACTGACTTGACATCATAAGTTTGCTTTCACAGGAATTTCATTTTCCGAAATAGCGTTAAAATGATTTAACCCTTTCCTTCATAGAGATTTAGGTTAATATACTATTATATCTGCATACAAACAACAGCCATTTAACCCTTTCCTTCATAGAGATTTAGGTTAATATACTATTATATCTGCATATAAACGACAGCCATTTAACCCTTTCCTTCATAGAGATTTAGGTTAATATACTATTATATCTCCATACAAACGACAGCCATTTAACCCTTTCCTTCATAGAGATTTAGGTTAATATACTATTATATCTCCATACAAACGACAGCCATTTAACCCTTTCCTTCATAGAGATTTAGGTTAATATACTATTATATCTCCATACAAACGACAGCCATTTAACCCTTTCCTTCATAGAGATTTAGGTTAATATACTATTATATCTCCATACAAACGACAGCCAGTTTAACCCTTTCCTTCATGGAGATTTAGGTTAATATACTATCATATCTCCATAGATATTACTGCGATAACCTTTCTTCATAGAGATTTAGGCTAATATACTATTATATCTCCATACAAACGACAGCCATTTAACCCTTTCCTTCATAGAGATTTAGGTTAATATACTATTATATCTGCATACAAACGACAGCCATTTAACCCTTTCCTTCATAGAGATTTAGGTTAATATACTATTATATCTGCATATAAACGACAGCCATTTAACCATTTCCTTCATTGAGATTAGGTTAATATACTATTATATCTCCATACAAACAAACGACAGCCATTTAGCTATCATGCAGTGGATAAGTAGTCGCCATATCTATCCCACCTTCATAGATATTACTGGGACTGCATAGAGATTTAGGTTAATATACTATTATATCTCCATACAAACGACAGCCATTTAACCCTTTCCTTCATAGAGATTTAGGTTAATATACTATTATATCTCCATACAAACGACAGCCATTTAACTCTTTCCTTCATAGAGATTTAGGTTAATATACTATTATATCTCCATACAAACGACAGCCATTTAACTATTTCCTTCATAGAGATTTAAGTTAATATACTATTATATCTCCATACAAACGACAGCCATTTAACCCTTTCCTTCATAGAGGTTTAGGTTAATATACTAATATATCTCCATACAAACGACAGCCATTTAACCCTTTCCTTCATAGAGATTTAGGTTAATATACTATTATATCTCCATACAAACGACAGCCATTTAACCCTTTCCTTCATAGAGATTTAGGTTAATATACTATTATATCTCCATACAAACGACAGCCATTTAGCTATCATGCAGTGGATAAGTAGTCGCCATATCTATCCCACCTTCATAGATATTACTGGGACTTCATAGAGATTTAGGTTAATATACTATTATATCTCCATGCAAACGACAGCCATTTAACTCTTTCTTTCATAGAGATTTAAGTTAATATACTATTATATCTCCATACAAACGACAGCCATTTAGCTATCATGCAGTGGATAAGTAGTCGCCATATCTATCCCACCTCCATAGATATTACTGGGACTACATGAGATTTTGGCCTGCATTATGAACATTGGTTTGGCTACTACATTGTCAATGTATGTCGTATTGGTAATGGCGTCAAGAGGTGCTTCTATGAGGGAAAGGGTTTATGAACATTGGTTTGGCTACTACATTGTCAATGTATGTGGTATTAGTAATGGTGTCAAGAGGTGCTTCTATGAGGGAAAGGGTTTATGAACATTGGTGTGGCTACTACATTGTCAATGTATGTGGTATTGGTAATGGTGTCAAGAGGTGCTTCTATGAGGGAAAGGGTTTATGAACATTGGTTTGGCTACTACATTGTCAATGTATGTGGTATTAGTAATGGTGTCAAGAGGTGCTTCTATGAGGGAAAGGGTTTATGAACATTGGTTTGGCTACTACATTGTCAATGTATGTGGTATTGGTAATGGTGTCAAGAGGTGCTTCTATGAGGGAAAGGGTTTATGAACATTGGTTTGGCTACTACATTGTCAATGTATGTGGTATTAGTAATGGTGTCAAGAGGTGCTTCTATGAGGGAAAGGGTTTATGAACATTGGTTTGGCTACTACATTGTCAATGTATGTGGTATTAGTAATGGTGTCAAGAGGTGCTTCTATGAGGGAAAGGTTTATGAACATTGGTTTGGCTACTACATTGTCAATGTATGTGGTTTAGTAATGGTGTCAAGAGGTGCTTCTATGAGGGAAAGGGTTAACCGAAAGCAATATAATCTCAGGCCTACATGGATCAACCTCATTGGCCAATGCTAAAAGAAAAGTACATGGTAATCGCACGGAGTGTCGGTATGGCACCATACCCTAGACTGACATGGGTCAACAAGGACAGACATGGGTCAACAAGGACTGACATGGGTCAACAAGGACTGACATGGGTCAACAAGGACTGACATGGGTCAACAAGACAGACATGGGTCAACAAGGACAGACATGGGTCAACAAGGACTGACATGGGTCAACAAGGACTGACATGGGTCAACAAGGACTGACATGGGTCAACAAGGACTGACATGGGTCAACAAGGACAGACATGGGTCAACAAGGACTGACATGGGTCAACAAGGACAGACATGGTCAACAAGGACAGACATGGGTCAACAAGGACTGACATGGGTCAACAAGGACAGACATGGGTCAACAAGGACTGACATTTATGACACCATAGATCACATATGATACTGCCAAATGTGTGGAAACTAGGTCAACATGATGTCTTACTGCCATATTTGTGGAAACTAGGTCATCATGATGTCTTACTGCCATATTTGTGGAAACTAGGTCATCATGATGTCCTTACTGCCATATTTGTGGAAACTAGGTCAACATGATGTCCTTACTTCCATATTTGTGGAAACTAGGTCATCATGATGTCCTTACTGCCATATTTGTGGAAACTAGGTCAACATGATGTCCTTACTGCCATATTTGTGGAAACTAGGTCATCATGATGTCCTTACTGCCATATTTGTGGAAACTAGGTCAACATGATGCCATATTGTCACCGCAGTATGTTTAATGATATATCCATTTTATTGTAAAACATTCCAGAAGACATCCACCGTCGCCAGATGCGATTCACTGCAGTATCTTTAATGATATATCCATTTTATTGTAAAACATTCCAGAAGACATCCACCGTCACCAGATGCGATTCACCGCAGTATCTTTAATGATATATCCATTTTATTGTAAAACATTCCAGAAGACATCCACCGTAGCCAGATGCGATTCACCGCAGTATCTTTAATGATATATCCATTTTATTGTAAAACATTCCAGAAGATATCCACCGTCACCAGATGCGATTCACAACAGAGCAAACACAGCGATACAATGAACAGATGGGACACTTCGATGATTAGCAAGGAGTGTTACAAGTTTGGGTATTTCGCCGAGAAGATCATAGGAATGGGCGGGTATGGTATAGTGAAACTTGCGACAGTGTTGCCAGCCGCATTGGCGAGAGTTCCAGAGTTGTCGGCATATAAAAAATCTGATGGGATTATCCAGGTAAACACAATTTATGTTAAATAAGTACATCATATGGAAGTCGTGATAGCGCAGTGGTAGCACGTTCGCTTCAGGTGCGTAAGGCCCGGAGTTCGAGCCCCGCTGGAGCTGTTACGATTATGCCCTTATATATATAGGCAAGGCATTTAAATTCCACATTGCCTCTTCTCTCTCCTTCATGGCAATGGATTCCATCAGGAATGAGGTCTCGAGAATGATTAATATAAGTTGAAAGAACTTGTTTCGCGATCGAGATAAAATAAATTTGTATAAACTAATGTCCATCATGCCAACTGAACAATGTAGTCCAAGATGACTGTGACCCATGTATTTAGACATTTTACGTTAGTTCATAGTCCGACAGAAAGGCACTACCTATCAACAGGGAAAGCCAATAAAGGGTCAAAGTCAAAATCAATTACTGAATATTTTCACATGATTGACCTGGTCGTGAACGTGTCGTATCTTGTACTATATGTACATCAGTATTATCGTGATAGACCTGGTCGTGAACATGCCGTGCCGTATCTTGTGCTATATGTACATCAGTATTATCGTGATAGACCTGGTCGTGAACATGCCGTGCCGTATCTTGTGCTATATGTACATCAGTATTATCGTGATAGACCTGGTCGTGAACATGCCGTGCCGTATCTTGTACTATATGTACATCAGTATTATCGTGATTGACCTGGTCGTGAATGTGCCGTATCTTGCGCTATATGTACATCAGTATTATCGTGATAGACCTGGTCGTGAACGTGCCGTGCCGTATCTCGTACTATATGTACATCAGTATTATCGTGATTGACCTGGTCGTGAACGTGCCGTGCCGTATCTGGTACTATATATACATCAGTATTATTGTGATTGACCTGGTCGTGAACGTGCCGTATCTTGTACTATATGTACATCAGTATTATCGTGATATACCTGGTCGTGCCGTATCTTGTACTATATGTACATCAGTATTATCGTGATAGACCTGGTCGTGCCGTATCTTGTACTATATGTACATCAGTATTATCGTGATAGACCTGGTCGTGCCGTATCTTGTACTATATGTACATCAGTATTATCGTGATAGACCTGGTCGTGAACGTGCCGTATATTGTACTATATGTACATCAGTATTATCGTGATAGACCTGGTCGTGAAAGTGCCATGCCGTATCTTGTACTATATGTACATCAGTATTATCGTGATTGACCTAGTCGTGAACGTGGTGTATCTTGTACTATATGTACATCAGTATTATCGTGATTGACCTGGTCGTGAACGTGCCATATCTTGTACTATATGTACATCAGTATTATCGTGATTGACCTGGTCGTGAACGTGTCGTATCTTGTACTATATGTACATCAGTATTATCGTGTTGCTTATTTTCTATCTCTCTACAGTAACCTACAGTTTTGTAGGATTTAAACTATTTTTAAAAAATAATTTATTTTTTAGCAAAGTCACCAATAACTCTCTGTAAATGGTTTAATAAAGTTAACACACACTAAGATAAATTTGCATATGAATTACAGTATTATTATCCACTTTAAAAGGGCACGGGACAATTTTAAATAAATAATTAGTTTTATGTACAGCTAAATTATGCGGTAACTAGTTTCTTTAAGGAGGTTATATAAGGGAGGTAACACTGCCATAAATACCACGGAGGAGCCACCAACGATTGGTTTCCTTTGTACAATGATACATGGATTTGGAATAATGTTCCGTAATAATGTTGTATCATGGAGAATTAAAGCGCTTCATAAATTGTATTATTTCATTGAGCATCTTAAAGTTTTGATCATTTGAATGTCGTGAACAAGTCTAAGTAGTGACAGTGTAATTTATATCAACTGTGAGAAGTGATCGGTCCATGAACAATTATTTGCTAATTTTGTAGATTAGGATATTCATAAGAGGTGTCTCATATGATAGAATTGGCTGGCCCTTTCAGGGGTTAACACTTTACTTTTAGAATTGGCTGGCCCTTTCAGTAGGGGTAACACTTTACTTTTAGAATTGGCTGGCCCTTTCAGTAGGGGTAACACTTTACTTTTAGAATTAGCTGGCCCTTTACTTTTACTTTACTTTATACATTTATACCTGCATGCATACTATACAAACAATTATTTTCTTATAATGTTCAGGTGGCGATAAAAGTGATCGAGAGGAATAGTGTATCTGAGAATTACTTGAAGTATATGCTTCCACAGGAAATATTTAACCATTCTCATTTGCCACCTCACAAGCATGTGGTAAGTGGAGCTTTATTGTATCTATCTTCAGATACTGTCACACCTCTCTTTCGGGTGTTATGGACAGGAGTCATTACCATAACATTAGTGAGAGGAAATAGTATAATACTACAGCAAAAGTTGTAATTTATCTCTATGAACAATCAGGCTATGTAATTGTACTGAACAGTCGTGCTAGCTATCTCTATGAACAATCAGGCTATGTAATTGTACTGAACAGTCGTGCTAGCTAGCTATCTCTATGAACAATCAGGCTATGCTATTGTACTGAACAGTCATGCTAGTTATCTCTATGAACAATCAGGCTATGTAATTGTACAGAACAGTCATGCTAGCTAGCTATCTCTATGAACAATCAGGCTATGTAATTGTACTAAACAGTCATGCTAGTTATCTCTATGAACAATCAGGCTATGTAATTGTACTGAACAGTCGTGCTAGCTATCTCTATGAACAATCAGGCTATGTAATTGTACTGAACAGTCGTGCTAGCTATCTCTATGAACAATCAGGCTATGTAATTGTACTGAACAGTCATGCTAGCTAGCTATCTCTATGAACAATCAGGCTATGTAATTGTACTGAACAGTCGTGCTAGCTATCTCTATGAACAATCAGGCTATGTAATTGTACTGAACAGTCATGCTAGCTAGCTATCTCTATGAACAATCAGGCTATGTACTTGTACTGAACAGTCATGCTAGCTATCTCTATGAACAATCAGGCTATGTAATTGTACTGAACAGTCATGCTAGCTATCTCTATGAACAATCAGGCTATGTAATTGTACAGAACAGGCATGCTAGCTAACTATCTCTATGAACAATCAGGCTATGTAATTGTACTGAACAGTCGTGCTAGCTAGCTATCTCTATGATCAATCAGGCTATGTAATTGTACTGAACAGTCATGCTAGCTAGCTATCTCTATGAACAATCAGGATATGTAATTGTACTGAACAGTCGTGCTAGCTAGCTATCTCTATGAACAATCAGGCTATGTAATTGTACTGAACAGTCATGCTAGCTATATCTATGAGCAATCAGGCTATGTAATTGTACTGAACAGTCGTGCTAGCTAGCTATCTCTATGATCAATCAGGCTATGTAATTGTACTGAACAGTCATGCTAGCTAGCTATCTCTATGAACAATCAGGCTATGTAATTGTACTGAACAGTCATGCTAGCTAGCTATCTCTATGAACAATCAGGCTATGTAATTGTACAGAACAGTCGTGCTAGCTATCTCTATGAACAATCAGGCTATGTACTTGTACTGAACAGTCATGCTAGCTAGCTATCTCTATGAACAATCAGGCTATGTAATAGTACTGAACAGTCATGCTAGCTAGCTATCTCTATGAACAATCAGGCAATGTAATTGTACAGAACAGTCGTGCTAGCTAGCTATCTCTATGAACAATCAGGCTATGTAATTGTACAGAACAGTCGTGCTAGCTAGCTATCTCTATGAACAATCAGGCTATGTAATTGTACAGAACAGTCGTGCTAGCTATCTATATGAACAATCAGGCTATGTAATTGTACTGAACAGTCGTGCTAGCTATCTCTATGAACAATCAGGCTATGTAATTGTACTGAACAGTCATGCTAGCTAGCTATCTCTATGAACAATCAGGCTATGTAATTGTACAGAACAGTCGTGCTAGCTAGCTATCTCTATGAACAATCAGGCTATGTAATTGTACAGAACAGTCGTGCTAGCTATCTATATGAACAATCAGGCTATGTAATTGTACTGAACAGTCGTGCTAGCTATCTCTATGAACAATCAGGCTATGTACTTGTACTGAACAGTCATGCTAGCTATCTCTATGAACAATCAGGCTATGTAATTGTACTGAACAGTCATGCTAGCTATCTCTATGAACAATCAGGCTATGTAATTGTACTGAACAGTCGTGCTAGCTATCTCTATGAACAATCAGGCTATGTAATTGTACTGAATAGTCATGCTAGCTAGCTATCTCTATGAACAATCAGGATATGTAATTGTACTGAACAGTCGTGCTAGCTAGCTATCTCTATGAACAATCAGGCTATGTAATTGTACTGAACAGTCATGCTAGCTAGCTATCTCTATGAACAATCAGGCTATGTAATTGTACTGAACAGTTGTGCTAGCTAGCTATCTCTATGAACAATCAGGCTATGTAATTGTACTGAACAGTCATGCTAGCTAGCTATCTCTATGAACAATCAGGATATGTAATTGTACTGAACAGTCATGCTAGCTAGCTATCTCTATGAACAATCAGGCTATGTACTTGTACTGAACAGTCATGCTAGCTAGCTATCTCTATGAACAATCAGGCTATGTAATTGTACTGAACAGTCGTGCTAGCTATCTCTATGAACAATCAGGCTATGTAATTGTACTGAACAGTCATGCTAGCTAGCTATCTCTATGAACAATCAGGATATGTAATTGTACTGAACAGTCGTGCTAGCTAGCTATCTCTATGAACAATCAGGCTATGTAATTGTACTGAACAGTTGTGCTAGCTAGCTATCTCTATGAACAATCAGGCTATGTAATTGTACTGAACAGTCATGCTAGCTAGCTATCTCTATGAACAATCAGGATATGTAATTGTACTGAACAGTCGTGCTAGCTAGCTATCTCTATGAACAATCAGGCTATGTAATTGTACTGAACAGTCATGCTAGCTAGCTATCTCTATGAACAATCCGGCTATGTACTTGTACTGAACAGTCATGCTAGCTAGCTATCTCTATGAACAATCAGGCTATGTAATTGTACTGAACAGTTGTGCTAGCTAGCTATCTCTATGAACAATCAGGATATGTAATTGTACTGAACAGTCGTGCTAGCTAGCTATCTCTATGAACAATCAGGCTATGTAATTGTACTGAACAGTCGTGCTAGCTATCTCTATGAACAATCAGGCTATGTAATTGTACTGAACAGTCGTGCTAGCTAGCTATCTCTATGAACAATCAGGCTATGTAATTGTACTGAACAGTCGTGCTAGCTAGCTATCTCTATGAACAATCAGGCTATGTAATTGTACTGAACAGTCGTGCTAGCTAGCTATCTCTATGAACAATCAGGCTATGTAATTGTACAGAACAGTCGTGCTAGCTATCTCTATGAACAATCAGGCTATGTAATTGTACTGAACAGTCATGCTGGCTAGCTATCTCTATGCACAATCAGGCTATGTAATTGTACTGAACAGTCGTGCTAGCTATCTCTATGAACAATCAGGATATGTAATTGTACTGAACAGTCGTGCTAGCTAGCTATCTCTATGAACAATCAGGCTATGTAATTGTACTGAACAGTCGTGCTAGCTATCTCTATGAACAATCAGGATATGTCATTGTACTGAACAGTCATGCTAGCTATCTCTATGAACAATCAGGCTATGTAATTGTACTGAACAGTCGTGCTAGCTATCTCTATGAACAATCAGGCTATGTAATTGTACTGAACAGTCATGCTAGCTAGCTATCTCTATGAACAATCAGGATATGTAATTGTACTGAACAGTCGTGCTAGCTAGCTATCTCTATGAACAATCAGGCTATGTACTTGTACTGAACAGTCATGCTAGCTAGCTATCTCTGTGAACAATCAGGCTATGTAATTGTACTGAACAGTTGTGCTAGCTAGCTATCTCTATGAACAATCAGGATATGTAATTGTACTGAACAGTCGTGCTAGCTAGCTATCTCTATGAACAATCAGGCTATGTAATTGTACTGAACAGTCATGCTAGCTATCTCTATGAACAATCAGGCTATGTAATTGTACTGAACAGTCGTGCTAGCTAGCTATCTCTATGAACAATCAGGCTATGTAATTGTACTGAACAGTCGTGCTAGCTAGCTATCTCTATGAACAATCAGGCTATGCAATTGTACTGAACAGTCGTGCTAGCTAGCTATCTCTATGAACAATCAGGCTATGTAATTGTACAGAACAGTCGTGCTAGCTATCTCTATGAACAATCAGGCTATGTAATTGTACAGAACAGTCGTGCTAGCTATCTCTATGAACAATCAGGCTATGTAAGTGTACTGAACAGTCGTGCTGGCTAGCTATCTCTATGAACAATCAGGCTATGTAATTGTACAGAACAGTCGTGCTAGCTATCTCTATGAACAATCAGGCTATGTAATTGTACAGAACAGTCGTGCTAGCTATCTCTATGAACAATCAGGCTATGTAATTGTACTGAACAGTCATGCTAGCTAGCTATCTCTATGCACAATCAGGCTATGTAATTGTACTGAACAGTCGTGCTAGCTATCTCTATGAACAATCAGGATATGTAATTGTACTGAACAGTCGTGCTAGCTAGCTATCTCTATGAACAATCAGGCTATGTAATTGTACTGAACAGTCGTGCTAGCTATCTCTATGAACAATCAGGATATGTAATTGTACTGAACAGTCATGCTAGCTATCTCTATGAACAATCAGGCTATGTAATTGTACTGAACAGTCGTGCTAGCTAGCTATCTCTATGAACAATCAGGCTATGTAATTGTACTGAACAGTCGTGCTAGCTAGCTATCTCTATGAACAATCAGTATATGTAATTGTACTGAACAGTCATGCTAGCTAGCTATCTCTATGAACAATCAGGCTATGTAATTGTACTGTCATGCTAGCTAGCTATCTCTATGAACAATCAGGCTATGTAATTGTACTGAACAGTTGTGCTAGCTAGCTATCTCTATGAAAAATCAGGCTATGTAATTGTACTGAACAGTCATGCTAGCTATCTCTATGAACAATCAGGCTATGTAATTGTACTGAACAGTCATGCTAGCTAGCTATCTCTATGAACAATCAGGCTATGTAATTGTACAGAACAGTCGTGCTAGCTATCTCTATGAACAATCAGGCTATGTAATTGTACTGAACAGTCATGCTAGCTAGCTATCTCTATGAACAATCAGGCTATGTAATTGTACTGAACAGTCATGCTAGCTATCTCTATGAACAATCAGGCTATGTAATTGTACTGAACAGTCATGCTAGCTATCTCTATGAACAATCAGGCTATGTAGTTGTACTGAACAGTCATGCTAGCTATCTCTATGAACATTCAGGCTATGTAATTGTACTCAACAGTCGTGCTAGCTATCTCTATGAACAATCAGGCTATGTAATTGTACTGAACAGTCATGCTAGCTAGCTATCTCTATGAACAATCAGGCTATGTAATTGTACTGAACAGTCGTGCTAGCTAGCTATCTCTATGAACAATCAGGCTATGTAATTGTACTGAACAGTCATGCTAGCTATCTCTATGAACAATCAGGCTATGCAATTGTACTGAACAGTCATGCTAGCTATCTCTATGAACAATCAGGCTATGTAATTGTACTGAACAGTCGTGCTAGCTAGCTATCTCTATGAACAATCAGGCTATGTAATTGTACTGAACAGTCGTGCTAGCTAGCTATCTCTATGAACAATCAGGCTATATAATTGTACTGAACAATCGTGCTAGCTATCTCTATGAACAATCAGGCTATGTAATTGTACTGAACAGTCGTGCTAGCTAGCTATCTCTATGAACAATCAGGCTATGTAATTGTACTGAACAGTCATGCTAGCTATCTCTATGAACAATCAGGCTATGCAATTGTACTGAAGAGTCATGCTAGCTATCTCTATGAACAATCAGGCTATGTAATTGTACTGAACAGTCGTGCTAGCTAGCTATCTCTATGAACAATCAGGCTATGTAATTGTACTGAACAGTCGTGCTAGCTAGCTATCTCTATGAACAATCAGGCTATATAATTGTACTGAACAATCGTGCTAGCTATCTCTATGAACAATCAGGCTATGTAATTGTACTGAACAGTCATGCCAGGTAGCTATCTCTATGAACAATCAGGCTATGTAATTGTACTGAACAGTCATGCTAGCTATCTCTATGAACAATCAGGCTATGTAATTGTACTGAAGAGTCATGCTAGCTATCTCTATGAACAATCAGGCTATGTAATTGTACTGAACAGTCATGCTAGCTAGCTATCTCTATGAACAATCAGGCTATGTAATTGTACTGAACAGTCGTGCTAGCTAGCTATCTCTATGAACAATCAGGCTATGTAATTGTACAGAACAATCATGCTAGCTAGCTATCTCTATGAACAATCAGGCTATGTACTTGTACTGAACAGTCTTGCTAGCTATCTCTATGAACAATCAGGCTATGTAATTGTACTGAACAGTCGTGCTAGCTAGCTATCTCTATGAACAATCAGGCTATGTAATTGTACTGAACAGTTGTGCTAGCTAGCTATCTCTATGAACAATCAGGCTATGTAATTGTACTGAACAGTCATGCTAGCTAGCTATCTCTATGAACAATCAGGCTATGTAATTGTACTGAACAGTCATGCTAGCTATCTCTATGAACAATCAGGCTATGTAATTGTACTGAACAGTCGTGCTAACTCTCTCTATGAACAATCAGGCTATGTAATTGTACTGAATAGTCATGCTAGCTATCTCTATGAACAATCAGGCTATGTAATTGTACTGAACAGTCGTGCTAGCTATCTCTATGAACAATCAGGCTATGTAATTGTACTGAACAGTCATGCTAGCTATCTCTATGAACAATCAGGCTATGTAATTCTACTGAACAGTCGTGCACCTAGCGTTGAATTCTCGCGCTATAAATCAGAGACATGTGTCGGCTTCTGATATTTCAGGTGCGCATGCTCGAACAATTCGGGACGCCGAAACGCGACTACATGGTCCTGGAGTACCACAGTCGAGGTACTTTACGTCAAATGCTGTACCGCCGGGCCATGGAAGGTCACAATGGGCTGGAAGAGGCTAAGGCCAGAGAACTGTTTGCTATGATTGCCAAAGGAATGCATCATATACACAGAAACGGCATCGTGCATGGGTAATCTTATACTTAGTCTATACAAATTTATTTTAGCTTGATTGTGAAACAAGTTCTTATAACTTATATTAATCACTCTCGAGACCTCATTCCTGATGGTATCCATCGCCACGAGGGAGAGAGAAGAGGCAACGTGGAATTTAAATGCCTTGCCTAACGGCACAATCGTAACGGTTCCAGTGGGGCTCGAACTCCAGACATTTCGCACCTGAAGCGAACGCGCATCCACTGCACTACCACTGCGCTATCACGACTTCAACCTCTTATACTTACAACTGTGTACTTTTCCAATACATATCACTTATGCAGTTTTATGCTGTGATTTAACATTTATTAAATTATTTGTTCTTTGATGTTCTGTTGTTATAGCTATTGTGGCAGATTACCAATTAGACAAAGCAGACAATGCCTATGGGATCCCCAGTGTATTAGGCAAAGCAGGCAATGCCTATGGGGTCCCCAATGTATTAGGCAAAGCAGGCAATGCCTATGGGATCCCCAATGTATTAGGCAAAGCAGGCAATGCCTATGGGATCCCCAGTGTATTAGGCAAAGCAGACAATGCCTATGGGATCCCCAGTGTATTAGGCAAAGCAGGCAATGCCTATGGGGTCCCCAATGTATTAGGCAAAGCAGGCAATGCCTATGGAATCCCCAATGTATTAGGCAAAGCAGGCAGTTCCAATGGGGTCCCCAATATATTAGGCAAAGCAGGCAGTTCCAATGGGATCCCCAATGTATTAGGCAAAGCAGGCAGTTCCAATGGGGTCCCCAATGTATTAGGCAAAGCAGGCAGTTCCAATGGGATCCCCAATGTATTAGGCAAAGCAGGCAGTTCCAATGAGATCCCCAATGTATTAGGCAAAGCAGGCAGTTAGAAAAACTATTCATTATTTGCTATATTATCGGTAGTATTCTTACTTTTTGTCCGGTCTGGAAGAAGTCCGGATTAGTGGGGATTTACTGTATACATGTTTCCTTGTCTGGAAGAAGTCTGGATTAGTGGGGATTTACTGTATAAATGTTTCCTTGTCTGGAAGAAGTCCGGATTAGTGGGGGTTTACTGTATAAATGTTTCCTTGTCTGGAAGAAGTCCGGATTAGTGGGGATTTACTGTATAAATGTTTCCTTGTCTGGAAGAAGTCCGGATTAGTGGGGATTTACTGTATAAATGTTTCCTTATCTGGAAGAAGTCCGGATTAGTGGGGGTTTACTGTATAAATGTTTCCTTGTCTGGAAGAAGTCCGGATTAGTGGGGGTTTACTGTATAAATGTTTCCTTGTTGGGAAGAAGTCCGGATTAGTGGGGATTTACTGTATACATGTTTCCTTGTCTGGAAGAAGTCCGGATTAGTGGGGGTTTACTGTATACATGTTCACATATAAAAACTATGTTGGTTAATGGCCACAAGTTCAACACTTACTTGCCCTGGTTGTTTATTTCCAAACTCTCTAGTACGTCAGTGAGTTAAATACTTGTTTATTTCCAAACTCTCTAGTACGTCAGTGAGTTAAATACTTGTTTATTTCCAAACTCTCTAGTACTTCAGTGAGTTAAATACTTGTTTATTTCCAAACTCTCTAGTACTTCAGTGAGTTAAATACTTGTTTATTTCCAAACTCTCTAGTACGTCAGTGAGTTAAATACTTGTTTATTTCCAAACTCTCTAGTACTTCAGTGAGTTAAATACTTGTTTATTTCCAAGCTCTCTAGTACATCAGTGAGTTAAATACTTGTTTATTTCCAAACTCTCTAGTACATCAGTGAGTTAAATACTTGTTTATTTCCAAGCTCTCTAGTACGTCAGTGAGTTAAATACTTGTTTATTTCCAAACTCTCTAGTACATCAGTGAGTTAAATACTTGTTTATTTCCAAACTCTCTAGTACTTCAGTGAGTTAAATACTTGTTTATTTCAAAGCTCTCTAGTACATCAGTGAGTTAAATACTTGTTTTTTCCCAAACTCTCTAGTACATCAGTGAGTTAAATACTTGTTTATTTCCAAGCTCTCTAGTACGTCAGTGAGTTAAATACTTGTTTATTTCCAAACTCTCTAGTACATCAGTGAGTTAAATACTTGTTTATTTCCAAACTCTCTAGTACTTCAGTGAGTTAAATACTTGTTTATTTCCAAGCTCTCTAGTACATCAGTGAGTTAAATACTTGTTTTTTCCCAAACTCTCTAGTACATCAGTGGGTTAAATACTTTGATCTGTTGTTTATTTTGTCAAAAGAGAATCACACTAACATTACTGTATTCTGTTTCAGAGACCTGAAATGTGAGAACATACTGGTGGATTTGGATGGCAACCTGAAAATTGCAGGTATATATATATATAGTCACCAGACAATTTATGAAGCTGTTACAAATAAAACTAATGTTCGCATTATTTACGAAAACTGTTTATAAGTACATAATTATGTTCTTAACCCATTTCATTCTGGATACATTTAAAGGCTTTTGCAAGCAACATAGATCCAGATCAGCCACAGCGTGACGCTGCGGGCTGATCAGGATCTATGTTGTTTGCTACATAGCCAAGTGCCTTAGCAAGATCATCTGAATAGCAAACAACATAGAGCCTGATCAGACGGCACATTCCGTGGCGGCTGATCTGGCTCTATGTTCTTTGCAAATACTGTTTGAACGGTATCCAGAATGAAATGGGTTAAAATGCATTGTTTAAAGGTATTTGTTTCTGCTTAATATAATCATATTCTCATACGATTTTAAATTTAAATTCATTTAAAGTGAAATATTTATTAGTGTTTATTGCAGACGGATCTGTAGTCTAGTGGTTAACACGCTGGACTGGTAATCAAGGGTCAATCCCCCCGTCTGACCATAAAAAAATGAACAGTCTTACGGATGGGACTTTAACCGAGGTCTCATGTCTGTGCTGTACACCGTGCACCAGAACCAGAGGAGCTTCTTGAATGGGTCTCTGTCTGTATCGGGGAACGGACAATATCCCCCCCATATATTTTAACACAGGCGGACAATATCACCCCCATCAAAAAGTCAGGGCGGACAATATCCCCCCATCAAAAAGTCAGGGCGGACAATATCCCCCCATCAAAAAGTCAGGGCGCACAATATCCCCCCATCAAAAAGTCAGGGCGCACAATATCCCCCCATCAAAAAGTCAGGGCGCACAATATCCCCCCATCAAAAAGTCAGGGCGCACAATATCCCCCCATCAAAAGTCAAGGCGGACAATATCCCCCCATCAAAAAGTCAAGGCGCACAATATCCCCCTGTAGAAAATCATAGGGCAGACAATATCCCCCCTATGATTTTCTACGGTGGTGATATTGTCCGCCCTATGATTTTCTACGGTGGGGATATTGTCCGCCCTATGATTTTCTAAGGCAGTGATATTGTCCGCCCTATGATTTTCTACGGTGGGGATATTGTCCGCCCTATGATTTTCTACGGCGGTGATATTGTCCGCCCTATGATTTTCTACGGTGGGGATATTGTCCGCCCTATGATTTTCTACGGTGGGGATATTGTCCGCACTATGATTTTCTACGCTGGGGATATTGTCCGCCTTGACTTTTTGATGGGGGGAGGATATTGTCCGCCTTGACTTTTTGATGGGGGGAGGATATTGTCCTACACTTGTCTGTATCATTGCACTATCCTCCAAAAATCTAAATGCGATGATAAATAAACGTAATACACACACAAATGTTTAATGGGGTGTGCAATGATGAAAGTGTGTGTGGAGGTCTTCCTTAATTGAAATTGTTTCTGTCGCATAGCTGTACTGCTATTCTAACGATTGCAACACGGAACATCATCATTGTCTATAGATCTATCATCATTCACTAGGTGTCGTCTGTCCATACACCAACCATGTTTGCCTGTCATAAAGTTCTATATGTTTTCTTCAGATTTTGGACTTTCCACCATCTTCATTCCTGGAAAAACCGCCTTATTGACACAGACTTGTGGGACCTTTGGCTATTCGGCACCAGAGATTGTCGATGGCATCCCCTACGACGGTACAAAAGCGGACGTGTGGAGTATGTAAGTGATTCAATACTGATCCTGTTGTCTTGTATGTATGTGGCAGATGGAAATACCACAAAGTGCACTGTATGGAAATGCAATATGTGTAATAAGTTATACTGTTATAGAGGATGAATATCATTTTATTATTGAATGCTCACTTTATAATGATTTAACTTTAATTTAATTTTACATCAAGAAATATTATTGGGATAGGCCTACACTTGTTAAATGAGTAAGTTAGTGAAATAAGAAAATGTAAATGTAGTTTGGAAATGATCTGTATTTGTTTTAAAGTATTTGAACACTGTTGATTATATGTTGGTATTATAATGGCCCGACGGGCGCCGATTCACCGATTGTAAATAAGGGAATAGAAAACGAGTTGAACCATTCCTAACTTTAATCCATGGATGTGGTTATATAAAATAATTCCATATATGTAGCCTGTAGTAGATATATATATATATATTCGGCTGAAGTGTTAATTAATGTGCAACACTAAAATCCATGAAATTGTGCCGTATTCTTCCGGACAAAATTAGATGTACCTTGACATAAATACTTTTATGTGTGCATAAAATTATATATATATATATATTCTGAAAATGTATACTTTTAATTATCGAAATATTAAATACAATGGAGACAGTCCAGGTGGGCGAGTTGCATTTTATAAAGATCTGCCAGCTACGACAGTAAGGCGGTACATATCTGTCAAACAGGCGGGCGAGTTGGACTTTATAAAGATCTGCCTGCTACGGCAGTAAGGTGGTACATATCTGTCAAACAGGCGGGCGAGTTGCACTTTATAAAGATCTAAATGGCCATCTTGCTTTTATTTGTTTATAATTCTGGTTTCCATGCTAAACTGTTGTCTTCATTCTTTTTCAGGGGTATAGTTTTGTGCAATATGCTATGTGGTCAGAAAATTTTCAACGATTTCCAGCTCTCGACCCTCGAGAATACTCTGCCGAGTCTCCAATACTTTCGGTCAAAAGGTAATCTACACGATCTTTGTTAATACAAAAGGTAATCTACACGATCTTTGTTGATACAAAAGGTAATCTACACGATCTTTGTCAATACAAAAGGTAATCTACATGATCTTTGTCAATACAAAAGGTAATCTACATGATCTTTGTCAATACAAAAGGTAATCTACACGATCTTTGTCAATACAAAAGGTAATCTACACGATCTTTGTCAATACAAATGGTTGTTTTGTTTAGTTTGTTTAGCGACACAGTAACAATAAAGTCAAACAACAACTCTCCAGCTATGGTAGATCACACTTGTTCATCTCCATAGTGTATGAGGCACGGGTGGATGCACAGGTTTAACTACTGACTCTATGCATTAGAGGTAGATCACACTTGTTCATCTCCATAGTGTATGAGGCACGGGTGGATGCACAGGTTTAACTACTGACTCTATGCATTAGAGGTAGATCACACTTGTTCATCTCAATAGTGTATGAGGCACGGGTGGATGCACGGGTTTAACCACTGACTCTATGCATTAGAGGTAGATCACACTTGTTCATCTCAATAGTGTATGAGGCACGGGTGGATGCACAGGTTTAACTACTGACTCTATGCATTAGAGGTAGATCACACTTGTTCATCTCAATAGTGTATGAGGCACGGGTGGATGCACGGGTTTAACCACTGAACTATGTTAGAGGTAGATCACACTTGGTCCTCTCAATAGTGTATGAGGCACGGGTGGATGCACATGTTTAACCACTGACTATACGTTAGAGGTAGATCACACTTGTTCCTCTCAATAGTGTATGAGGCACGGGCGGATGCACAGGTTTAACCACTGACTATGTTAGAGGTAGACCACACTTGTTCCTCTCAATAGTGTATGAGGCACGGGTGGATGCACGGGTTTAACCACTGACTCTATGCATTAGAGGTAGATCACACTTGTTCCTCTCAATAGTGTATGAGGAACGGGTGGATGCACGGGTTTAACCACTGACTCTATGCATTAGAGGTAGATCACACTTGTTCCTCTCAATAGTGTATGAGGCACGGGCGGATGTACAGGTTTAACCACTGACTATGCATTAGAGGTAGATCACACATGTTCCTCTCAATAGTGTATGAGGCACGGGTGGATGCACGGGTTTAACCATTGACTATGTTAGAGGTAGATCACACTTGTTCCTCTCAATAGTGTATGAGGCACGGGTGGATGTACAGGTTTAACCACTGACTCTATGCATTAGAGGTAGATCACACTTGTTCCTCTCAATAGTGTATGAGGCACGGGTGGATGCACGGGTTTAACCACTGACTATGTTAGAGGTAGATCACACTTGTTCCTCTCAATAGTGTATGAGGCACGGGTGGATGCACAAGTTTAACCACTGACTCTATGCATTAGAGGTAGATCACACTTGTTCCTCTCAATAGTGTATGAGGCATGGGCGGATGTACAGGTTTAACCATTGACTCTATGCATTAGAGGTAGATCACACTTGTTCCTCTCAATAGTGTATGAGGCACGGGTGGATGCACAGGGTTTAACCACTGACTCTATGCATTAGAGGTAGATCACACTTGTTCCTCTCAATAGTGTATGAGGCACGGGTTGACAAACAGGTATGAAACACTGGCCTTCCACAAGCAAATGGGATAGCTTCCTCACTTAGAGATTTCTACCAAGAGAGGGCTCGAACCCACCGTGGCCATAATGGAACTATTGATGGGCAATAAACTGTTAATGATGCCCGTCGGACGTTGAGACCCCTTAAAACAAACGTAGCACATAATTAAACGTGCATACAAAGGAGACATAAATACATGTACATACTCCCTTAATACACTATGTAAGTTGATATTATGTTCTCCCTAACAGCGTCTTTTGAACTGGTGCGAAGAATGATAAGATGCATCCCCGCCGACCGTCCGACAACGAAGGATATACTGCAAGATATATGGTTGATGGGAAAACGCCACATTCCCATATCGACGGTAAGTAGAGAAAGCGGAATTCAAGGTAGCGATTCATAACTGGACCTTAATTAATGCAAAGCAGGTGACTTGTCAGCAAAATGTTATTACTGTAAAATACCATAATTTCACTAACTTTTTGTTTCACAATTTCATTATTTTGAACATGTTCAATTAATTCACGGAGTTTTGAAATCTCGCATCCGTGATGTATCACGAAAAATAATGTGACTGTTTATGTATATCGCTAATTGAATTGACTTTCAAAATTTTAATAAAATGTACATATTTTCGGATATAACCCTACATTCGGGCACCATTAGTAACAGAAGCATGAAAATGCTCGCGAATCAATAGCTAGTGGTATAAATGCTCACGGATCAATAGCTAGTGGTATAAATGCTCACGGATCAATAGCTAGTGGTATAAATGCTCACGAATCAATAGCTAGTGGTATAAATGCTCACGGATCAATAGCTAGTGGTATAAATGCTCACGAACCAATAGCTAGTGGTATAAATGCTCACAAATCAATAGCTAGTGGTATAAATGCTCACGGATCAATAGCTAGTGGTATAAATGCTCACGAATCAATAGCTAGTGGTATAAATGCTCACGGATCAATAGCTAGTGGTATAAATGCTCACGGATCAATAGCTAGTGGTATAAATGCTCACGAATCAATAGCTAGTGGTATAAATGCTCACGAATCAATAGCTAGTGGTATAAATGCTCACGGATCAATAGCTAGTGGTATAAATGCTCACGAATCAATAGCTAGTGGTATAAATGCTCACGGATCAATAGCTAGTTGTATAAATGCTCACGGATCAATAGCTAGTGGTATAAATGCTCACGAATCAATAGCTAGTGGTATAAATGCTCACGAATCAATAGCTAGTGGTATAAATGCTCACGGATCAATAGCTAGTGGTATAAATGCTCACAAAGCAATAGCTAGTGGTATAAATGCTCACAAATCAATAGCTAGTGGTATAAATGCTCACGAATCAATAGCTAGTGGTATAAATGCTCACGGATCAATAGCTAGTTGTATAAATGCTCACAAATCAATAGCTAGTGGTATAAATGCTCACAAATCAATAGCTAGTGGTATAAATGCTCACAAATCAATAGCTAGTGGTATAAATGCTCACGGATCAATAGCTAGTGGTATAAATGCTCAACGAATCAATAGCTAGTGGTATAAATGCTCAACGAATCAATAGCTAGTGGTATAAATGCTCAACGAATCAATAGCTAGTGGTATAAATGCTCAACGAATCAATAGCTAGTGGTATAAATGCTCAACGAATCAATAGCTAGTGGTATAAATGCTCATGAATCAATAGCTAATGGTATAAATGCTCATGAATCAATAGCTAATGGATTGTTATTCTGTAGTAGAGAGGAAGCTGAAGGATTGAAGTCAAAAACAATTATTGAACTTGACATTATAGGAGGAATATGACTACACCCCTGCAATCATAGGAGCAATATGACTACACCCCTGCGAGGGGTTTGATATCTAAGGAAGAATTTTTTGTTTTAATAAATTTGTAAGCTTTATTTTCTTGTATTTTTGTCTACACATGGCTCGTACTATGGACGACCATCCCTATTATTAACATTGTATGGTGCTGAAGTCTGGGGTGTCTACAATTTTAATGAAATAGATAAATTTCACATTATTATTATTAACATTGTATGGTGCTGAAGTCTGGGGTGTCTACAATTTTAATGAAATAGATAAATTTCACATTATTATTATATATATTATTATTAGTAGTAGTATTAGTATTATAGTGGTTTCTCGTGTAGTAGTAGTATATTATATTGATGGTTTGAAACCTTAGATAGAGTGTCATTATATTCCAGGATCCAAATGAACCCAGCCCATGCACATCAGCCTACCCTGTCAACACCGTGCCAAGCAAGACTATCATGTTAAAGAAGGCCACTGTATCAAAGAAGGCTACTATTTCATCAGGATCTGCACTTTTTGCCAGTAATATTACTATTTTTAGACAGAATTACCCATTTTCATAAATCAACTGGTCCAAATGTAATTTTCTTATTAATTTATTGATCTAAAAATATCATGCACCAGTCCATGTCAGTTACTTGGTGCTGAATGGGTGCACCAGTCCATGTCAGTTACTTGGTGTTGTATGGATGCACCAGTCCATGTCAGTTACTCGGTGTTGAATGGATGCACCAGTCCATGTCAGTTACTCGGTGTTGTATGGATGCACCAGTCCATGTCAGTTACTTGGTGTTGTATGGATGCACCAGTCCATGTCAGTTACTTGGTGTTGTATGGATGCACCAGTCCATGTCAGTTACTTGGTGTTGTATGTGTGCACCAGTCCATGTCAGTTACTTGGTGTTGTATGGATGCACCAGTCCATGTCAGTTACTTGGTGTTGTATGGATGCACCAGTCCATGTCAGTTACTTTGTGTTGTATGTGTGCACCAGTCCATGTCAGTTACTTGGTGTTGAATGGATGCACCAGTCCATGTCAGTTACTTGGTGCTGAATGGGTGCACCAGTCCATGTCAGTTATTTGGTGTTGTATGGGTGCACCAGTCCATGTCAGTTACTTGGTGTTGTATGGATGCACCAGTCCATGTCAGTTACTCGGTGTTGAATGGATGCACCAGTCCATGTCAGTTATTTGGTGTTGTATGGATGCACCAGTCCATGTCAGTTACTTGGTGTTGTATGGATGCACCAGTCCATGTCAGTTACTTGATGTTGAATGGATGCACCAGTCCATGTCAGTTACTTGGTGCTGAATGGGTGCACCAGTCCATGTCAGTTATTTGGTGTTGTATGGGTGCACCAGTCCATGTCAGTTACTTGGTGTTGTATGGATGCACCAGTCCATGTCAGTTACTCGGTGTTGAATGGATGCACCAGTCTATGTCAGTTACTTGGCGTTGAATGGATGCACCAGTCCATGTCAGTTACTTGGTGTTGTATGGATGCACCAGTCTATGTCAGTTACTCGGTGTTGAATGGATGCACCAGTCCATATCAGTTACTTGGTGTTGAATGGGTGCACCAGTCCATGTCAGTTACTTGGTGTTGTATGGATGCACCAGTCCATGTCAGGTACTTGGTGTTGTACGGATGCACCAGTCCATGTCAGTTACTCGGTGTTGAATGGGTGCACCAGTCCATGTCAGTTACTTGGTGTTGAATGGGTGCACCAGTCCATGTCAGTTACTTGGTGTTGTATGGATGCACCAGTCCATGTCAGTTACTTGGTGTTGTATTGTAGACAATCCTTTAATCAAAGTCTTACCAGCAAGAAATAAAGTCCAGAAATAATGATGACATGTATATTTCAGGTGAACTGTCCCCAGAAGTGACTTCACCGCCCTCGGCTAGCTTCGGAGAATCTAAGAAACCAAAGTCTAATTGCGGAAAGGTAAATACTGTCTAAATCTCTGCCAACTTGGGTGTTTGGTGTGTGTAGATGTGGGTAGATATGTGTTTGAGATGTGTAGATGTGGGTAGATATGTGTTTGGGATGTGTAGATTTGGGTAGATATGTGTTTGGGATGTGTATATTTGGGTAGATATGTGTTTGGGATGTGTAGATTTGTTACTAGCAAGATGGCTATATTAAACTTTATTTATTTTACAATTGTGAAACAAGTTTTAACAACTTATATTAATCACTATCATTGGCGCGGATGAAGGCATAAATGTGGTCATTCGTGTGGGAGGAAACCGGAGTACCCGGAGAAAACCCAGCTGTCCGATCTGGCGACCACTGTACCATCTCACATTCTTCCCAGTCCGAGGATCGAACCCGGGTTTCATTGGTGACAGATGGCTATGGATGTATGGGTGTTTGGGGTGAAAAGATGTGTTACTAGTAAGATGGCTATAGATTTATATATTATATGATGGCTAGTCTGTTACGTCCATGTTCAACATACCTTGCATATATAGATACAATTAACTGATGTCTGTTGTTATTACATGTATTATTACATGTATTATTGTTGTTATTACATGTATTGTTGTTGTTATTACATGTATTATTGTTGTTATTACATGTATTATTGTTGTTATTACATGTATTATTGTTGTTATTACATGTATTGTTGTTGTTATTACATGTATTATTGTTATTACATGTATTGTTGTTGTTATTACATGTATTATTGTTATTACATGTATTGTTGTTGTTATTACATGTATTGTTGTTGTTATTACATGTATTGTTGTTGTTATTACATGTATTATTGTTATTACATGTATTGTTGTTGTTATTACATGTATTGTTGTTGTTATTACATGTATTATTGTTGTTATTACATGTATTATTGTTGTTATTACATGTATTATTGTTGTTATTACATGTATTGTTGTTATTACATGTATTGTTGTTATTACATGTATTATTGTTGTTATTACATGTATTATTGTTGTTATTACATGTATTGTTGTTGTTACATGTATTATTGTTGTTATTACATGTATTATTGTTGTTATTACATGTATTATTGTTGTTATTACATGTATTGTTGTTATTACATGTATTATTGTTATTACATGTATTATTGTTGTTATTACATGTATTATTGTTGTTATTACATGTATTATTGTTGTTATTACATGTATTATTGTTGTTATTACATGTATTATTGTTGTTATTACATGTATTATTGTTATTACATGTATTATTGTTGTTATTACATGTATTGTTGTTATTACATGTATTGTTGTTATTACATGTATTATTGTTATTATTACATGTATTGTTGTTGTTATTACATGTATTATTGTTGTTATTACATGTATTGTTGTTGTTATTACATGTATTATTGTTGTTATTACATGTATTATTGTTATTACATGTATTGTTGTTATTACATGTATTGTTGTTATTACATGTATTATTGTTGTTATTACATGTATTGTTGTTATTACATTATTATTGTTATTACATGTATTATTGTTGTTATTACATGTATTATTGTTGTTATACATGTATTGTTGTTATTACATGTATTATTGTTGTTATTACATGTATTATTGTTATTACATGTATTATTGTTGTTATTACATGTATTGTTGTTGTTATTACATGTATTATTGTTGTTATTACATGTATTATTGTTGTTACATGTATTATTGTTGTTATTACATGTATTTTGTTGTTATTACATGTATTATTGTTGTTATTACATGTATTGTTGTTATTACATGTATTGTTGTTATTACATGTATTATTGTTGTTATTACATGTATTATTGTTGTTACATGTATTATTGTTGTTATTACATGTATTATTGTTGTTACATGTATTGTTGTTGTTATTACATGTATTTTGTTGTTATGTATTGTTGTTATTACATGTATTATTGTTGTTATTACATGTATTATTGTTATTACATGTATTATTGTTATTACATGTATTATTGTTGTTATTACATGTATTGTTGTTGTTATTACATGTATTATTGTTGTTATTACATGTATTGTTGTTGTTATTACATGTATTATTGTTGTTATTACATGTATTGTTTTAATTATTGTTATTACATGTATTATTGTTGTTATTACATGTATTATTGTTATTACATGTATTATTATTGTTATTACATGTATTGTTGTTATTACATGTATTATTGTTGTTATTACATGTATTATTGTTGTTATTACATGTATTATTGTTGTTATTACATGTATTGTTGTTATTACATGTATTATTGTTGTTATTACATGTATTATTGTTATTACATGTATTATTGTTATTACATGTATTATTGTTATTATTACATGTATTGTTGTTGTTATTACATGTATTATTGTTGTTATTACATGTATTGTTGTTGTTATTACATGTATTATTGTTGTTATTACATGTATTGTTATTACATGTATTATTGTTATTACATGTATTATTGTTGTTATTACATGTATTATTGTTATTACATGTATTATTATTGTTATTACATGTATTGTTGTTATTACATGTATTATTGTTGTTATTACATGTATTATTGTTGTTATTACATGTATTATTGTTGTTATTACATGTATTGTTGTTATTACATGTATTATTGTTGTTATTACATGTATTTGTTGTTATTACATGTATTTTGTTGTTATTACATGTATTATTGTTGTACAGTATTTTGTTGTTATTACATGTATTGTTGTTATTACATGTATTATTGTTATTACATGTATTATTGTTGTTATTACATGTATTGTTGTTATTACATGTATTATTGTTGTTATTACATGTTATTGTTGTTATTACATGTATTATTGTTGTTATTATTACATGTATTATTGTTGTTATTACATGTATTTTGTTGTTATTACATGTATTATTGTTGTTATTAACATGTATTATTGTTGTTATTATTACATGTATTATTGTTGTTATTACATGTATTATTGTTGTTATTACATGTATTATTATTGTTATTATTACATGTATTATTGTTGTTATTATTCATGTATTATTGTTGTTATTACATGTATTGTTGTTATTATGTATTATTACATGTATTATTGTTGTTATTACATGTATTATTGTTGTTATTACATGTATTATTGTTGTTATTACATGTATTATTGTTGTTATTACATGTATTATTGTTGTTATTACATGTATTATTGTTGTTATTACATGTATTGTTGTTGTTATTACATGTATTGTTGTTATTACATGTATTATTGTTATTACATGTATTGTTGTTGTTATTACATGTATTGTTGTTATTACATGTATTGTTGTTGTTATTACATGTATTATTGTTGTTATTACATGTATTGTTGTTATTACATGTATTATTGTTGTTATTACATGTATTATTGTTGTTATTACATGTATTATTGTTGTTATTACATGTATTATTATTGTTATTACATGTATTATTGTTGTTATTACATGTATTATTGTTATTACATGTATTATTGTTGTTATTACATGTATTGTTGTTATTACATGTATTATTGTTATTACATGTATTATTGTTGTTATTACATGTATTATTATTGTTATTACATGTATTATTGTTGTTATTACATGTATTATTGTTGTTATTACATGTATTGTTGTTATTACATGTATTGTTGTTATTACATGTATTATTGTTGTTATTACATGTATTGTTGTTATTACATGTATTATTGTTATTATTACATGTATTATTGTTGTTATTACATGTATTATTGTTGTTATTACATGTATTATTGTTATTATTACATGTATTATTATTGTTATTACATGTATTATTGTTGTTATTACATGTATTATTGTTGTTATTACATGTATTGTTGTTGTTATTACATGTATTATTATTGTTATTACATGTATTATTGTTGTTATTACATGTATTATTGTTGTTACATGTATTATTGTTGTTATTACATGTATTATTGTTATTACATGTATTATTGTTATTACATGTATTATTGTTGTTACATGTATTATTGTTGTTATAACATGTATTATTGTTATTACATGTATTATTGTTATTACATGTATTATTGTTGTTATTACATGTATTATTGTTGTTACATGTATTATTGTTGTTATTACATGTATTATTGTTATTACATGTATTATTGTTATTACATGTATTATTGTTGTTACATGTATTATTGTTGTTATTACATGTATTATTGTTATTACATGTATTATTGTTGTTATTACATGTATTATTGTTGTTATTACATGTATTATTGTTGTTATTACATGTATTGTTGTTATTACATGTATTATTGTTATTACATGTATTATTGTTGTTATTACATGTATTATTGTTGTTATTACATGTATTATTGTTGTTATTACATGTATTGTTGTTATTACATGTATTATTGTTATTACATGTATTATTGTTGTTATTACATGTATTATTGTTGTTATTACATGTATTGTTGTTATTACATGTATTGTTGTTATTACATGTATTATTGTTGTTATTACATGTATTATTATTGTTATTACATGTATTATTGTTGTTATTACATGTATTGTTGTTATTACATGTATTGTTGTTATTACATGTATTATTGTTGTTATTACATGTATTATTGTTATTATTACATGTATTGTTGTTGTTATTACATGTATTATTGTTGTTATTACATGTATTGTTGTTGTTATTACATGTATTGTTGTTATTACATGTATTATTGTTGTTATTACATGTATTGTTGTTATTACATGTATTATTGTTGTTATTACATGTATTATTGTTGTTATTACATGTATTGTTGTTGTTATTACATGTATTGTTGTTGTTATTACATGTATTGTTGTTATTACATGTATTATTGTTGTTATTACATGTATTATTGTTGTTATTACATGTATTATTGTTATTACATGTATTATTGTTGTTATTACATGTATTGTTGTTATTACATGTATTATTGTTGTTATTACATGTATTATTGTTGTTATTACATGTATTATTGTTGTTATTACATGTATTGTTGTTATTACATGTATTATTGTTGTTATTACATGTATTATTGTTGTTATTACATGTATTGTTGTTATTACATGTATTATTGTTATTACATGTATTATTGTTGTTATTACATGTATTATTATTGTTATTACATGTATTATTGTTGTTATTACATGTATTATTGTTGTTATTACATGTATTATTGTTATTACATGTATTATTGTTGTTATTACATGTATTATTTTGTTATTACATGTATTATTGTTGTTATTACATGTATTATTGTTGTTATTACATGTATTATTGTTGTTATTACATGTATTATTGTTGTTATTACATGTATTGTTGTTGTTATTACATGTATTATTGTTGTTATTACATGTATTATTGTTGTTATTACATGTATTATTGTTATTATTACATGTATTGTTGTTGTTATTACATGTATTATTGTTGTTATTACATGTATTGTTGTTGTTATTACATGTATTGTTGTTATTACATGTATTATTGTTGTTATTACATGTATTGTTGTTATTACATGTATTATTGTTGTTATTACATGTATTATTGTTGTTTCATGTATTGTTGTGTTATTACATGTATTGTTGTTGTTATTACATGTATTGTTGTTATTACATGTATTATTGTTATTACATGTATTATTGTTATTACATGTATTATTGTTATTACATGTATTATTGTTGTTATTACATGTATTATTGTTGTTATTACATGTATTATTGTTGTTATTACATGTATTATTGTTGTTATTACATGTATTATTGTTGTTATTACATGTATTGTTGTTATTACATGTATTATTGTTGTTATTACATGTATTGTTGTTATTACATGTATTGTTGTTTTTGTTTATTGTTGTTATTACATGTATTATTGTTGTTATTACATGTATTGTTGTTATTACATGTATTATTGTTATTACATGTATTATTGTTGTTATTACATGTATTATTGTTGTTATTACATGTATTATTGTTATTATTACATGTATTATTGTTGTTATTACATGTATTATTGTTGTTATTATATGTATTATTGTTATTACATGTATTATTGTTGTTATTACATGTATTGTTGTTATTACATGTATTGTTGTTATTACATGTATTATTGTTATTATTACATGTATTGTTGTTGTTATTACATGTATTATTGTTGTTATTACATGTATTGTTGTTGTTATTACATGTATTGTTGTTGTTATTACATGTATTATTGTTATTACATGTATTGTTGTTATTACATGTATTGTTGTTATTACATGTATTATTGTTGTTATTACATGTATTGTTGTTATTACATTTATTATTGTTATTACATGTATTATTGTTGTTATTACATGTATTATTGTTGTTAGTACATGTATTGTTGTTATTACATGTATTATTGTTGTTATTACATGTATTATTGTTATTACATGTATTATTGTTGTTATTACATGTATTGTTGTTGTTATTACATGTATTATTGTTGTTATTACATGTATTATTGTTGTTACATGTATTATTGTTGTTATTACATGTATTATTGTTGTTATTACATGTATTATTGTTGTTATTACATGTATTGTTGTTATTACATGTATTGTTGTTATTACATGTATTATTGTTGTTATTACATGTATTATTGTTGTTATTACATGTATTGTTGTTGTTACATGTATTATTGTTGTTATTACATGTATTATTGTTGTTATTACATGTATTATTGTTATTACATGTATTATTGTTGTTATTACATGTATTATTGTTATTACATGTATTATTGTTGTTATTACATGTATTATTGTTATTACATGTATTATTGTTGTTATTACATGTATTATTGTTGTTGTTACATGTATTATTGTTGTTATTACATGTATTATTGTTGTTATTACATGTATTATTGTTATTACATGTATTATTGTTGTTATTACATGTATTATTGTTGTTATTACATGTATTATTGTTGTTATTACATGTATTATTGTTGTTATTACATGTATTGTTGTTATTACATGTATTATTGTTGTTATTACATGTATTGTTGTTATTACATGTATTGTTGTTATTACATGTATTATTGTTGTTATTACATGTATTGTTGTTATTACATGTATTGTTGTTATTACATGTATTATTGTTGTTATTACATGTATTATTGTTGTTATTACATGTATTATTGTTATTACATGTATTATTGTTGTTATTACATGTATTATTGTTGTTATTACATGTATTGTTGTTGTTATTACATGTATTGTTGTTGTTATTACATGTATTGTTGTTATTACATGTATTATTGTTATTACATGTATTATTGTTGTTATTACATGTATTGTTGTTATACATGTATTATTGTTGTTATTACATGTATTGTTGTTATTACATGTATTATTGTTGTTATTACATGTATTGTTGTTATTACATGTATTATTGTTGTTATTACATGTATTATTGTTGTTATTACATGTATTATTGTTGTTATTACATGTATTGTTGTTATTACATGTATTATTGTTGTTATTACATGTATTATTGTTGTTATTACATGTATTGTTGTTATTACATGTATTATTGTTGTTATTACATGTATTATTGTTGTTATTACATGTATTATTGTTGTTATTACATGTATTGTTGTTATTACATGTATTATTGTTGTTATTACATGTATTATTGTTGTTATTACATGTATTGTTGTTGTTATTACATGTATTATTGTTGTTATTACATGTATTATTGTTGTTATTACATGTATTATTGTTATTACATGTATTATTGTTGTTATTACATGTATTATTGTTATTACATGTATTATTGTTGTTATTACATGTATTATTGTTGTTATACATGTATTGTTGTTATTACATGTATTATTGTTGTTATTACATGTATTATTGTTGTTATTACATGTATTGTTGTTATTACATGTATTATTGTTGTTATTACATGTATTATTGTTGTTATTACATGTATTGTTGTTATTACATGTATTGTTGTTGTTACATGTATTATTGTTGTTATTACATGTATTATTGTTATTATTACATGTATTGTTGTTGTTATTACATGTATTGTTGTTGTTATTACATGTATTGTTGTTGTTATTACATGTATTATTGTTATTACATGTATTGTTGTTATTACATGTATTATTGTTGTTATTACATGTATTATTGTTGTTATTACATGTATTGTTGTTGTTATTACATGTATTGTTGTTGTTATTACATGTATTATTGTTGTTATTACATGTATTATTGTTGTTATTACATGTATTATTGTTGTTATTACATGTATTATTGTTGTTATTACATGTATTATTGTTGTTATTACATGTATTGTTGTTATTACATGTATTATTGTTGTTATTACATGTATTGTTGTTATTACATGTATTATTGTTGTTATTACATGTATTATTGTTGTTATTACATGTATTATTGTTGTTATTACATGTATTATTGTTGTTATTACATGTATTATTGTTGTTATTACATGTATTATTGTTGTTATTACATGTATTATTGTTGTTATTACATGTATTATTGTTGTTATTACATGTATTATTGTTGTTATTACATGTATTATTGTTATTACATGTATTATTGTTATTACATGTATTATTGTTATTACATGTATTATTGTTGTTATTACATGTATTATTGTTATTACATGTATTATTGTTGTTATTACATGTATTATTGTTGTTATTACATGTATTATTGTTATTACATGTATTATTGTTATTACATGTATTATTGTTATTACATGTATTATTGTTGTTATTACATGTATTATTGTTATTACATGTATTATTGTTGTTATTACATGTATTATTGTTGTTATTACATGTATTATTGTTATTACATGTATTATTGTTATTACATGTATTATTGTTATTACATGTATTATTGTTGTTATTACATGTATTATTGTTATTACATGTATTATTGTTGTTATTACATGTATTATTGTTGTTATTACATGTATTATTGTTATTACATGTATTATTGTTATTACATGTATTATTGTTATTACATGTATTATTGTTGTTATTACATGTATTATTGTTGTTATTACATGTATTATTGTTGTTATTACATGTATTATTGTTGTTATTACATGTATTATTGTTGTTACATGTATTATTGTTGTTATTACATGTATTGTTGTTATTACATGTATTATTGTTGTTATTACATGTATTGTTGTTATTACATGTATTATTGTTGTTATTACATGTATTATTGTTGTTATTACATGTATTGTTGTTGTTATTACATGTATTATTGTTGTTATTACATGTATTATTGTTGTTATTACATGTATTATTGTTATTACATGTATTATTGTTGTTATTACATGTATTATTGTTGTTATTACATGTATTATTGTTGTTATTACATGTATTATTGTTATTACATGTATTATTGTTGTTACATGTATTATTGTTGTTATTACATGTATTATTGTTGTTATTACATGTATTATTATTGTTATTACATGTATTATTGTTATTACATGTATTATTGTTATTACATGTATTATTGTTATTACATGTATTACTGTTATTACATGTATTATTGTTGTTATTACATGTATTACTGTTATTACATGTATTATTGTTGTTATTACATGTATTATTGTTATTACATGTATTATTGTTATTACATGTATTATTGTTATTACATGTATTATTGTTGTTATTACATGTATTATTGTTGTTACATGTATTATTGTTATTACATGTATTGTTGTTGTTATTACATGTATTATTGTTGTTATTACATGTATTGTTGTTGTTATTACATGTATTATTGTTGTTATTACATGTAATGTTGTTGTTATTACATGTATTATTGTTATTATTACATGTATTGTTGTTATTACATGTATTATTGTTGTTATTACATGTATTGTTGTTATTACATGTAATGTTGTTGTTATTACATGTATTATTGTTATTATTACATGTATTGTTGTTATTACATGTATTATTGTTGTTATTACATGTAATGTTGTTGTTATTACATGTATTGTTGTTGTTATTACATGTATTATTGTTGTTATTACATGTATTATTGTTGTTATTACATGTATTATTGTTGTTATTACATGTATTATTGTTGTTATTACATGTAATGTTGTTGTTATTACATGTATTATTGTTGTTATTACATGTATTATTGTTGTTGTTACATGTATTATTATTGTTATTACATGTATTATTGTTATTACATGTATTATTGTTATTACATGTATTATTGTTATTACATGTATTACTGTTATTACATGTATTATTGTTGTTATTACATGTATTATTGTTATTACATGTATTATTGTTGTTATTACATGTATTATTGTTATTACATGTATTATTGTTATTACATGTATTATTGTTATTACATGTATTATTGTTGTTATTACATGTATTATTGTTGTTACATGTATTATTGTTATTACATGTATTGTTGTTGTTATTACATGTATTATTGTTGTTATTACATGTATTGTTGTTGTTATTACATGTATTATTGTTGTTATTACATGTAATGTTGTTGTTATTACATG